>OY740767.1:5322293-5903226 GCA_963513935.1 Aphrophora alni | reverse complement strand
AGAATTTTACAAAAGAAATATTGTGTTTTATTTGATATATATATATATATATATATATATATATATATATATATATATATATATATATATATATATATAAATATTAGGCCTATTGCATTTGACAAATTAAAAATAAGAGTAATAGTTGATAGTAAATGTCTAAAACTATAATATAATATAAATATAAATAAAATAGATCAATATTAATTGGAATTAATAATAAAAAACACAACAACTAATCAACGCACTAAAATTGAAAACTTTATAGTTAATAACTTTACTATATGTGATTTATTTTTATCGGATTATGGTTCTCCTATGATGAATGGGATCTCAACTAGGGAAGTTTTAGATTTTTCTCAAACAAATTTTAGATAACACTAATATTGAAACTTCAAATTGTGAAGTTTGTTTACCTACCTATGTATTAATCCATATTTCGTAAAATTAAAGCTGTTATAATTTCAATAAATAAGAATAACGTAATTATTAGTAATTTTAAATTGATTGCTTATTTTATTTATTAAAATTTCATATAAAAATTGATAAAGTTACAGACATAATAGATTCCGTCGTGTTTGAGGTGTACTGAAATTCTTTCGCCAGCTGAGAAACTTTGAAACACACTTAAGTTACTGAAATCGTTTAGTCTGAGAAACTGTTTAACTTTACGAGATAGTTACCTTATTTCGACGACATAACTTTTGTTCTTTCTATTTGCAATTTACAACTTATACACACTAACCCACTATTACTTTAACTTACATTCGTTCACATGAACCTTACTACAATAGCTAATGAAATAGTTGTAACCACGTCATTAATTTGGGTTTGTTGTAAGTCAATGTGTTGTTAACATTATAGAAAAAGATAACTCTACTTTGACACAGGCTATCCTTATTGAATTCTAATTCCCTGTATTTTATATAATTATAAAGTTATATATAGACGCAAAGGAAAATATAATAATTAATAATATTTACAAATTAAAATCAAATATATGAATGACACAGGAGATTATTTTAAAATTGGTTATATAATATTGAATGGTTCTTTTATATCGCTAAGTTACCAAACAAAGACAATGGGACGACAGCCAAGAGGTCAGCTTGAAGAAGATAAACGATTTAATCGTTTACTTTGCCAAAAAGGAAGTAACTTTTCTCTTGTGTTTGAATAACATATTATAGAAAATTGTGGAAATACTATATCTAAAAGGAGTATTTAAAACAACACGTTTTGCAATAAACGATTCTTGAGTATGTTAAATAAATATAATAAAATCGTATTTTTCATTTTTAGTTATAAATATTGTCAGATCTAGAAAATTATATGGCGAAATATCTTTTGTTAAAACAGTGTCTATATTTAAATTTATTAAGTAATGTACTTTAATTTGACTAAATAATATGAAAATACATTCAAAATCACATCTCATAATTTTTTAACATATCTAAATTGCCAGAGACAAGCAGTTAATTGATCTTCGTCTATGTAAAAAAATACCCAATGAGTAATAAGGAATAAATATAATGGTGTTTTCGTTGAGAGAAGGAAAGTATTGGGTTTTGATTATATACTGTATGTTTTTCAATATAACTATAAGCCAGTTGGATATAATAAATTAGTACCATTCTTGAGGAAAGAAAAGATTTTAATTGTACAGAAAGTTTTAGAATTCTGTTTATCATTGTTTTAAGGAGGGATTAAATTTGTCAATAATGTTTGAAAGTTCTTATCAAAGGACAAAGGAAAACATTCCATTGGAAAAATCTCAAACTTTTTTTTTTTACTTCATTAATACTTTCTTATGATAGATTTTTTAAATAAGTTACTCAGAGTGCAAACTTCTAATTTGATTTATTTTATGAGACTACACATTTGAATTTATTAACAAAATACTAAAAATATAATATGTGATTTATAGAATATTTGACTAAAAAAATATAATATAATAAAAAATATCCATAACAATAATCAATACGAGATAAATTAGAGTGTTTACAGACAAAAATAAAAACAAACAAAAATGTTTATGTTCTACAAGGTGTTATTCATTTGTGTAATTATAAATAATATCTCATTGGAAAAGTGCCAATCCTTTTTGCTCACATATTTCCAAAACCAAATTAAACCAACCGACACTAATTGTCACCATTAATGCCAGTGCGGTTGTTGTCACTTTAAAAGTGGCACAGAAGCATGCGCGTCACATAAAAAAAAAAAAATTAAAGGTCTAAACTAGCTTTGCTAGATCCAAATTAGGATTTATTAACGCAAACCAATGAAAATGAAAATAAACTAACTACGAATATGTTGTGTGTGTGTGTGTGTGTGTGTGTGTGTGTGTGTGTGTGTGTGTGTGTGTGTGTGTGTGTGTGTGTGTTTAGTACAGTTTAAGGTATACTTTTTTTACGTAGAGTAATTTGACAGTAAAAGTTGTTTGTTCAATATTTATTAGGTCTATTGTATTATTTTCATTTTGTTTTAATAAACTAAACAAATCCTGTTCAACCTTATATGAAAAAGTTGATATATAATTTATTAATTTACATAGCTTTGTTTTGTAAACGATTAGATACACAAATAAAAAAAAAAATATGATGGCGACTTTTCGCTTAATGCCGTTTAAATTTGACATCTTTGGTTCGATATCAGATCATTGCATTGTATTAACAAATATTTGTAAATAAGCTGGGATATTATTGCAAACAGTAATTTGATATTATCTCAAAGAACATACTGGGGGGGGGGGGAGGGTCGTTCAATTGCTACACTAGTGTTATTGACCATTTTGTTATTATCTTACAAAATAATACATCACACATTGCTGGCTAAAACAGTTACTTCATAAAAAATTTTCAAAGCTAATAGCAATTTATTATTAAATTATATCCCTCTAAAAGTGGTATGGGTATCCAAAGCATATAGATAAAGTATTGATTACAAGTTTACGACACGCTGTAAAATCTTATTCTATATAAACTACGTTATAGTCTTCCCCAAGGCGAAAGATGTATAGTTATGAAGAACGTAATAAAATAAAGATATCAATAAAAATCGTAATAATAAAATGTACAGTAGATAAAGAATTTGTGTGCTTGCATAAATATGTTAAATGATAATTAATTAAACATTTTATATCATGAAATAATTTTTTATTCAACTAACCTAACAAAACAAACTAGAAATATAACAAATCTTTTATAAATAATCATTTATTAAATAGTATTTGGTAAATGGATTTAGATTGACTGTTATTGAAAGATGAATGAAGATAAATATGAATTTCGAAGCGATTACAATTATTTTATTTGAAGTCGGAAAGTTAATATTCTATTTATATAAAAAAAAATTATCGATTTCTTAAGACTGGAATGTGATATTTTTTGTTTTCAAAATTGTTAGTCATATAAAGGTAATACAATATCAAACAACACATTTACAAATTAATTCTACTTAATTTGATTTCTGTAAAATAAAATTCTTTCGTCTAGATCCTCTCCTTCTTTTTTCTTATTTTGTCTTTATTATTATTAACAAATATAATAAACTAGAGACTTATTTATTTGTAACAATTCATTAAGTTAAAATAAATCTGAATAAATAAATAACACACCATGCGTTTTCTCTACTGATTTAGTGATTATATTCTAATGTTAACAGAATTAGTGTTTTTGTGAAAAGTCTAAAGTAACATTCATTAATCAGAACGTGGAGGTTGTATTGTAAATCTTTATTCCTTAGCGTCAAGATTTAGTTTAATATCTTCTTTATTGCACGTAATCAATCATCAGACTGAAGGCGAACATTATGTCTGAGTATGTATTTAGACAAAAGTGTTTATCCTTGCAAGAAGTACAATAAATCAGTTTGAATAATAGGTTATGTGTTGTTGTTAAGCCTAATGTGTCTGCACATTTATAAATGTGAATATTTTATTTGTCTTGCATAATCATAAACTTTGTTTTCCTTTTGTAAGATCGAGTAGAGATGTTCTATTAACTTACAATATACGTTGTTAATATTTATACATACGAAAATTAATAGTAGTCGAATGTGTTCAGCTTACCTAATATCAAAACACATGTTATCTAAACACAATTTATAAAATATGTAAATATATTACCTTTAACTTACATTTATTTTATGGTTAAATTAAACTAGGAACGCTTAATTTAAATATGTCAGTGAAATACTCTTTCACTGAACGAATAAAAGAATTTATATCAGTGAAAAAATATCTTTATATCTACTTTGTTTTTCAAGTACTAAATTACATATGTGAATTCATTTCAATTTTTAAATCAACATATTTTATAAAAGATATATGTACGTCTTATGAAAATCACATGAGAATAATTTAATCAAAACATATTCTAAACACAATTTATAAAATATGTAAATACATTAACTTTAACCTACATTTATTTTATGGTTAAATTAAACTAGGAACACTTAATTTAAATATGTCAGTGAAATACTCTTTCACTCAACGAATAAAAGAATTTTTATCAGTGACAAAAATCTTTATATCTACTTTGTTTTTCAAGTACTAAATTACCATATGTCAAGTCATCTCAATTTTTAAATCGACATTTTTATAACAGATATAGTATGTGTTATAAAAAGCACATGAGAATCATTTAATCAAAACACATTCTGAACACGAGTGTTATAAATTATATTTTTATCATTACACTTGTAATTATTTGTAATTGTATTACATTGTCATTTAAAAAGTTATTTTTACATTATCGGGAATAAAAAAAAATAAAAATTATATGACAATGTAAAAAGCAGTAGTAAGCATATTTGACTCCCTAAGAATGCTTCGAGAAAGACATGTGCTACTTGAGTGAATCATAGACAATTAAATGTTAAAAAGTTTACAGTCTTGAAATCTAATTTTAATATTGATAGAATCGTTGAAAACGTCTGAAGCCTCTATTTATAAAATATCAAGATGTATATATCGCATAGTATTTTGTGACAATCTGTTAGGTATAAAATAGACGTTGACATATAAATTAAAAGTTTAAAGTTCAGCATTTCACTAACTAAATAGCTATTAAAATAAAAGCGTCACATAATTTCAGACAATTACAAATGGTGTCACTAGGATTCACTCTAGTCATTGCGACCTTAGTTTCCGTGAGTTGGAACAACAATTGTATCAAAAATATCATGGTATAGAATTTACAAGCCCAATTCACAGGTATAAAATTCAATGTTTACTACGTTTAATCAATCTCAAAGGTTGGATATAATCTGAGTGTAAATACATCCTGTAAAATATAATCTTCGTCCAGTCTAAATATAATTTAAAATTCGTTTTTTGAGAGATTTCGTATGCAAGCAACAGGATTTAAAATATTCTATTGTACTTACTCCGACTTGTAGCTTTCTTATGTTAGGCGTTTCGTTACATATGTTTTATCTTCAGATATCGCTTGTAAGAGGTCGTTAAAACTCTCACCAATGAGATTGGAAGATGTAACATGTGTTTCGCAACGCTCAGTTACAAGTAAGCCACAAGACGAAGTAAGTATAATAATATATTATACTAAATATATTATCATCTCTGCAAGGCTTTTAAACATACACATGAAAAATACCAATTCTAATATGTAAAAGTTAAACTATTATTACAAAAATTGAGAAACAGATATTTATATTAGAGAATGCCAATAAAATCAACGTGTGAAATTATTATTTACTACATGTTTAGAGACTTCTCCAAAAACTATGGATATTCTAATAAACCTTATATCCACAGAGAACACAAACTAATTCTTTGATCGAGCTCGTCCTTTTGAAATATTTCCTGGAATGTTGTATATTTAATTCAAGAATGTTTGTGAAAAAAAATTATGTAGAGTATATAATTTTCAATTTACGGGAAGAAAATATTTGTATAGTAATTTTGCTTGAAAATATTTTATAACTTATTAAAAATATTTTAAAACTACAAAACAACTTAAAGTCTTTATCTAAGTTAGAAGAAGCTACTTTTATATAGAATAATTTGCTTGGAAACAGTTTAATCTTATTACCTGAGTAATATGATTTAAGTCCTGTAAATTAAAATAAAATGTATGTAAATTAATAACCACAAAACCTTGTGATATAAATTTTAATTAAAAATTAACAATATGTAAAATCGATCCTTATATCTGAAGGTAGACTTTAGAAAGGATGGAGTTGAATTATAGGATAGATACTTGGAATATTAAACCTTGAAATTATTTAAATTGTGTTTACAAGAATACTTTTCTTAAAAGGTATTCGAACTTCCAATACTAAATCCTCTACAAATGTATGGAAAGGTATTTTTAAATAAATTTAGGAATTTATAATAATATATTCAAAATAAAAATAATTCATTAATTTATGTAAGTAACGGTTTGTTGTGTCGTAACTATATTACAAGGATGATACTTCTAATAATTTACATCATGAGAATAAAAACTTCAGGTTTAATTATACCATTTATCATTTATTTTACTATTTGCACTAAAACATTCAATTATTGTTAATCAATAGACAGCTACTGAAGGAATGGAATTCAACAATATCTTTAAGCATACAACTTAGAAACTGAGAATATTTTATGTGATAAACATGCACAAACACATAAAGGTGTTTGAATATTATGTCCCTACGTTATAAATGTATATATATATATATATATATATATATATATATATATATATATATATATATATATATATGATTGTGTGTGTGTGTGTATGTATGTATGTGTAGGTGTGTGTGTGTGTGTGTGTGTGTGTGTGTGTGTGTGTGTGTGTGTGTGTGTGTAGGTGTGTGTGTGTGTGTGTGTGTGTGTGTGTGTGTGTGTGTGTGTGTGTGTGTGTGTGTGTGTGTGTGTGTGTGTGTGTGTGTGTGTGTGTGTGTGTGTGTGTGTGTGTGTGTGTGTGTGTGTGTGTGTGTGTGTGTGTGTGTGTGTGTGTGTAATGTTACGAATCACATAATATTTCGTTAAAAGATTTTCAAAGTAAAATTCATTATAAATTATGTTTTAATAAATATAGTAAAACTCAAACTTTTATTGATATTTCTAATATAAATTGTACTTATTATGATTTATTATCATTTATAATACATCAAAATAAAGCGAAAATGAAACAATCATCACATTTTGTTAATTATATAAGGATGTGTGTGTTAAACCAATTAATGATTATTAACTGAAATGATGAGTTATCATTGTACAAACCACTTCATAGAAAATTATAACAGTTTGGAAACAATGTATTAAGTTGTTCATAATTAATTTATTCTGAATAAAAATTGCCGTACATTTTGTGTCTTGTAAATGATGTGTTTACGTCAAAATAATAACATGAAGATAACAAAACAGGAAAAAACGAATATAGGTAAAGTTTATAAAGCCAATATTAGATTTTTTCTATTTTAGGTAACGTTTTGTGTTTTTATATTTACAATGCTCTTTTAAAATTTTCTTGGAAATAACTTTATTGGCCATTGTTTACTTCATTATTTTATATGAACTAAAACAACACAAAAAGTTATCTCGTTCTATATACTTATCTTTGAGATTGTATTCACTGTGAAAATCAGTCTATACTTTCCTTTTACTTTTCAATGCCTGACATTACATTTTAATACCGTTTACATAAAGCCATGATTTGTTGCTCAGAAGTATATGTTAGAACAGTAAAAATTTACAATATCAAATAATATTATTTATAACAATGTGTATGCATATTTTATGGTATTTCTGTGCAAATTTAACAATTTTATAATTTTATATAAAGTGTACTTTCTTCAAAACTTTAAAATATAAATAGTGAACCTCAACTTAAGAGCAATGTAAATATGTAGAATGAACCAGAGTGTGTGTGGAACGACCTCAAGAGTGAGTGTACCTGGGTGCAAGGGTGTTTTGTAGGCGGGTGGAAGAGTATATGGGTGTGAATTTGTAATCTCCTTAACTGTACTTTACTGTTTGATTTTATTTTATTTCCTTTGTAAAGTTGGTTGAAAGTTTGAGAATCTTAAACATTAGTTAGTATAAGACAAAGCTTCTTAGGTTATTTTGTTTGGTCTGTTACGTGAAATTGACAAATATTATTTGTTCATCTTAGACCTCAGATAGCCACTAGATGAAACTAAATTACCATTCGTTAGCCAAATGATGGGCACCTATAAACTGTCCATAAATGTGTTTGTGTTGTATTATGTTTAATTTATGAAACAATAAATTGAGGTAGGAAAGTTTGTCTTATTCAATAGTGACCTGGAAATTGAAAATGAATTCATTGGTTATTATGATTTCAAATTATTGTGTAAAATCCAAATGGTTTAATCCCTTCTTCAAAATGGTTATTGATTCATAAACTATCAGCATTAAAATACAGTTTTTATTTCTTTTTAACAATAATTTCCTTGATTGGGTAGAAGTTTAACCAATACCTAAAAATATTTACAAGTTAATATTTTTAAAAAATAAAGAAAAAGTTTTATATATAACAGAAAATTTTTATAAATCAACTTTTCAGACCCTGGATACAAAATAAGATAAACATAAAATGCGTTGTATTTATTCAGAAATATTTACTTTAACAGGGTCTAATTTTAATAATAATCACTGTAAATTTTAATCCATTATCTTCCTTAAGGAAATAATACATTTAATCAAAACTCAATATCTCTTTGAACATAATTATAAAAATATCTACTGAAATAAACAAGTAGATTTATATAATGCAAATATTAACATAAGTATGTTATTATTGGCAAGTTAACAGATGTATAACTCTTTATTAAGTCGCTATCCATGTTTTCAGCATTCAGATTGGAACTCAAATAACGCAGGTAGAAGGTGAAACAAGGCTAGAATTAGAATTGTAATTATTGCTTGGAAGATTAAAATTAATCCACTAGTGCCCCTTATATCTCGACATTGAAAAATAAAATCGTGTGTTATATATCTATGAAAATCTTGGGTACTATTAGGGATCCAACAATGTTACCGAGAAAAAAAAGCGTTTGCAAAATAATAACAATAAAAAGCAAGTTATAAACTTTTATGGTATTCAAAATTTGTTTATAAATATCCACATTACTAAATTAAATACCAAATTTGTTTAATTATTTAATACTAAAAACAGCCTAAACATTTGGCACTATGCTTTAAAATTGAAACAACCTTACAGAGAGAGATATAGAAAAACGATTGCAAGATTCGAATTATAAATGTCAGATAAATTATAAACGTGATACAATGGTGTGATATTCCATGTTACCGGCAAGGGCAGACACTATTGTGTAATACAGCGTCATATTGTTAGCAAACAAGCTTGTGATTGATTATGTGTAAAATCCAAGCCGTTAGAGACAAAACCTTGACACCAAGGAACAAAGATCTGTTAAACCACCTTCAGCTTCTCACTAATGGCTCATTATACGAGTTAATTCTACCTTATGACGATAAACATAAACATTGATATTTCTTGACAATGGAAGAATATTTTATATGTAGTAAATATTAGGTTTATTATTAAATAATAAAAATTGTATTGCATTTAACGATGTGTATTAAAGAAAAAGAACAATATTTTTGTTTTTAATAATGTATAATACTTTAAGTGGAATTATAATTAATTTTTATTATTTCTAAGATTAATTACAACACTAATAAATATTTTCAAATCCTAAAAGAAAATTTAAAAAGTTTTACAAAAGTTATACTCTTGTAAATGTCATTAGTTTTTTTCTTCCTAAAACATTGATAAGGGTTTCGAATGAATTATCAACAATGTTTCACATGTACTCACATTAAAACCACTCTACAATATTTTAGACAATCTTGAATGGTTTGTTCTATTTGATGGGTTGTCATTAAATTTCATATTATCCAATACTTAACAGTAGAATATTTGCTTCAAGAAAATTGTAAATTGTTTGTTTGTTGTTTGGGAAATTGTTGTTGTTTGTTTGTTGTTTGTTGTTGTTTGTTTGTTGTTGTTTGTTTGTTGTTGTTCATAATAATTCAAAGCCTTTAGAATTATCTAAGGAGTTTTGAAAACAGCGTCTGGGGTTTGTTGTGACGTAAGCAAAATGTCTAGTAGAGTCTTCACTTAAATAACGTAGTACTATCTCAGCAAATATAATATTCAGTGTTCTGCATAAAATATTTGTATGTAAAATTTTTAATTCCTTGAAACGTTACAAAAATATACATAGCTTAACAAAATAAAATAAAGATATAAGAATAAACAATAATAATTGTTTAATATTATTAAAGTTAGTTCTTAAAATTCTTAAATAAATCGTTGCTATTTATTTATATAGTAACTCCAATAAAACGAAACTGTATCTTAATTTCAATCGCTAATAATATTCTTATATAAATATGTAAGACACAGTTGTAGTAAATAAATGTATGTAAATAGCGTATGCTTATATATATATATATATATATATATATATATATATATAGTGCATTAAAATTGTTCATAAAATGAATATTTAGTTCGAATATGTGTGATTTTATAAATTTAATTTAAAAATCTAAAAATGTTTTACAAATCAATATAATTGTTATAAATAATTGGATAGCATTGAGAGGTACACAGTAACTAAGTGATACAATTTCAATTATAAATATTAAAGCGATTCTGTGTTCAAATTGTAATTTAGCTTATAACTTCAGCCTCAAATTACATTACCAAAGTTTTTACTATATAACAATGATTTGGGAATAACCACTAAATGACTTAAAACTCAATTCTCCATAAAACTACTTTATTTGTGCTTTAAGTCAGCGTTTCTATGACTAAGACATATTTTCAGTGATATATATATTAAGTTTACATAGAAGTTAAAAATTTCTATGTAAGTATAGACGGTATGTAAATATAGATAGTTCAGTTTAAAATATAGTGAAATAAAATAACATAGAATTAAATAAAACACTGAAGCTAAAGTTTCCAAAATTATAACAACATAAATATGCTACAATTGTTTCATTTTGCGGCATCTTTGGTCAACTGTTATTGAACAAGTTTTGACATCTATTTATACATTCACAAGGAACAGACAACTGAAGCACAAAGGAGTGAAGACAAGTGGGAGGGGTTGGGGGGATGACTTAGTAGGTAGAGGATGATTGATGGATTATGTTAAAGATGATTAGAAGCAATGGAGAGTTATATATAATTTGGTTAATTAAGATAAAATTAGACCTCTGTTAAATTTATATATTAATATTGAAACACTCTGTATTATTTGATTAATTGCTTTGATTTCAATATGTAAGAGTTTAACATTCAGTTTAGGATCAAAAATATGACCTGAGTGTAAATGGTAGATAGCAAAATTAGATTTTTATGGGCATATTTCTAGCTAGTTATATATTATTTAATCCTAACTTTCATATATCTACCTGATTGACGTATGTAGTTAGAGTTATAATTTTGACAAGATATAATATAATCTCCACTATTTTCTAACATTTGTTTTATCTTTATTAATAACCAACATTTCCCTTAGTTTATTGGTACAATAAAAGGCAACCATATGTACATTACATTTAGTAGATATATGGTTACTGATTTTACAATTAGTTTTCTTGATATAAGATAAATTACATTATTTAACATTATGGAAAAAGAGGACAAGTTTTTTAGCTTTACGTTTTAACTTCACCTTCTTAAAATATTATCTCTTAAATGAACTTAATACTTATAATCAACATTAATCTGCTTAACAAACTCCAGTTCATCGTTGTAGTCATTAGATGAGAGAGGTTAATAAGTCTATGTATAATGTTGTATAAAGCAGTAGGTTTAAAAATAATACAACCTTTAATTACAGATTAGTTTAGTTTAAATTATGGTTGTGATTAATTGAATACAAAACAGCATTAAGGTTTCCAGTAAATAAATAAGTACATATTTTGGAACATGACTATCAAAAAATAAAAACGACATTGAATTAAAGAAGTTTAGTACTGTAAAAAATTGAATATACGAGTTGAAATTGTAGTCAAATATAATCACTAATTGTGTGGAATACAATAGTAGAAACTTAATAACCCATGGCAGTATAATTTTATTGCAAGTTAATAATTCATAAATTATTATTTTAAATTCAAAAGCATGCTTAACTCATATTCTTTATTGTAGCAACAGTGAACATAACTTATGAACCAAGCGACACGCACAGTATTTGTTTCTAATATAAAAAATAGTGTAATAATAATGTAGAGTAAAATTAGTACAATTGTTATAAAACGTACGTAGCGATTCGTACAAAAAAACAAAACAAAAAAAAAACACAACATCACAGTTCGGCCCCTGAAGTTATCTTAGACATCAGTTTAAAATGAATATGAAGAGAAGGACACAGTATGACAAAAATAAATGTCAAACTTTTAAATTTTCGGATTAAAATGAAGAAATTCTATAGTAGAGGAGAAATAAATATCACTGACGAATCCCTTGTTTCAGTAACAATCACAAAACTCGAAAAAAACCCAGTAGGCAATAAATCCATCGACTGCTGTTAGAAGAGACATGACTCTGTCTTGTCTAGGTAATGATCTGTCAATTTATAAAGGATTTCCCAGATTCAGTTTTCCTTTGCTAGGAGGAAATTGAACCCTCAATTCGATAGATGTTGATTCACCTTAGTAAGAATACAAAAACCTTATATTTGGAGAATATATCTAAACGTGCATCTATGGAGATCTTGATAAACATTAAAAAGTAATTTTGTTGTCAATAATTATTTCATTACAAAATACAAATTTGCCAGGTGAAGATAACTTCGATTGAAGAAAGAATTTTGTGAAATAATGAGCAAGATTGTCACTTTCAACCCTAATTCCATATGAAATAACTGCTTTAGTATAAATCTACATTTAATTTGAATGCATTTGTTCATGGGCCAATGAAAATTTCTTTATGTAGGGTCCACCTTTTACGTGGGTCGAAAAAATTCAACGTTTGACGGGCCATTATTAATTGTGGGAACCTTGAAAGGGTATAGTTAAATTTACTGGAAAATATTATATTATCTCTCATCCTAAAAAAATAGAAACATGGAAATCAAACAAAACGTACTTGACCATTTACATTCATAAGAAAATCTTCATTACCAACAAGATGGAGTCCCTCTTTATTATACTTTACCATTCCGACAAATGTTATATTAATATATTAAAAATTCAGTTGATTGCGAGTAGAATTGAATGTAGAATTGAATGGCCACCAAAATCACCATACACTAAAAACACACACATTTGTGTACTAAATAGGAATACAACATATTATCTATTTCTAAATATATAATAGTTTTTTTTTTAATAATGACTGTAAAACACACGGGAAAATAAACATTTTGACGTTATTTTTACCTGCAGAACACGTTCTAAAAGTGTATTACGGTACTTACATCGTGAAATCACCTTGTATATAAAATATCTAAACATATTTATGTGTTTATATTGAAATATAAAATAAGATGTTTGCTAATTAATTGTTTCTATTCTTAATTTAAATGTATACTTGTTTATTTAAAACAGTTCTTTCTAACTAACAGCAATTATAACTAATTAAACACTTCATGTGATTACATCATATAGTGCAATTTATATTATAACCTCTCAGTATGAAGTGTACGTAGTATTTTTACATTATATGTAAACCTTTTGGATTTTTCATTAACATTGCATTAAAACCTAGTTAGATATGTTTTACATGGGAATTGAAAAAAACCTAAATTGAAAAATCCCTTTATTTTTAATATTGCAGAGAGCTTAACGATGAATATTTCTGATAGATTTCTCCCAGTCTGACAACCAGGGATTACTGTTAATTGGATTTTAGCTTGAAGCAAAAGTAAAATAAAAATTGTGTTTACCTACAGCATATATGACGTATTTTGTAACAGCTGATTGTAATAGTAGCATAATCTTATCTGTAAATCAAATAATTAGTTTTTTCAGTTTCTATGTAATTGAATTTGTTTATTATTTTGTGTTCATTGTCATTAGTGGATCATCAGTTGTAATGGAGGAACAGCTACGCAATAAATGAATAAAAAAACATACAATTAAAAAAATAAAATAATGATCTATAAAGGCTAAAAGTTAATGTGTATATTCATATAGTTCAATTTAAATTTTATATTGACTAAGAAAATAATTACAGCAGAATACAAATTTCAAGTAGTGAATTGTAATTTAATGTACAATCTTGCAAACATAGTGTATCTTAAATGATAACCTTAGGAACAAAATTAAACATAAATTTAAAATGGTCCATATAACAGTCAAACATGACCAAAACAGATAGAAATGAACCAAAAACTGATTGTGTGTGTGCGTGTGGTGTGTGTGTGTGTGTGTGTGTGTGTGTGTGTGTGAGAGAGCGAGAGAGAGAGAGAGAGAGAGAGAGAGAGAGAGAGAGAGAGAGAGAGAGAGAGAGAGAGAGAGAGAGAGAGAGAGAGAGAGAGAGAGAGAGAGAGAGAGAGAGAGAGAGAGAGAGAGAGAGAGAGAGAGTTTATGGTTTGATATAAAATAATACATCAAAAATGATAAGGGTATATTAAATTATGTAACATTATAATTCTTTGGAGTTTTGTTTACCTCTCCAAGTTACTGTTTCAAATATAAACAAAATTAGATAATAGTGAAACTTTACTTTCGAGTAACTACTAATGGCGTTTACAAAAACATGTTGTTTAACTGATGTGGAATCCTATTCCAACGCTAAAAAAGCTGAGACTTATGCTAAACTGTTTGCAGTCAATTTCTTTTGAATCATTCTATTTTTATCTAGCCTTTACATGTATTTTGTATCCACCAGTAAAAATGGCTTGATTCCGTGTATTAATCCACTCACAATCTTGAATATAAAAACATTCTAAATGATCTTAACATTTCGAGAGAAAGAAGAACAGTTTCAAGAACATCTTGTTCGTTCTATTATTTAATAAGTTTAAAATCGTTAAATATATTTAATATTTTATACGTTTGTTTTAAAAACGTAGAAGTTCGTAATTTTCAATACTATTATGCGAGCTTGAAATATAAATTATTTTAGTGGTAGAATGGAGTGACGCTATGCAAGTTTAAAAAATCCAACTGTACTTCTACGGTGAATTAGGTATAGTGTCCCCTAATACACAAATACACTCCTCCGGTTGCATGTGAACACATTTCAGGAATACAATCAGACATTCTTTTGATTTGTTCTTAAACGTCAAATTTGTGGTAAAAATGAAAAACATGATTAACTTTTATCGAAGTTTTGTCTAAATAAAAGTGATGAGAAATAAGTACAACTTTTAATCTTAATATATATTTGAGAAGTCACTTAAAAAATAAACAGCTAAACAGTTTTCAAACAATTTTGATGAATAGGGAAAGTATACGATCTAAAGAAGTGTTCAAATGCTATGTAAAACTAAATTACATTCACATCTTTATACAACTTTTAATAGAAGCACTTTAAGAGTCTAAATATCCGAAGTAGAAAAATATCATATATAACTAAAGTTATTTACTTAGAATGTCACGGATGAAAAAATGCACGTGCCATATATAAAAGAAAAATAATTGTGAGAAGAATAATAGTACAAATAGTCGTCTATCCTTGTCCTATTTTATCGTGAATATTAAATTGACATAAAGGGCATCGTGACTTCTGAAACTGAACTGTAAATTCCGAGAGACGTTATATGTCTAGAGGGAAAAACTTGTGTAGTAATAACTTCCACAAGTACCATGCGAATTTAGAAGTAGGACAGTTTTTTATCTTAAAATGTATTTGTATTTAAGAAAGGAATGTAAAGGTATCTATAGTAATTTATGAGTGTAATATTAGTATTTATATTACAAAGAAATATAAATTTGAAACCAGAATTTAAATTATTTAGGCATTACGTTCACAGATTTTCACAAATTAAGAATATGTGCATCTCTCTTTAACTTGAAACCATAATTTATTTTTAAGTTCTGTATGTTGTTACTGGCAAGGAACATTATTTGCTATTTGTTTTAAATTTTACTAACGCTATTGCCAAAACGCTAATATGACAAAAAAAGATAAATAATAGATCTAAATTATTTATAAATTCAGTGAAATTAAAATGACAGTCATGAAGGATTTCATTAGTTGAAAATTGTTAATAAATAGCGTGTTTCTGAAATGTTTTTTGCTTTTACATAATAATCCAAATACTCAAATGTCTTAACTTAGAAATTTATTACTAATTTACATTGTAGCAAAGAAATATACTGTGTTAAAAAAGTTTGACGAATCGTTTTTTGTTTCGCATTTTTATGTTCTAGGTTAATGGAGATGAAATTTTTAATAGTTTTAAATTCAACATTGTTTTAAAATATTGAAATGAATTTTTATTTATAATAAAACATGATTAAAGCTTCTTGAGTAAACATTGTTTAAGTGAGTCTTTGTATGTACATTCTTAATCTAGTCACCATCAAACTGATATCACAACTAATATAACTAAAGTTTTGGTTTTAATCAATTGAGAAAATATAATGTGTAGTCTACTAATTACTCTCCCCTAGGATAGTTTGCATTTCTAAGTAGTTTATTTTCCAACAGTAGATTTCATGCGTTAAGGATTTTTGTAGATGACAATCCATTTCAACGGTAGTCTTGTTACACCGGTGCTACGGTATTTCATTTCTTCGAGGAAATAATGAAAGTCTGACTCAATGCACTATCACTCACTTAAAATAGCGATATTTAATGAAAAAATTAAAAATATTATATTGTTTAAATATAGATGAATATTTTTTTTATTTATAGTTTCAAATATTTTAAAGATAGACGAATTTTAGTGTAGTATTCCACTGCACACAAGATTCAGGTGTGTTGTACACATCTCTCATATTTAATGAAATTAAATTACCAAGGACGAATATGTGTCATAGCCGACAGAGTGATCTATAGCCTCGCTTTCAGACGTCCTAAGCCCAAAAACATAATTTCTAAATCATTTACCAATTTTTTGAAACGCTAACAATAATATTAACACGTCAGATGCTGTTAAAGGCTGGAGTATAGTTTCTCTCAATGATAGGGGGAGGGAGGATCAGGTTGTGCTATTTCTCCACTAGTTAAAAGTGGTACCACTCACTAGTTTTGAAGGAATCGGAACATACATACAAAACTCACGTTTTTGAAAGAAATATTATTATTTTAGTTCTAATTCAAATGAAATTATCAATAATTTCAATCCTGCGATTAAATCGCTTTAATTTAATTCCCTGTTGTTCATAACCCCATAAATTATTACAAGGTTATATTTGCGGTAACCATTTACATTGATTTATTATTTTATAAATGTAATGCACGATAACAAGGTGGTTTTATGAAGTTTGGTAAACATTTACAGCTATTAAGCCATGCATAGAAAATTATGAACTTATTATAAATTCAAACTGTATATTACATTATAGTCTCTTTCAGTTAATAACATTTATTTTTAATTTAACCTAGTTTACTATAAACTATGCAGACTGGTATTAATAATTTCAACAACTAACTAAAAATTTTGATTCAATATTACTACCAACTTGAAACTAGTATTAAAAATATCGACATTAGTTAAAAGAGTTCAGTTTAAAAAATCTCTACAGTAAAACATTATTAAGAACAATTGATCATATAGTTTTATAAGTAAAGAACTTTTATTACATGTACAGTAATATCAAACTACATTTAGAGCTTCTATATTAACAAAGATTTAAATTTGAAACACTACAAATGCTTATTAGCAGGAGCTTTTAAACAAAACGAATTTCAGTTTCAGAGTCTTTAAAACATTTCGCAAATTCATTTCGTTAAATTTGATAATTAAACCAAGATGTTTAAATTTTCGGGCATTCATAAATAATCAAAGACTTGTTAATGTATTTTAAAATTAATTGATTCTATTAAATATAACAATAATAATAATAATAATAATAATAATAATAATAATAATAATAAATACTGAATGAGGGTTATTACTCTTTTATTAAATATATATATATATATATATATATATATATATATATATATATATATATATATATATATGTATTATTGTTTTATATTTTTTATAAATTGTTGACTGGTGTTAATTTTTGTCTATTCTAAAAAAAAATAATAAGCGACAGATTAAAATTGATTGAAAAGCAAAGCAAAGAACTTTAAATTTAATAAATTAAACACAAATGACAGTTTTGTAATCGTTCATTTATTATAATAACTTATCTAGATGTTTTCTATAGGTTATGTTGGCAAAGTGACACGTATGTTTTACTTTTTGGGACTTTAAAAAAATTTGAAGTTGCTAACATTTTGCAATCGAAACACGTGTTTTCAAGAAACTAAATAGTTTGACCAATTAACTACAAGAATTGGTAAATTATTTTATTGGAAGATTTGTTTGTTTCTGAAATTAATTATCTATAGAGATGAAGAGATTGAAACAAATGTTTCTTTGGAAAAGAATACATAATTTGTTAATAAAATAAAAGTTTATATTATGGTTGCCAGTGAAACTATTATTGAGGAAACCTTTAGAAGAACTTGTAAGTTTTAAAAAAATGTGCAATTTATGACTTATATTGATAATTATTTTTGAAAAAAATATATACATATAATGTCCTTGTATCTATAAAGGTCATAGTTACTATTTAGTTATGCTGTATAAAGCGAAAAGCCTCAAAATAATTAAACATTTATCACAAATAGTATTGCTGATTTTTTTTCGTTAAATTGAAGATTTTCAAGAAGAAGCAATGAAAGATACAAAATACATTTATTGTGTAGAGTTTATATTAAAAATAAACCATTTAATGAAGTCCTAATGGACCTTTCAAACTGATAGTAAGTATTTGTTGTGAATTATATTATACAAAATGTGTATGGGCATAGTGTTATGCATTGAGTTGGTAGAATTTCAATCAGATAATATACTTTTCTTAAATTTGTTAACGAAAACTAATTACTTATTATAAACGAAAAAAATATTGAAAATACTTATGTATTTCTTTAAACTGCACATCAGGAATGTTCCTAATATGTAATATTTCCACCTACAGTATGTCCTGTTCTCACTCTCGTATTTTAATGTAGGACATAATTGTAAAATATTTCTTAAGTAGTTACAATGGTTTTGTGAGTAATTTCAAATTATAAGATAATCTAACATCAATAAAGCATAAATTATTTATAACAAAGCCTACATTAAAGAATTTTATGCTGGGTTTAAGTCAGGCGATATTTTCTTTTAATTATGATACAAAATGTTGTTCATGGCTTCATTATTTATAAGCATCTTTATTACCGAATAAGGAAGGGTTTTTAAGCCTGATTAATAGTGATAAACAACTTTTAGCTTTAGTTTTAAAGTAAGATAAATTTTTGTTATAAACTTATAATTTATATGTTGAATAAAGTTCTACAATTTTGTGCAATCAGAGCAAGGTTTGAATTTTTACACACGATTAATTAATAACATTTGACAAAATAGACACATTATTTTTTTTATATCCATCATTTATGACTTTTTTAGTGGTGAACTTATCTTTACTCGCAAAATAATTCAATTCGAAACGTTCATAAAAAAAGAAAACAAAACGTTGTAACAATCAGTTTCATTAACCTTAAAAATACTTTTAAACTCGTCATTGTAATTTATTTTTTACATATAACTAATTTAAAACAAAAATTGAAAACTAAACATATTGTAAATTTCGTTAGTAAAAAATAATGTATCCTGTTATTTTGATTTATTTTAAATAAGTATATCATTTTATCATCCAACAATCCAGTTACAATCTTTATTAAAACTAGTAAACGGATTTGTTCTGCCAAAAACGTGTACGAACTATTGAATACATGATTTTGTTTTGTTTAAATCGATTAGTAGTGTGCATGAAAAATAAACTACACTCATAAATATCCGGTCTTACAGCCAGACATCGTAATCTTCTATTTTTTATACTTTCAGGTTAGCCTAAAACCCAATTTTAAAGTTACGGAAAACATACATGTGATAAATGTAAATTATTTCAATAGTTGTTATTAATTGGATTCTTTAAAGAATATTACATTTGATTGAAGAAGCATTTTAAAATCGGTGAAATGATTCTTGTACACTATTTGGAAAATAAAAAACATTATTGCAATTCTAATGTAGAATGAGTAAACAAAATACACATATAAGAAGGTTTATAAAATAATGAAATTATGTAAATATTAGTTCTATGATAGAACCGTGGGTATATTACTATAACAATATTGGTTCTATTGATTTATACAACATTTCGTCGATTCGTAAAGTCGGTCTATTGCTTCGAAAAAGGTTAAGACAGAAATAAAATCGGTCTAAGTTGTGAACATTTATTTGATAAATCAAATAGTTCAATTCATTGCTTTCTATATTGAATACAATATTCAATTATCCTGAAGAATTCTCAAGAGATAAGAAAGTAAAGAGATTTGATTTCGATTTTTACAATGTATATTTATTAATTTATTTGTTTGCCGTTTTACTGTATTAGCTTAGTTCTTAAAAGTTTTTTATTAATAAGTTCCAAATATTTTAATAATAAATATGAAATTAAATTTATACTAATTATTTTTTAATACAAAATATCCTTAAGTAACAATAAATTATAGATAGGGGTTTCTTATTTGTAATTCCCAAATTTACGATTTAAATACTGACATGAGACATTTAAGAATTAGTAAAAATTATGTTGACTACAATCTTAAATTAGTTCTTACTTCATGTTAGTATATAAATCAGCTGATTAGTTTTGACTGTATCTGTAAAACTTCCTTTTCATAAAAAAATACTCCCCTCTCCAAGAGCAGGAAAAACAAGTTTAAAAAAAGCTAATAAAGGTAGAGGATTATTACTTATTAGTACTGAATTCTCAGCAGACACAGAGATGATTACAATATTCTAAATAATGAGCTTCCATAATAATTTAAATTCATACTTTTTCCCTCTCATATCTGAACATTTTATTTCAGTACAAAATACATTTCAGAGGAAAGAAAGGTCGTAAAAACGTAGTTTCTTACATTTATATTTATTTATATTTCATCTCAAAACTAAAATTTCCTTCAAGAACAAATTTATAATTTGATGAGAGTATATACAGGTATTTCATTGTCAGTAAATAATATATTTTATTTAAAATTTAAAAATTGTAACCTTATACAAGACAATTCACAGGATTCCGTTTGTTATATTAAAAAGAAATCATCTATATAAATGTTTTCAACTCAATTCATAAATAAATATATTTTTCTTAAAAAAGTCTAACGGTTATAAATGTTACTTTATGTATATAAATAAAAAAAGTAAAGAAAATAGTAAAAAACGTTTTAATTTATATTTCGTTTAATAAAAGTTTTTTTTGTAGCATTAGAAGATAACAATTTATCCAAAATATACAAATTAAAATTAACATTGAAATCTAGCTGATTTTGGTCAAAAGTATTTTACAAGTAAATTAATAAAAAGCAATCTATAGTTTAGACCATAAGAGAATTTAGATTTTAAAACTATTTGATGTGATACATTCACATTTTCTTAAGTTTAATTTATTATTTTTTTTATTATGAAATATTTTTTATGGTTGTAAAATATTTTGGCTACATTTATTACAGGTAAAGGTATGGTCTGTGTTGTATTTTTTAGAACAAAATCGAAAGGGTGGTTAGTTATTCCAATTCGTAAGGGATTAAATGTTATTCCAATATAGTCTAACGATCAGAGCATACACAATAGTATATTACATTGTGTGAATAACAATTATTTTTGCTTTTTACAGGGTAAGATTTACCAGTAACACTACTTTTAAAGAAATTTGATTTAAAAATGTTTTGAATTTTGCACAAAAGGTTGCCAGATTGACATTTTAAAGCAGGATTTAACAGAATTTAATAAATCCTACGTTAAAACGTCAAAAATAAAAGTTCATTTTTCCAAATGTCTGGTATAATATATTGACGACAATTGTACGAGAGTAAGATATTCTATGCTTCATCTGTACACTGATGATCTGCAGATATATTTACACGCCAAAGTTAGTGAAATTGACAATGCAGTGGAGCATATGAAGTCAAAGAGATTCTGCTTATGGATTGAAGAGTTACAGAATGAACAAATCAAAGATGCACCTAGCTACTCTCGACCAATGAACACAATAGGCTTGGATACTCTCCCCAAACTTACCATCTAGGCTACAGCGTCTCGCTAGAATATCGTTGCAGTGTTAAAATCTTGGAGTGTCAATATTTAATGACTGAGTGAGTCATGTAATAAACTGTTTACAGGAATTCACTCTTTACAAAAAAAAATAATTATAATTAGATTTTTTTACCGTTTTATAGATCTTCCCCATCGTCAAATTATTATGTATTATTTTTCTTACTGTGATACTGCAGTGAATGCTGAACTGGCTATAAAACTGCAACACACTTCAAAGTATTGCATAAGACTTGTTATATTTTATAAAAGCTAATATATATTGTCCTTTGACTTAAGATAAAAGTTATTAGATACTTTAAACTTGAGCAGTTTAATTAAAAGTTTAGTAATATCATAGTTAACTATTAAAGGTGTTCTTGTAAAACAGTACTTGTAGATACAAATGAAGCAACTTCTTGGCTCTTATTTTACTATTGTTTTAAAGAAAGTTTTAGTTATATATTGTTTCTAATCAGGGTGCAGGAGTTATATTAGAAGTTACCTAAAACTACATTTTAACAGTAAAAAGAGCTTAGATTAATGGTAGAGATTAACATTAAATTGTTTTTAATTAAAAACCAAGACAGCAGAAATTGTTCGTTTTAAAATACATCTAATTTTAATTTAACACAAATTGATGTTACTTTTTAAATCCATTGAATAAATGTAAATGTATTAAATATTCATTAAATACATTGATTTGATGAGATTTATTGGTGTGACTCCACAGGAATTGACTTATAGATAGGGTATCTGCATTAATTATATTTTAAAATAATATTACCTTATTCGAAGCTACTATTTTAAAATGAATTTTACCACTCATTTCCAATAACATTAAATTCCGATAATTTTTATGAAATAAATTTTTTAAATTATTGTATTATTATCTGTATATATATAACTATACACATTTATCTTAACTCGGAGGATAAATATTTAACCAAAACTTGTTATAAATATTAAACTTGTGTATTTTAAAACACATTACTTTCAAAGGAAAAAAAAATGTGGCACACTGTAAGGTTCTTTACAGCTTTTAAACGATCTATTATAGGATTACTAAATACACAGTTTAGCTTACAGGATCACGAAGAAAATTGGAAGATGATGATCATGAATATATTTTAATTAAATTTAATACCTGAATGTTTTAGTAATTCTTAAGCTCTTCTATTTTATATCTTTGTAAAAATATATTTTTGTCAAAAATGTAATTTTTTAAATTATATTGTTAGCATATAATATATAATGTAATCAATTAATTTTTTTTAAATTAATCATATTGTGTGTAAAATATTTGTAAATATTTTATATTTTATCAAGTTACAATAATTTTGATCCTTCACGTGTTGATATTTGTGCATGATATTCATAGTGTTTCAGATTGATTTTCTTCTGTATGAAACATAAAAATATCCTTATGCTTTTTAAATTAAAGATAATAATATACATAAGGGATTGGTTGGTTTCCGTATTCGCTGCTTGTTTATGCCATATGTGGACATTAGGGCCTAAGAGAATTACAATTAGAATATAATTACATCGCTCTTGTTTCTTTATGTCTCTAGAATAGGTTTTATTAAATAAAAACATATTTATAAATAACAAAATATTGCTTTGTTAAAATATGTTTTGTTGGTTTTGTATTATAAAAATAATATTAAATTAAAATATAAATAGAAAATGCTTCATGTGTCTATTTATTTTAAATATTTAAATATATGTTTTTGTGGTTGGATATAGTAAGATACAAAAACACTGTAAATTTTAAAACCTATACTGTGGTTTCCCAGTGACATCATAAAGTGATTGATTATATATAATTATGGTAAAAATATTGTTGATTTGTTGTGTGCTGTAGAATAGTGGCAATATAACTACAAATTCCTTCTTCTACAGTTAACTGAATTTCACAAAAATTAAAATCTATAAATAAATTGTAATTGGTCTTATATTTCATTGGCTAAAGAATGTCCGCCATTCGCGTGTTTCTTTAGTATTTAAATGATGGAAGTCACAAATTAAACAGTTTTAACTAAAGATTATTAAATTTATTTTAAAAACTAAAACAACATTTTTATAATTTAGAAATTTTTTAAGAAAGTACTTTTAGGGGACGAAGGATTTTTCTCACAGTTAACATAAAGCAGTTTGTTTTCTTCAATAAAAAAAAATCAACGAAATCGGACGAAGAATGAAGGAAAAATATGGGTACTGTAATGCATGAGTCTTATGGGCCGCAGACGGCACCGAACGGCTAGTGGAGCCTCCACTTAAGTAACATTCCTGTTATGAATAAATAAAATGTTAAAAAAAATAATTGAAACCATTATTGTTATAATTTCTCAAATACGTTTTATTCTTATTGTTTAAAAGCTGTTTAACTTGTATAGTGATTAGTTTCTATAGTTAGGTTAACTTGTGTTGTGCTTACTTTATTTACGGAGACGCACATTGTGATGTGATTGATTGTTGACAATTTGCAAACGTAAATATTTTATACACCTTATTGTAATTGTGTGACAATGGGGTCTGGATTTTTATCTCACAAATGTTAACAACTTAACTTTCACACAGTGTATAGAGATTACTTTATTTACGACTTATTGTTTACTCATCGCAAAACTTAACGGTTTATATGACATAATGTTTGACGATTCCGCGGGATATTAGTTATTTAATTCGATTTAAATCGAACAAATAATGGTTGACGAGACAATTTCAATGACAAACGCAAATGTAGTTATTCAAAAATATAAAAATTCTGAACTGGAAACGACTGTACTTATAATATCTGTATTTAAACAATCTTAAATATTTATCATTTACGAATATAACAATAAGCCAAGTATTAATGAATTTCTATTTATAAATTTGTTTGGTTATAGCCAAAGTTAAATTACCGTCTAAAATGAAATTAAATCTGTAAGATAGTTATAGTCCCCTGTTATCATTAAAATTAACATATGTTTAAACACCCGTTAAACACTCTATAAAAAAAATTTAAAAAATAAAAATTAATATTTATCATAAATTGTTTTTATATATTTATTATTTAAAACAAGTTTAATGAATAATTTCAGTACTCAAGTACATTAGTACTATCGAAGTAATAATATTTTAGAAATTAGATACTATGCACCTTTATTTTCGTTTAAAAAAAGAAAGGATTCCTGTTTATGAAGTTTCTGTTTACTTCCAACATATAACAGTTTTTGCTATTCGCAGTATTAACATTACACAGTGCTTCAAGTCAAAATCCATTTTATAAAGTGTTCTGAAAGAGAAAAGTGTTTTTAAATTGAGAAATAAGAATTGAATTTCAAACAATTAGAGATATAACTTAGACATCTCTTTTTGTATGAATATATTATATTTTAATATTAAACAATGTTTAAATTACAACAACAATACAAAGTAAAATAATAAAATAATTCAAATTACATAGTTTGACATTACGTTAAGATGAGCCTTTATTTTCTAAATTTTTGTCCGTATAATCTAACTCAACCGGATATAGGTTTGAATTTATCTCAAAGGAAAAACCGTACCTGACAGATTTTTAATCTTTATAAACTGACAGATCTATTTCTAAATTTGCGTTGTGTCTTTCTTTAACGGAAGTAACCTGATTTATGGTCTACCAGTTCCTTTTCCACTTTGCTGTTTTTCACTGTCATAAGTGACATATCATTGATGTTTGTGACTTATGATTTGTTGTTTTATCTATGAAGGTATCAGTAATAAACACAAAAAGGACGTAACTATTTGTGCTTTTAAAATCCATTGAACCATTTCATATATATTCACAAAAAACTATTGATGAATTTTTGTTAGGAGATATTATACCGTTAATATTAAAACAAGTTTTAAAAATTTTCTGTTGCGTGATTAAAAACATATACCTTACAACATATCATACTGATAGTTTTATATGGATAAATAATGAAAATGCTTTAATCGTTTTTTATTTGTGTTTTAATAAAGGTTCGTTTTTCGCAGTATCTTCGTAAAAACACGTTCTTATATAATATTTTTGCTTTTATATTATATAAATGTCTACATGAGTATACACAAACGTAGAGTAAATTGAAAAATTTGTGCAGAGGTATAAATTAGGTTAATATAGTCTAATAGTGAAACTTAGGTTCTCATGCTAAGGGAAATATTGTCTTAATATCTTCAATAACCTGATGTGTTTTTAAACTCAACTTCACTTCCGCGGAACTCTGTCGCCTATATTTAGAGATAACTTAAAATAACTTTACATGGAATAACATCAACACTATTTGTAGAACTTTACGTTTTATCCATATTAATGATACCTGCATGGTTTCGCAAATATACGTTTACCGGTTCAAGAAACATACTATAAATAAGTATATTTTACTCCAGACCCATGATTAAAAATTGACTTTTCTAGATTATATTAATAATTTACTTTTAAAATATACATATATATTTTAAACCCCTCAAAATCCATTACATTCTCGTATAGATGAGTTCAAACTGGGAAGTTTTGTATACTGTTTGCTGCCGTGACAATGTTTTCAAATTTATTGATAATCGCAAATCATGGTCCAACAAATTTTTGTTAAACGGTCATACGTAGAAAAAGAATGTTCGTTCAATATCTGATAACATATATTTTCGTAGTACTGGGCTGTGGATTCAATTTTATTTTAAAGATATAAAAAAATTGTTTTTATTAAATTTAATATAATTAAAATGAATGTGTAATCAATGAGACCATATGATAGAATCTAGTAGAGGTTTTGTATGAGTTGTAATGAAGCAATTTATGCTTTGATATAACCTCAATAGAACGCTGCAAGTATGGAGTTAAATACTGAGGTTTATTAATGTTTTATGTTATATAAACGTGTCACATTGTGATACAAGTATAGTCTTATCAAATACAATTCGAAATAATCATACGAAACATACACGTGTAATATAAAAAAGAAGTATGTAAATAAAAATTGACGGTTTTAATAATATTGTATTGAACATTCATAGTTAAGTAATTTAGGTTAATACTTACCACGCATAACATATTCAAATATGAATCACATGTTACGTCAATAGTGATTTATATCGGTCACAAATGTTTAAACAGCAGTTTGTTTAGTGGAGGTAATATAAAGGGATGTCAGGTTTCTTTACGGTTCATAGTCAACATAAATACGGGGAATAAAAATATGAATGAAAATGAACTGTACAAAACTCCATTTTTATTATTGGTTTCGTAAAGTAAATATGTGAAAGTTTACTTAGAGATTTTCATTCGTTCAGAAGTAGTCACCTACGATTTTCTAACATTTATTTTGTATCAAAAATAATGGTTTTAAATTACTTGTTTGGAAGAATAAATATAAATTAATGCCACGATGTCAATTTAAATATACAATTTAAGTACGAGGATATAAATTTAACCACTAAGTTGAAATATAAAGCTGTATAATCTCTACTTATATTAAAAGTAACATAACTAATTGTTGCGATTTTAATTCCTTTGCAGATTCTTCATCTGGTTAGGTTTTGTACTTTGACTGATTAAATTTTATTCAGTAGTTCCCAAGTTATAATATCATTTATCTGCTAAGTTAATAATAAAATCAAATTTCTCAACATTTATTCTGTGATCCTTAGTTTACAATACTTCAGTAGACAACTCTTATGTGATTTATTTATCATTCGTAATTTAATTAACTTTATGCATTATTGAAAATTGAAAATAAGTTATATAATATTGTTATTTATATAATTCATTATTTTTTAAAGTTATATAATTGTTTCCTGCGTTAAGTTATATTAGATGAAAAATCGGGAATGATTGTATATAGATTTTTTGTAGAAGGATATATATATATATATATATATATATATATGTATACCTTGTATAATTATATTTTACCTTTTGACTGCGCTGAATAAATGTTTTGATAGTTTGTTTCCTTCAATGACCTAACTTATAAATAATCAGTAGTTATCAGTAACGTACTCACTAGTATGTAGTTGTTAAATTGTTTTGTAAAATTAGAAGAAAAAATACGCACTTGCTTTACGATATTTAGGTCAGTATAAAAAGAATAAAATTTAATACAAATATACGTAAAAAAATTGTATAATATTATCTAAACCAAAAAAGAGTTTATATAAAAATTACCTAATCTTGTAGATTTATGTTCTTTGATGTACCTATGTAAGTTTTTGAAAATGAGAGAATAGTGTGACTTTTTGGCTACATTATATTATGCAACACTGAATGAATGTTCAGAAACCAAGTGGAGGTAATCATTTAATCACGGCAGTCCCTCATTTTGTTATTACTGTTAAGTTTAGGCGGTAGTTTAAAATTATAATTCAGAAAGATTTCTTAAATTATTTTTTGATAAAATTATGAGACAAATTCTATTTCATAAATAATTATGAGAAGGTTGTAAATTGCCAACTTCAAAGATTTGTGGTCAGTTCATTTAAGTTACTCTGTAAGAAATTCTGAATAGAAAATTTTAACAACGTAGTAAATTACAATTAAAAAAGTGTGTTTTGTTTTCAAGTAATTCAGAAATACAATTCTTAGTAATTGATATATTTTATGATTTTAAAGTATCAGGATGATGATAGAATATTGTTAATTAATTTTTTATACAGCTTAATCTGACAGACATCATTTATCTGTTTTAAAAAAAATCTACCATGACTTTTCGTGAGTAGAGATAAACAGTAAATTTATACTCAAAACGTTACGATTTAGTTTTTGTATGTAAAGTAATAATGGTGGAATAAATATCTCAATCAATAATTTTTCTGTAATAAGTACAAGGAGTAAAACATGTTTTGAAACTATTACAATACGTAGTGAAATATATACAAGAGAAAACATTGAAGAAAATATCACAAATATAAATAATATCAATCTTAACCAATTTGTGATAGCGTCAATCACTGAAGACGAAAGTAAATAGATAGGACATATACCCTAGCATTGTTGTTAGAAGAGATACTCCACTCTTTCGTGAAAGTAATGATATGTCAAATTAAAAATATACGTATCTGTCAGATAAAGTGTTTTATTAGTACAACACAGTCAATAGTAGATTAAGAGGTAGAGTGTTACACAAAAAATACAAATGTGAAAAACTATTTGGATACTTTCTTACATAGTCGGAGTCAATAGGTTTTTTGACACCTTTTTAATGCTTTTTTCTTCTTGAGTTAACTCAAATTCCTAAAGTTGCAACACCCTAACATGTTAAATAACGAGTAAATTGAAAACATCAATGAAATTTTTAAGCTTTGTTTATTCCAACCTTGTTTTAGTAGTATATTCTATGTAAGTAGTTTTACTTTTACATTAGACCATTATATCTTCTTCGGGAAGTTATCTATTAGAAGAGTTATTTACCATGACTCCAAACTATTCTCGTTATTACACGTACAATATGGAGATATGTAATTCCGACTCTGAAGCTATAATTTGTAGGCTATTGGTCTTTCTATGAATAATTTTCATCTCATGTTTTCAAAAGGAGGTGATGACCGAGAGGTCTTCTGTCTTTAAACAACAAGAAAAAAGTACAGTTAGTTTAATCGGAGATTTAAATGACGTAATTGACATTTTTATGATTTCTGTAAGAATAATATTTTAGGAATTTTAATCTATAATTAAAAAAAAAAAAAAAAAAAAAAACCTATAAATGTTTTCAGATAACTTAGTTGAATATTAATATTTTTGTTTACAAAATATATTGTTAGGAACTAAATTCAGTTTAACTATAGAAAAATCGAAAGTATAAAAGTAATAAACCAAAGAATCAAATAATTTTTATACTATTCTTCTAGTCAATGTCATAGAAACATGATAATTTTAAAGAGTGATAAATCATATTAATTTAAACATTTAAATATTTTGCTAATAGCACAGTCAATGTAACAAATGTGTAATTATGTGTTATTTTAAATTTTATGTTATGCAATATTCTGTAGGTGGGCTTTTAATTAAGTGTCCAAAAGATGCTCCCTGTGGCAGTTAAACATGTAACCATGTAATATAAATATATTGTTTTTAGAAGTCTAAACAGACTGATTTATTATAAAATAAATTTAAGTCTAAGGTTAAACAACAATGAATATTTAGATAGATATGTTTTGTTTGTATTTTTAAAACCTTTGTTTGTTAACACAGTTTTGTTATTTTTATTACAGGGACAAACTTTTATTCAAATTTCAATCTGTTGAAACGACGGTACTGTATGTAGATCACTTGACATTTAATTTAAGATCATATTTTATATCTATATATCTTTACATGTAGTTTTGTTTTTTATCAACGATAGTAAAAAAATAACAAATAAACCTAATTAGTAGTTTCTTTTTTAAACAAAATATAATTAAAATTGTCCTCCATACTTAACGAGCTAAAAAAGAGTCAAGACTGCTTTATGTAAGTATTACCTTCCTTGGAAAACCTTTTGTAATTAACTTTGTAAATTTTAAACTTTTAATTAGCAACTCATTAAACTTCTGAAACTTAGATTCCTTAACAAATTTCGTTTTTCTTCTCAGGTCAAAAGGAAAAAGATTACAATATGACATTCCACATTTTAATAAGAAAATAGATTGTAATAATTCCAAGAAAGTTTACAGTTGTTTTAAAAAATATTTTAATAACATTTATTATACCGTAAACAATTAGTGTTGAAATGTCTTCATTTATAAGGGATTTAGTAGGGATCTTTTGAGAAGGCATATAAATATAAGAAATTCAAATTCTCTACACAATATATACATTCACTGTTTCTACTGTTTATGTAGAATTTAATGTTATCTATGTAGAATTCTACTGTTTATGTACTGTTATCTACTGTTTCTACATTTCAAATTAGAAACGTATATTTTATGCTTTAAGAGTATCATTTGTTAAGAAATAAATGGATTTCGTTTAGAGATAAAAAGGTGAAGTTTAGATAATTTACAAGTGAAAACTAATATGCTGTGGCAGCGTAAGACACAACGAACTTTCTTTTTGACTTGTTATAAGTGAGCGAATGAATTACTTTTTCTTTCGTTAGTAACCAGGGCAATTAATCATCTCTTAATACACATTCTTTAGATTATACATTGTATTTTTTTTTATTTAAGCATCCCTCAATGTTATGAAAGAGTCCGGTTGCATCTTATCTTTAATTATATTTGAATAATAATTGTAATTAAAAAAAAAAAACTATAATACGGTAATTGGGGTTGTTTTGGGGAAAATATTGATCTCTGGTTACGATAATTATTTAAAATAATTTAATTTTCAATAAATAAAAATACTTGTAGAAATTGTATATGGAAACATGCTTTACACATAATGTAAATATCTCAGTCCAATATCAAGTGATCATTATCCACACCCTTACGTGTGGCTTCAACAACTCTTACGTTACTCGCACTGTGCTAATAACACATTGGTCTATACTATTGGAAGGAGGTAAGGGCAAATTGTTTTGAGCTTGAATAACCTACTTCATTTGTTAACAATTTTCCACTTTATATATAAAAAAAGAATTATAATTCTAATAGTTAGATTTATTACAATACTGTACACTAGAAATCAGTTTAAATTGGACTAAAAACAATTTTCTTAATACTATAAATAGATAAGAAAACAAGTTACGTTTTACGTCGGCAATTTAAAAAAGTTAAAAATGAAACTTGTAATCGATAATGTGTTTTTATGGTAGCTATATTTAATTTGTATTAATTGTGTAAAATTACACATTCTTAACCAAAAATATTAAACGAAAATTGTTTTTTTTAATAATTAATTTTTGAAATAAAAACAAGTTAAACTGCAAAAATCAGCTTTTGTGATACACTATTCGACTTAACAGGAATTAAAGGAGTAAATTATTTAAATGCCTGAGGTTTACGGATTTATTAGAGCTGGTTACGGTGAAGAAAATTCTGAGTGAAATCAAATTCAAACTTGTTGCGAAGGAATTTAATTCCGTCCGAATGTATAGAAGTGTAATCTAATCCAACAGAGGATCAGATATGAAAAAGGTCAGTAGCAGTCCAATGACGTTGTTGAGTAGAACAAACAATAATTTAAATATTGATAATTAAAATATTTCGGATTTTATTGTAGCTCTCAGTTGGATCGGTATGTTTGCTAGAAGGGAACAATTATTTTGTTATGTTTGTTTCCATAAAATGAACATTTCGTTACGTCGAGTGATATTTGATTTTATATTTGTTCATCAATACATCAGAACCAAGCCGTAGATCTTCATTGATAAAATTTCTAAGTGTATAATTGGTTTAAGAAAAACTAAATCCTACACCATAGACGATAATAAATATAAAATATTCATCTTAATAATTAATGAAAAATAAATCGATTAAAAAAAAAAAGAAAAAGAATTACCAATAAATTCTAGAATTTATTAGTGATACTTTAAACCACAAATTCGCCTTTTTAAAAGATTTAAAAAAAAAATAGGATCAATTTCGAGTTAAAAATATTTATACATTCTAAGTACAAGTGTAGGTTCAGCCTGAAGAAATATTTTAATTTTAAATCTAAGTTGTAAACTTTGATTTAAAATAACGTCTTATACAAATTGTTTAGTTTATAAAAACAACATTAAAACTTTGGTAGCCATTTTGGATTTTTAAATACAGTTGTCAGTCATACGGAATATTTCAATCAAAGTTGTATTCAAGGTTTTGACAGTAACTTTTCTAAATGTAAATAAAAAACCGTACATGAAAATATAGCAGTATTTTTCTTTTTCATGGACGGGTAGGCATAAATAGAGTATAAAAAATTATTTTGTTAAAAAGTATTTTTAAAAAGAAACAGTTTTTTTTGTTTTAATGTCCGGTACACGTACTATGTCAAAGATGTAGAACTGTTAGAAATAAACAATAAAACTGAATATCGTAACAAATAAAAATTCAATAATATCTATGAATTGTGTAATACATTTAAACGATACAAAACTTTCCACTCCTTATAAAGAAACTATTTACTCTAAGGAAATGTATAGGGCCTACACATTGTAAAAATACATTTTAAAAACCTGTGATTTAACTATAGTAATGTAGACCTGTCACTGTTTTATTATATTAATTAGTGTATTTTCCCTCAATGGTTATGTTGAGGTAAATGCTAAAAACTCCACTTGAATGTCATTTAGTTCATGTTAGCATTTTAAGACGCAAGTAATTGTGTTTTTCTACTTCAATTTATATCTGTAATTTATAGTTTAATTTTAATATGTGAAATTTAATTAGCCCTCTTGGGATTGAAGTATTAAATTTATTTCTACGGTTTTGGTTTAATAAGTTGCCTTTTGGGACAAACTGCTTTATTTTAAGAATAATTTACCTTAAATAACAAAATCAAATAATAGTAAAACTTAAATAAAAAACCGAACGATAATGTATCATATTGTCACTCATTTTTAAATCGTTTTTTCTTTTTTTTGTAAATTATAAAACAACTCTAGAGAAGATTTAATACATATTTTGAAATTACACTCAATATCTACCATTATTGGACTACAAATAAAAGACATAAGATAAAATGGATATTATTTTGAAAGGAAAGAATGAATATTTTTATAAAACTTTTTGACCTGACATTTTTATAAACGCGAATCTCTAAAGTATTCAATGAAATAAGACAGACATTCCAACTAATGTAGTGATTAATTTAGTATTTATGTATACTAAATCCAACTAATGTAGTTTAAAGAGTATTTAGGTATTATAGCTGTATTATAAGATTCATTAAATAATTGTAAATATATTTTAAACATTTTATGTAATAACACCCTATAAGGACATAAGTTACTTAAGTATTGTACTTATTAAGTAAATAAAAATTACCTCTCAATAATAATTCTCCTTAATTTCATAATGAATAATGAATAAACAACATTTTGATTTTTAAATACAGTCTTTTGTCTTCATGCGATTTCTGAGAGAAAAACAAAGTTCAATGCTCGAGTTATTTCAAGTTATAATGATCTAAGAAACAACTTCAACTAATAATAAGCTAAAGTTTGTAGCAGTTCAAATCTCTTACCACTCCCTTTAAGTTTTGTAATTTTCGTTCTACTTAAAATACTAGTTACAATGAGTGTTCATCAGCGAATAAAGAAAATAAGTGGATATTTCTGAGTTGTTCTCTAAATACTAGCTTAAATGTTATATCCCACCCATTTCATTAAAATTCTTGAGTAAAGTTTTACAAATATAAAACGATTTTCGGTTTGGTAGTAATTTACTAAGAAAATATAAATGAAAATATTAACAACCAATTTTTTTAACAGTTCAGGTATTTCGATTGTATAATTAAAAAAGAAATGCTTCTAACTCAGTAGGTTAAAAGACGAGTAAATATAATTTATTATAGAAGGCACGCAAATAGAAAAAAAAACTTGTCTTATTTTATCTGTAGTATAAATTGGACTGTATTGTGATTTAATCTTACGAAAGATTAAACGTTCCCAGAAAAGAGTAAAAATTATGAGTTCTTTTGTTCTGTGTAACTGTGCAACAAAAGATGTTTATAGGTCAACTTTTCCTTTGTGTATACCCAACTATGATGTTTCTTACAAATATAAAGTGCAGTTCTATTTATTCTTAATTAATATTTTTGATAGTTTATGATCGAAATTAGTTTATAAATCATCAAAAAGTTGCATATGCAAACATAATACACAAGCATATAATTTGAACGTTCTATTCAAGGTTATACAGTATAGCAAACACACAGAACACAATTCTCACAAAAAAAACACAATAGTATATAAAATACTCAATAGTTATTATAGTTTGATTGGTGTAGCTCGTGTATTACTGAAGAGGACGACCTTGTCGCTGAAACGCGTCTGATACTTAGGCTTATTTTTTGTGAGAATTGTCTTCTGTGTGTTTGTTATAGTGTATAATTTTTCTCATAAGTCAAGCTCAACATTTAATATATTCAAGGTTAATATTTTGTAAGGCTAGTATAATATTTACGAAAAACTGATATTAAATTAGAACACAGAGACTTTAAAACGTACACTGTAAGTTTTTTCAACATTACCCAGAATTTGTTTTAATTTTAATTTTGATTTATTTTACTATATTGGATTGCTCAAGTATAAGTTGATGTTAAAATATAACTTAGCTTTTCAATATACACAAACACATTTAAAATCTTAACATTTTCACAAATGTTATCGATTTTTAAACACACTTTTTATATTCCCTCTCTCTTTTTGTGATTTTACCCACTAAAGACATTTTTGCACAGGGCGAATTCCCAATATCTTATTGAATATTATTGTTGATATCACTTACTTTTGGGATAATGTGTGAATATTCGTCGTTCCCCTTACGAACATTAAAAACATTATTACATATGCCATTAAAAACAATTTGCAACTACTACTTTTTGTAATGTAATTTATAAGTATGTTGGTTTTGTCCATACGCTGTAGTTTAGATGTTATCACTCAAATATAAACTACGTTCACTCAAAGATAAAACAGCTTTGAGACAGTTGATGTTGTTGCGTTTTTTTCGTGTGTTGTTTAATATACAATCTATATTATTCTAACCTTTATGTAAAGGTTCCCACAAAAAAGTTTTAATTACTTAATTTTATAGCTAAGGTTATTTTATTTGACAGGATACAAATTTTATCATTGAGAACATGATTCTATATTACAATTAATTTAAATAGTTGTATTCCATTTAGTTATCTCTTGAATGTTTGGCATCAATTGATTTTACGGAATTATCTTACATCTTAATGAAGAATAATTTACTTTTTGTGTAAAAGTCATTAATATTATGGTCAACCCCTTTGATTCATTAGTTTACTCTTTTAACCATCTGATTAAACACATCACGGGTAAAATTGAGACAAAAATAAAAATCTCATTTTATTTAAAAAGTGTTTAAATGCTAGTTATAAATATAATTAACAATTAATAGTTATCAGTATTAACAATTTATAAATATTTATCCAATATATACCTATGTTGTCGTATTTTTTATACAATTAATATAATACTAACAAATTTAAGGGTGCACAAACAGCTTTATAAACAATTTAAATCAGCTAAATAGGATTGCAGTAGTCGACCAACCTAATGCGAGAGATGTCATAAGGACCCTATTCATCTCCTGTCCTATTCTTTTCCGAGAAGCTCTAACCTAGCCTGACTACTCTTTACCCCTCTCAGACAACATTAAAGTAAACTGATCTGATTATTCAATATGATGCATTTTTCAGCTTCTTTTATAAAGTTAATTCACACAGACGAGGATTTCTTACAGATTTCTCACGAACTTTCGGAAGCAATTTCTTTGTTAATTGATGTCTATAACACTTTTGTCAATATAAAAAATACAGGTCGCCAATCATTCCTATCATTGAGGTTCCATAAGAACGGCATTTACAAAGTGTTTCACAAAAATATTTATATTTGTAACAGGTTAAAGTGGACCGGCAGCTGAGGGTACAAAAAGGATTCTTCATATATATTGTAATATCTTGATAGTTTAATGTTAAAAAACATAAATAACATTATAGTTGTAGGTCAACAACAAATTTTGTGTTATCTGTAAGATGAGAATGTTGTAGGAATACTTCAACAGTTATTTCCATCTGAAATTTAAAAAGACTAAGATAATTGAAAGATCGTAGCTATTATTATTATCATTATTGCAAGAAACTAAAACTGCACTTAAGCACACTTCTTTATATTACCATTCTTGTTTTGTGGAAATATTATGATATATAATCATTAAGCAAACGAATAAACAATTTAATTAAAACTGAAAAACATTTCAACAATGAACAATTTGATTAACATTGATGTGGAACTGTTAAATTTTCACATTTGTTTGGAAAGTGTCCTAGTTGTGAAATGATTATATATGACGTCACTTAGTTCATTTTATTGCTTTGTGGATTGCAGTCGATTTAACAAATGCCCTGCAGAATATCTTCAATTTATCGAGAGTTTTTTTTTTTATTTATCAACTTTACAATTTTTACTTTATTTTGACTTTGTTCTACTTTTTAAATTTATATTTTTATTAATAACTTTTCACTTTAATTGACAGACAAATAATGTATTATTATACTTTACAACCTAATGTGTAACACAAATTTAAATACGTATTAAGAGTTTACTCAAAGTAACTGAATATTATATTTTTAAATGCAGATTTACAGCGTTTGAAATCAAAATTAAAATTAAGGAAAGATGGACTCAGTAGCTAACTAACAAAACCAATTGTTTTTAGTTTACTTATCAGAATTAGAGATTGTTTATTACATTCGTGCCATACCGTGAGTGGAGTTGTGATTTCTGTACTTCATTATATTATTAAAATCAAGCCTTCTCGTATGATCTGCTCTACCATTAAGTGTAGTTAATACAAACCTTCTACGTAATATCTGGTATTATATATAAATACCAGAGTTTTAAGTGTTTTGTGATTTTCAATCTGGTGAAATTTAAAAACAATATTTTTTAATTTATACAAATATCCTCTTTAATTTTCAGAATATTTCTCACGGTAATTGCTAAGGTTTTTTCTTCAGTTTCAGAATTTTCATCATCTCTCACTCGATTCAGGCTCTGTACCAAACTATTTTCTTCCTAATAACGACTACCCCCTATATCGAATAAATAAATATCAAATGACTGTAAACACTTTACACTAAATATCATGATTTTCTATGATAAACTGATGTTTATAAATAAACCAAAGATGAATAAATGAAAGATAATCAATAAAACCTTATGAGATATTACAAAGTTCAATAATTCTAATTGAAAAGCATGTCATGGGATACATACGTAATAATAATTTTATGGTTATACATATTGCTTTTATCATATTTTACTACAACATGAATGAAGCATTATTTTTATTAAATTAATACGAATAATTGTTGATCAAGAAGTATAAGATGATCGGTAAAAAATTTGTCAATAAAAAGACGATGAGAAGTCTGGACAGAGAAATCGTTAAAAATTAACATTTCTGCATGTTAATATATTCCGAAAAAATACGAGATTATTGATATATTATGAAACAAAACAGATGAAAAAAACCGGATCGTTTAGCAAAACAACAATATTTGTCTAGATTTTTAGTAATGGTGAGAAAAATAATGGTAGAGCATAAATGTAATAAAGCAGGGTTAATCATTTCTGATAGATGAATTACAATATTGAGCAATTACTAGTTAGGTATTATGATGCATGTTAACATACTTCCATTTTATACTTACACTCAGGCCTGTTTGTACGTAGTTACACTGAGTTGTCACTAAATCAAATTTTAAATGTTTACAATAATTAATCACATATCAACATTTTATTCAACTAATATTGTTTTGCTTGTTTAGTTAAAATAAATTTATATTTTTAAAAAATGGAAAAGAATAATCCTACAGTACAATATATTCTTTTGTTTCCAGTATTATTTTCTTTATTCAGTGTTTTTAATGAAATGAAATTATAATGCATGTATCAAAAGCTACTAGTGCTGTCATTTTACTGAACAGCTGTGTTGTATTGATATTAATATGATTACGTAATATTTTAAAAGCTAATATTTAAGTGATCGTTTATTTTTATTAACAACTTTATGAACCTTTATTTTTGGTTAGATGGTAGGTTTTACAGTTTGAAGTATTTACTTAAAACAATTCTGAATAGTACTTCAGAATTTACTTCTATTTTGATTTTCAAATTTTATATTGCACTACTACAACTATAATCTCATGTCTGCTTCAACCGTATCTAGCCTACTATTGTTCAAGGTCATTACCCTTGGATTTTTGTATTATTAGACAATAACTATTATTAGTTATTTAAACTGCACAGAATTACATGAAAAATTAGCTATCTTCTTAACATTTTACTTCTGGAGGGAAACGTTTACTTCTTTTAGGTGTAATTTATTCCTACTATTATAATTGTTCTTTCTGTGAATAAAATTTTAGTTTATGTTACCTTAATTATTGTTAACAGTCTTTGCAATTCTTTATTTTCGTCTTTTATTGATGTTAAAACACTGGCAGCTTCCACAGGCATAAAATACTTCTCTTACATTGTCACATAACGTATATTAGAACTACATAACTACACAAACATCGAACTTTAAAGTTGACACTAACACATACAATACATATAATAGTACAAAAACTTTGCGAATAGTTAAAATCCATTTATTGTTTTTATTTCGACATATTTGGAACGTGTAATTATAGTGTACATCCCTTATTTAAATCCATTAAAAGTTCGTATTTAGAATTGAAGTGAAAATTGATTAGCGTCACTAATTCAATTTGAGATGTGTAATAAATTGCAGTTTCTTCGAACATATTAAACAATTGCCTATTTTTTTCTCTATGGAGAACTGAATTCAAGAATTGCAAAGATTATAATTTTACAATGCGTGAAATGTATTCGTTATGTACATAACATAAATTTTTACTTACAAAAATGAAACATTATTATTTATAACCTAAAATGAGTGAACACTCCATCTGACAGAAATATATAAAAATTTCAACATTAAAACTAAATTTATTAACAAATTAAGCCTTGTACTTTGTGTACGCGTTGCATGTGGTAAATTCATTCTGAGCTGTACTCTGACCTAATTTGTCTGAGAGCTCTTATTATTGCATTAAAACTAACAGACATTACTGTTTTAGTAGAACAGTTTATTATCGTTTTAACTAACAATATTACATTACTAAATCTATCACCATATAAGCTTTGTTCAATTTATAATGCAACTAGAGCCATACATGAAAGATAGATTTAATATTTGAAAGTTTACTTAAATTACTATTAATTCAAAATGTCTAAGTACTTCGAATATTCTTAAATATTGTCTGTAAATAATATTTTAAATGTCCATAAGTAGATGATATTTAGGCATTATAAATTATAAACTGTAAATTTATTATAATATTTATAATATAATTTATTATAAACTGTATTATTAATATCTATAATAATCACAGTATTATTATATTATTTTACATTTAAAGTATACACTATTTTAGTTTTTTAGTTGAGTTCATTTAAAACATTTTCCCCAGAATGTAAATATCTACAGGTTTTGTTTTACTTGTTCTTTTACCAAATTTTTGGGATATCTAACACACAAAAGGGGGTTGTACCCGAAGTTTTTGCGTTGCATCCATGATTTTTCAAACACTAATTCAGGTGCGTAGTTGTAATATTTTTTATTAAAAGTTTGTAATAATGAAAGTTTAAAAAAAGGTTTTGGTCTACTTATTGAGTATGTCATGATATTTGAACGATAAAGTCCTTGAAAATTCTCTTATGAACTACTGTACTATTACAGGTTATTCTTTATATATATATATATATATATATATATATATATATATATTGTAAAACTGTATTTAACAAGGAGAATACTTGGGATATATGAGGGTAGTTTCACTGTAATTAGTTTAGCTGTATTCAATCAAATTTACAGTAAAAAAGAAGAACACACTGGAATTAGGTTTAATTTGATTGTAACCGTTAAGAAGACTCGTGCTTATAAATTAATAATAATAATAATAATAATAATAATATATTTATTAGGTATATAGATTCTTATTATATTTGGAATTAAGAGAAAGAACTCTTGCTTATACTTAGGCTTTTCCGTAAAACGTCGTTTAAATAGACCATTTTGGCGAAGGGAATTTAATTACAACAGAGAATATATTTCCATTTTGGAGATTCCTACTGATAATTAGAGCAGAGACACAATTCACTGTGATTTATTGTGGTAGATTTAAACCATTTCGTTTAGAAAATAATGAATTTAATTATACTGGAATGTTGATGTGTGGGGGAAGTTTTCCCACAAAATGGGTTCGACGGAGCTCAATTAATTCTTTCGTGTGAAATTCAATCATTTTATTAATTTTAAACTATTCCTGATAACAAATTTTCCACATTAGATGAATAGAAATATGCAATTTCTCTGCCCATTTGCCTGAACAATATTCAAGGCTATATTAGTTGTGGATGGAAAAAATGTTTCCAACATGTTGGTTGTCACTGGAACAAGGGGATTTTCATTTATTCATGAAAAACGATAAATAACAAAATTATTTATGGAATGTACTAACGTGCTGCTGTATAATAAAAATGTTCTTAATGTCTACTATGATATGTTTACATTATGAATAATATTTATATTATTTTAAATATTCATATCAAAATATAAAATAAACAGTTGATAATGTATGTGCTTCTATGAGCATGTGATCAAATTGAGTAATTCCCAAGGGAAGATAAATAAATGAAAGTTGACTCTTGAACAAATAGACGCCAGCTATATTGACTTACATCTTAAACATGTTTTGTCTTCTAGAAGTTGAATGGATCAACTTACTGGGGAAGTAAACAACATCTAATCTGCTCTTTTGTTTTTATTCGAATCTGTTTTTTAAACACTGTAAAGTAATAATTATTATCTTTATTTACATTATTTATTGATATGATTTTACATATTATATATATGAGCTTTTTTACACTCTTCAATATGTAAAATACCAAGTGGAATTAAGCAACTTTAAACAAATCTATAAAATAAACACGTCAGAAGTAAAATCTTAGAATTAATTAACTACAGTTTTATTTTCCAGTAAAAATAAAAAATAGGGCACATCAATGATACAGATTTGTTTATTTTAATGAATACATTTATTATTGAAATGTTACAATCGTATTCGTTTTCATTATGTTATAAAAGACAATAAAAATAGACGGTTTCAAAATGACCAATTGGTTTTTTACCTTGTTTAGAAACATTACATCTAAATTAGGCTTCATAAAGTAAAAGTAGAACCAACGACTGAAAACGGTTCCAACATCTGACCAGTTATTTAGGGTATAAAGAGTATACAATCAGACACCTGGATATCTTTTTCCCCAGGATCTTTGATCGTAGATGAACCAACAACAAAGTTATTTACCTAAATATATTACAAACATCCAATCAGAATTGTGGTGAATAACAATATGAAAGAAGCATTGATTTAAATAAAATGCACATGTATAGGTTTATGACCCTCTGAATATGTTAGTTATGTTACCAATTCTATATTTCTGAAAATATGAAATCCATTGTTATGCTGTATAATCGATCGTGGACCATTAATAGTGACATTGAAATTTGTATAACGCAAAATTGGAATATGGGATATTGTGTTAAGTGTTGCGAAATGCGTAGGTTAGTAACTAAACACACATACCTTTCTTCGTTAACAATATTATAGATTTATGCTACAATTGACATTGTTTATGCCATATGATGTGATATTTTAATACATAGTGTTTCACGCAGTTCTCCAGCACTCTCACAGCTTATTTTGCGAGTGAAAACAAGGAAAATCGTTTAACATGTGTCCGGAAGCACTACGTTTTCCGACTATCGTCCATTAAAAAAAAGTCCAAATTACTTTGGTAATAGATCAAAGTTGAATTCAGATTTCGTATAAGCATTTTTAATGTAACAGTTTACGTCTGCAGAGAAATCAAAGAGTATATTTTAAATATTTTTAAAACGCGTACGTTAACAATTTTTAATTTCACATATCTCGAAAACTGCTAACTTTGCAAACAATTTACAAAAGACAAAATATCATTGAATTTTGGCTAAGTGGTCTTTCCTTTTAATTTTGGAAACAGCAAAGAATATAGGAACAAACACACAAACACAATCAATTATTTGTCTTTCCAATCATTTTAATATTAACTTGTACTAAAAATAATATCAATTTAACTGTTACATAGTTAAACAAATTCCATTTTTATTATGTGTGGAAGTATATGTATATGTAGGTTTGAATGAGCAATTAATTAGATCTTAATAAAATTTTATTTTACTTCTTAGATCCAACTACGATGAAATAGGAATTATTTTTTTTATATTAGTTTCAGCAATCAATTTTTATTGATTAGGAATTTGATTTATTTATTGATAAGGGAAAGGTCCTATCATCAATTTGCTCTTCTTCTTTATTTTACATAACCTCTATAATATAATATTTTTAATGTTTTAGACGTTTAATATTTCTTCATTTTTTTTCTTTGTTTGTTTGTGTAACATAATAATTTTAGTGTACTGTTTATTAAATGAGAGAAATAAACCAACTTAGTTTCAAATTAAGAAGCTTAAATATAAATAATGGCACATAGATATTTGTACGGTAGAGAAAATAGTGTAAGAGAGTACAATAAAAAATTCTTGTAGTTTTATAACTTCCTAATAATCTACCAAATGAGGAATGTAAATCTTGGAGCAAGTTATGAAGAGGCTGGAAGTTATACTGTTCAATGTATGTGTAGATACATTGTAAAATCAGTTTTATTTTCCTTGTATCTAAGTCCTTAATATCGGAATTTTTAAATTTTTATCTTAATTATTTATTTTACATTCATAGAATGTGTTTTATTTTAGAATTATTCCATTAGTAAAACATGTTTGATTTTATTCATTCTACTGTTACCATCAGAAGATTGTTATTCAACAAAACATATCTATCTACCTTTGTTCTGCTAAAAGCACAGGAAGTATTTTCACAATTTTCGATATGTTTATTTACATCTCATTCCTTTTTGAAATCTGTTTTATTGTCAAGACTGTTATGTCAAACTCAGATAAAACCGCTCTTCTTCTGTCAAGGTGATATCACAACTGTATTTGACGGCCGAAATATATGTTATTTTTAATCATGTCAGGAACATATGTTTCGGTAATGTAGACACAAACAGAAAGAATAGAAAACTAGATTGTATATTCCAATGGCCGCAATTTAAATTCGAAGGCGCTTCAAACAATAATTTAATAAGAAATGATTTTATTTACTCGAAAACAAACTTGTGGCAAATGTTTTAAGTAAGTTTTTAAATGTAAAAACAAGTTAATGATATCTGGCGTAAACCGCCAAAGATATAATAAAATTAATAATTTTATTATTAAATTAAAAATTATATTTTTTTACATCTAGGAAAATTATATTAATATTTTCTATATAACAGGTAAACAATCTATATAATCAGCTGTTTTGTAACACAATGTTTCTTGAATGTCACAGGCCAGGAGTACATAAAGTGGATTCTATCTAAGCTACCATCTTCGGAAGGAAGCCTTAAATAATTTCGTTAAACATCCAAACACATATTGATGAAAGTAGAACCATTAATTGAACGCATGTAAATTACACAGCCTTAACTTCCTTCCTACCGTTTACCTAATAATGACTATTTTTAAATACCTTCCATGAACGTAAAGTTTTCCTAAAATTTCATCAATAATAGTAGAGGCCGTGAACTGTTAGTAAATAATTAAAACAAAACGTTTTACTAGATATGCAACATTTTCTAATTACTTATAACAGGTTGCTCAATCAATTAAAGCTATAATTGTAAAAATATATAAATTAGATTTCCTCTACGGCAAAAATATGATTAATTCTTTGCTTTATTTTACATATTTTATGATCTTTCATGGTAAATTACGGATTTAGACAACCCTTTGAAACGTGAAGATTTAAACTATCAAATAATTATTCTTTTTAAGGATAATTACCTATTTTATTTTATTAGTAGGAAATATTATTAAAATAAACGTATTAAAAACAAGTTATTGTCAAAGAAAGTATGCTATTAAGGCAATATAAATTCACAGTTCAAAACAATACCATGTAAAAAGTTATATAAATAACATCGTTATATAAAAATACATGTTTTGATTTAATTTTATAAAATGATTCTACAACAGTTTCATTTCTCTAATGAGAATCTATAAGTTGAAAGGAAATTAAATATCATTTCCTTTCTATTGTAATTTACATTAACATACATTTATTTTAATTTATAAATAACAAGATATTAATATATATACAGCAAAATTATTTTAGCTCACTACAGACTAGTTGAAGTTCTGCGTCACACTCCAAAGAAGAAGAATTTATGACAAAAGTTTTTGCAGTCCCGCATATATCTAATTTAAACAGAGAGTGTGTTTACATGTAGGAATGTTTACGGTTTGACATAAAATACGTACTTCTCACACAACTCTTACAAAACTCACAGCTAAGTTGTAATTTTCACAATCCTAAACTTTAACATAACCCTAACGTTTTTTGTTTATAGTTTTAAGGTTTTATTTGAATTTATACTTTGTTAAAAAGTTATAAAATATCTATGATAACATAACTAAAATAATATATAATAACGATGTAATTTTAGGAGCAAACGGAAAATATCCAGAGCTGATTGTAGATATGTTACAGCGTTTATATTTGGAGTGTAAATTTTATGATAAGGTAGTATCTTATTCTTTTAATATTTTTTCGTAATATTTTTTTGAATTGTGTTTTTTACTGTTGTGAGTAGTTTAGTATTTTAATCCTTTTTATATAATTGCTCTAAGGGACAAAATGAGAAATTAATAAAATAATTAGTAAGAATAATCTTCAAAAATAAAATATTAATAAATAGATCGTGCAATAATTTTATTAATCGCCATTTTTGTGTCTGCCAGTCTATGATTTACTGAAGCATAAAGTTCAAACATTTTTGAGGAAGTTGATAAAATGTAATGTTTACATTCACTAATAAAATTTTTATACCATTTAATTTTACAGTAGTGCTTTGAAACATGTAAAATCCAATTATACTTAAAATAAAATAATTAATAACAATAATTAGTAGAACAAATAAAATCGACGGACCTGGATCATTAGTAACCATGATTTAATTCCTTTATTTCGTAGATTTAATTTGACTATAATTTTGTTTCATATGAATCATTAGATGATTGCAGTGAATATACAGTAATTTTGAATTATTATAATATTGTTTATAAGTTTTATGAAAGTTTATTAAATAATAATAGTACGTTTACATATATTTCATAACTAAAAACTCTCCAAAACAAATGGTATACAACAAAACTCTTAAAATATACACCCCTCAACAAGAAAGTATCAGAGACTAAGACATCTTTTACTCTATTGTAAGTAGCACAAATAGGAGCAATTATTGTTTTAATTTGAGGATAACGGTTGTTGGATGAATGAGGGGTCCGTATTTGAGTTATATATAAATAATATACGTATTATTATAAATAATTATAGATTAAACTATATTATAAATTAAATAATTTATAAATATTATTAATAATAATTATATAAATAATTATACTGGTCCACGTATTGTAAATAATTGAGCAGTTTACAAATGTTTATATTGTTCTATGTTTACTCATACTTTGACAAATATATTTACATATATATATATGTAAACTAATTCAATTTGTCAAATTAGGTTAAAATGTTAATTATTTACTGTTTTTAAATAAATATTTCAATAAAGTACGAAATAGAAAATAGAAAAATTATGAAAACATGTATTCAAAGAATAATTCAAGTAAATGCTTTTTAAAAATATATTATAGAGATAAATTGCCTCGAAATATTTCAAGATAAATTTGTTAAACGACATGAACAACTAAACTGTGCAAAAATTGGACACGCGTTCTGAATTAATCATCACAAAATTAAACAATACCTATGTGTCACCGAACATGTCAATTCGGTCGCTGTCAGTTAAAAAAGTGAAAATGAACAATCGGAAATCTTTGGAAAAGAAATAAAAATACCTGAACTTGCTTTGTTTGTACAAATACTGAGTCTTCACCGAAAAAAATAATTGAGTAAAATCTAGCTGTTAAACACGACAGTCAAAGTTTTGATTTTCTACAAATATTTAGTGAGCCATAATATTTTGTTGTTGTTTTTTTTTTACACGCGGCTGTGTCTCATAATTGTTCACATTTATCTAACATTAAAAGTCAATATCACAACCGATTTTGAGTTATTACATCTTTCATAACAGGCTCTAAACAGGTTTGTATTTTTAATAATAACTTACGGGCCAGCATGATAGATAGCGTTTTATTTGTGTCCATAAAGGGAACACTTGTGTTATATTTCATCAAAATCGTTAAAATTGTTTTTTATAAATTCGTTGTATAATGTGTTACGTCAGTTACTCCTAATTTTAAGTTTAACCTCCAAACAATTTTATTCAGAGAATCCCAACACGTATGTATATATCTTAAATAAATCAAATTCGATTTTTTGATCAGTCATAAAACTTCCTATATATTAGAAAGTAGAAATCAAGTGATATGTTATATACAAAAGTGTTAAATCACAATTTAGACCTAGAACAAATGATGACTTTTTTAGTATGTAAATTAGTTAAATGTTAGGCAGGGTACTCAGAGAAGAGAACCACTAGGAATACACAAACGGAATTTTAAATAACCCAATAGCTTCTAGCATGACAAGTGGGCTTATAATTTAGTTTAGAGAGCACTGTAACATCACGGTGAATGTTGATTTAGATAACACCCACAGCGTATGGTAAACATCAAAGAAATGAATATAACTTGAGTGTCCAGATAATGTTTTGTTTTAATATGAATTTATTTAATATCCATTATTATTATATAGTTTGTATAAAATGATTAATAATGTATTAAATCATTGAATATTGGCGTTCATGCTCAACTTTAGAAAGAGTCCCAGGAAGAAATATTTTTGTTACCATTGGTAGTCTTGACCGTCAATTGTGATGAATCAGAAAATTTGTCATTCAGTGTTTCCATCCACTCTTGTACCTAATTAAAAAAATTCGACTTTAGTCCTCCAAAAGAACTCACATAAGTCCTTTGTACTTGAATATAGTTTTATTTTGTTAAATACACATAGATTCCTAATATAAACAGTCGATAATATAATATTTATACGGTTTATTATGTTGGTAGTAAAAGGAGAAATTATAAATATTGAAGTTAACAATTCGTATTAACCTTTTTATGCAATTTATTTAACTAACAATACGAGATCTATTGTACTTTTCTACAAGCATGAAAATAATTTTTAATGCTATTGAGGGTAAATGTTAAACGGTGTAATTATATTATTTTTGTTTTTTGTATTTACCTTGAGTTTTTCTAAAACAATCGTTACTAGAATGTTGTTTAGCTACGTCAGTTTAGGTTTCAAAGAGACATCTTTAGGCTTCCCACTTGTCATAATTATAAAATTACATACCATAAACACATGAACATTTAAACATAACATAAATTTAAATTAAACAACTTCACCACTTTAGTCATAACCAATGTAGATTTCGGGCCCGTTTACATCCTACGAACATCCATGGTTCATTCTACGTTTCTTTGCAGAAGAAGATGTAGCTTAAAAATTCCAGTCAGGATTATTTTAAAAAGACCAATTCAGGTAAATACTAAAATATATTTAAAATAAACAATCCAGAGGCTTGTAACAAAATAAGTTACGAATATATATATATATAAAATCAGTTTTTTAGAAATATTTCTGTAATACACAAAATAATTATTTTAAAATGAATGTAAATATTTGTCTTTCTATTTAGAGTTTACAGATAAGGAACATTGTTAAATTTAAAACAGTAGTAGGCCTATACTATTCGCAATTCTTAAAATGAAAAACAAAATATTAAAAACTATATATATTTAGAGTTTAAGACTAATAAATATTTGAAACTTTAAGCTTTTGCTTTATTTTATCCTTGAATATGGAGTTTCAACAAGAAATATCTGCTATTACATTAAAGTTGGTTTAAGCTCAATGTTTAAACCTCGTATAAAGTCGCTCAAGTTGGAGTATATGTTACTTCCGTTTGTCTTTAGTTCTTCCGGCCAGTAATGATTTTTGAATAGCGTCAGGTAAACAGGTATAAAGTAAATAAATTAAACAATTTTCAGTGGTGAAAATAAAACACTTTATATAAACACTCTGAAACGGTGAGAGATTTAATTTGATTTTACATGTTAAAAATGTACGACCATTATTTTTAGTAAGGAATTCAAAAATCTCCAAATTACATGTACTTGTTTTGTCGCTAGGTGATACTTTTGATTGTTTATTGTAAATTTAGCGGTTCGTGAATATTTTTATCATTTCATTTTTAGTTTACCAAGGTATAAAATAATCTATAGCATATTGGAGTACCAAATCATGATCTTTTAATTAATCTATAGTTTCGTCATTATTTAGGTTATAACACACAGTTATATTTTTTCACATTTCTTTCGCTGTATTAAAAAAATGTTCCATTTGACTGTAATTACATTTTTATTCATTTATCCCATAAAAATAATAATAATAAAAAATAGGAACTTTTTTGGAATATTTGTACAAATAATGGATTTTGTAGATTACTCTAGATATCTGACAACACTATCGTTGTACCATGAAAGTAATATTTTAATACATACAGGATTAGTAGGTCAACAATGGTTAATGCTTGGAAACGTGTGACATTGTGTCTGTAAGTATTGATGAGAGTAATAAATCATTGTATAAAATAAGGTCATTTATCTACAGAACACAACTCCGTTATGTTCTTTTCGTTAAGAACGTAGGTTATACGTGATCGGTCACGTATCCTATCACAGAGTAATAATTTTCACATTGATTTTTAGCATTGACATTTAAAAAAATTTAAACACGTATTATGTTAAAATCGTTATCATAAGCATGTTATTTTTTCTACCTCAATTCAGAAAAAAATATGTTAATTATTAAATTTAGATTATAATGAATTTTGAAATAGTGGCCTGCAAGAATCATGATTTCATTTACAAAGTAAATAATTGTGGATGAAACAATGTTAACTAGATAAAATTTAGTATTTTATCTAGTTTTATTTTATTGTATCTACGTGATTTTTAGATTAATATCAAATAAATTAAAATTTACACTCTATTACATAACAGTCATAATGTTATAGCAAATTACGTGCAAAATAAAATTCTAAACTGTAAAATTAGTCTTTGAAAGTTATATTGTAATAAAGGAAAGTACTTTCTATGAAACATAATAACTTCAAATGTAGTGATTTTAAAAATAATTGTTTTATACTAAACTGTAATATTTTTACACTTACAGTATTCCAAGATAGCACATGGCAGTTTTAAGAATAATTTATTCACTTGATTGCAATATTCCGAACATGTACGTTAAAAATCAATGTCACATTTATACAAATAAAAATTGCAAATTGTTTTTATACAAAGAAAAGATGTAAACAAACTAAAAGTAATATAAGGCATAGCGTTGGCAAAAGTCCATTAAGTTGTAAAAAACAATAATTTGCTTTTACTAGAAGAAATATCCGTTACCATTGTTATGATTACAGGCTATTACATTGGGTCTACAGGATATAAACTACTTAAGCAAGACAAAAGACAAAACGTGTAAAATAAAAGCTTATATAAAAAGCAGACAAAAATTACACAACGATATATTATTACATGGAACACACATTTGGGTTTGCGGAAAACAATGGTTTTGTGGCAGGACTTTACAACCTTCATGTTTCTTACTATTGCTCTCATCGTGAAATGTATGAAAATAAAACAATTGTTATCTACCAAAGTATTTCTTTTCTTTTTTTACAAGTTAGCTTGCATAACTGAATTGCAGTATAACCAGTTATAAAAGTTAAATTGGTTAATTAGGTACTCAAAGCGCATGAGAATTACGATTTATTACGCACAAAAAGGAAAAGTTTACGAACACATTTAAAGAGTATAATTACTTTGATAAATTATCAAAACACTTGAGTTTAAAAGAATCTATGTTAGGGATATATTAATTAAGTTGTAAAAATATTTTAAATACCTTTATAAATAAATTAAATGTGAGCTGACTTGTGAAAATATAACTTGAACATCATTGAAGATAGCGACTTTATAGTGAAACATACTATTTGACGTTTGAATAAATACATTATACGTGAAAATTTGTGTACTATTCCCTATGAATTTAAATACTTTGTTATATAAGCCAGTGCAATTCTCATTTTATAGTATTTAAATGATTCGACAGATACGGTACATTTATACTGGACACAAAATTAAATAAATAATTAAGATAATTAGGGATATCTGTGGTAATGTAGTAATTTTTATACTACGACTCAGAGCCAAGAAATGTCATTCAAGTCGTACTGATTCTATAGCATCAGCCTACTTTGATCTCAGGATGATTTTAAAGCGTTGCCACTTTAGAAATCTTCATTGTCTATTCAAGAATTTGACATTGTGGAGGAACAATGTTGAATTGGTGATTATTTAGTATTCCAATACTTATATTAACAATGAATTGAATTCATTCGTGTAAGCCTTTTTTACAAAGAAATACACAACTCTAACAATATAATCCATGTATACGTTAAATAAACGTTGGAATTAAGTTGTTTTGGAATCTTAAAATCAAATAATTGTCATTATTTGTCAGTCTAGAATGCTCTGATTAGATTTAAAGTTAAGGAATGTACGCTGAGATAAAACGACACGTAAATTTCATTTAGAGAAGCGTTGTACATAATGTATATGTTTAGAAATGCTGGATTCAAAATTTATTTTTATTTAAGAAATATTTCACTCGGAGAATAGTTAATATGGTATAATTACGGCCTGATGGTTTAAAAGCAACGTGATTTTTCAAATCATTTAAACGAACTACAAATTTAATTTATTTTTGTTTTGTTTCATACTTTCTTCTGAATGTAGAATAGAGACTAATGGAAATTCTTATAAAAAAAGTAACTTGTTGGGCTATATGAGTCAAGAAAAACTTTAACGAGCAAAGCTTTAACGAAGCAAATTGCAACATAATAATAAAATGAACTAAATGGAAAGGAGTAAATTAATTAATTATTTTATCTGAAATCAGTCCCTATTTCATATTGAACACTCAATAGCTGCAAATATTAAAATAGTTGTTATATTAAAGTAATATGCGTAATTTCAAATTAAAAAGTTTGTATACAATATAAACTTAAGCATACAAAATTTGAAATATATTGTAATTTAAAATTGATGAGAAAGATTCTCAGAGAAAGATTGATTTGGAAATATTTTCATTAGAAGTCAATAGATGTAATGGTAAATATGTATATAAATAAGTCCAGTATACATAGACTGATATAGAACTATTTTTTGCAGATCTACATGTGTGCTCTATGGGACCACATTCTTTATATTATTCCAAACCGTAGAGTTATGGTGTAAAGTAAAAATCAATAAGTAAAAACAGTAACCTTCATCAAGTCCAATTGTCTTCCTAACCCATATCATCCCCATTACTTCGTACTAAATCTTAACGCGTTAAACATGAAAATATGTGAAACAGTTATTTATGAGCGTAAGTCGTCCTAATCTAGTCCTGATAGTAGTTAATTCACATTTACTACTTTATGCCAAGCAAGTCTAATAGATAATATTCTGATCTTGTACATGATAACAGCTCTTTATTTATTACTGTACGAAGGAATTCGAACTACAGTATTGCGAATTGTGTATGTGTTTCCCTTCTAGAGAATAGTTAATCTTGAAAAACAATTTTATTGGACTTTTTTTAAAATTTTCCGAGTTGACTATTGACAGTAATGAATGGAATATGTCAACTGTTATTAACTTAGCCAAAACAAATTCTCAATGTTCTAAATATAAAAAAAAATCTTATTAATTTTATGACAAAATTAGTAACTATAATTTTAATTTTATAACCAGAATTTTTATGAAAGTATTTATTTAGTAATTGTAAACTACATATACATTTATTTATGCAAATGTTCACCGTTAAAAATGTCTTACTACGTAACTTAAGTCTTATAAAAACTGTCTGATAACCGTCGCCACTGATTGAATCCATCAAAGTAAACATTCATCTTACCAGATATGTAGATGAAGGACTTTATATGGCTGAGATAATAACAGCCATTTCATGTTAGAGGAAAATTTTTTGATGATGATCTAACTTAAATAATTGATTACGCAGGTGTCATTTAGGGTAAATAAATGATATGAAATTTTGAAATAAACATATACCTACATTTTTCTTGATCTGTTTATAAATATAAAGAGTGGATACAAGAAATTTATAGCAAAGCTAGATTTTGTTCATGAACATAGCAGGTACTCTTGATTACGTTATATTATATATACTTTAATTATTTATTTAGCACCTGGATTACTTTTTAACTATCTACAACATTGAATTTAATGTCATATTACGAAACATTTCAATTGTTTATTAAAATTAACAAAGTTCTAAATGACTATTACAAAGAGATGCTCAGATTCATTCACTTAAATAAAAAAATTTAAAAAACTAACAACAATCCTAAATATTTACAGAGATTACTATTAAATTATTTCCTTTCCTTTAAATTGTCAAATTTTTCCATCATATTTCCAAATGTAATTCACCTTGAATTGTCAAAATTGTCTGTAATCCTTATTGGTAGAGCTGGTGCGATGTAATTCAATTATAATAGGTTTACCCTTGGTTTATAAACATATATAGTTAGAGATTAGCTATAAAACTTCACGTATCAAAATAATTGGAAGTTTTTGATCATGTGTTGTAATCCTTATTGGATTAGCTCCTTACTAACAAGAGTAATCCTCTTACAAAATGATTGTTACCATTCGTTCACAAATATACAAAACTCGAGACTACTCATAAACATGTAAAATATAACAAAAAGTTGTAAGGAGTAAGGAGATAGTATTCAACATATTTAAAATTCAACTACATTGATAGGAAAACCCTTTTAATATTGAAATTAAGATGTAATGAAAATTTTTATTATATCTATTATCAAATCTTTCAAATTGTTATTAATTTTTTTCAATCCATAATCTGTAGTTTAAACCTTACAATTATGAATAAAATTATCTATAGACTGAGTATCCCAATAAAACTGAAATGTCTAATAATATAGGGTTTATGTTAAACAAAATGAACAAAACATAACACATATTCGAATTCTGCTACTTTATCCAACTATACAGCATTTTGTTCTTTTACGAAAAAACAAAAAAATAAAACATTATAAGTTGAAAAATAGACAAGTTAATAAGTTAAGTTTTGTTATAAGCATTTTTAATGTTAAGTTTTACAAGTTTACAAAAACTTTATTTTGATAATTTTAAAAATGGCGACAAGTTAACGTAAAATATCTCAAAAAATAAAACAGCTACCACTTAGAAATTTTTTTAAATAAAGTTTTTGAGTTTAGTATACTTGTAAAACGTAAAATGTAAAATGCTTTTACTAAATATGAACTCAATATCTTATGTATTTCTGAAGTTCTAATTACATTGTAAAAGAAAAAAATGTCGGATAGATTGATAATGAACCGAAATTGGGCTACATGTAATTTGATATTTTTTGTTTATTTTGATGTAATAATCCGAGAATGAATAGTCAGTTCACATATTTTGAGACACTCTGTATATATAATATATATTACTATTTGTATAATAACGTCAAAATATTTTACTATTACGTATTTGTGCATATAAGAGATATACACATTTTACTCCCAGCACTTTTTCTACATTATACATTAAATTAATATCTGCACTTTAGATTTAACAAGTTTTCATCTCATATTTGGTACTCAAATATAGCCCAGTAATTTTTTAAATTATTTTAACATAATAAACGTACTTAAATTTGACGCATGTTGTAGGACATAGATTTTACAAAGTATCACTTTATAAATCTGTGATATTTTGCGGGCTTTTTACTACCTCAGTAAAAATAAACTATCACAATGCTTGTCATAAATTCCAGTAATTCACTTCAGACCTTCTAGCTATAAGCTCAACTGGTACACGTAAAATATAGCACAAGCTCAAGTTATGTAACATATAGACCTGCGTTATATACAGTTAGTGTCACTTAATGGCATTTATAACGTATATCACAAGCCTTTCTTTCATATATTCAGAAAATATATGTATTAACCATCTCGTCGCTTTCCTATGTAAATATATTTTAAAAATACAACTTCAATCCCTTTAAATTTCTTGCAAGAAACTTTTATTTTATTTATTAAATAACACTACTATTGTAAAACGCCAAAATTTAGGTTTTTTGTTATATTTAGCTACACATTTTTTAAATTTAAAATTAATCATTTAACTATTACGTAAATAATGATGTATTTACGTTGTTTTCGACTTTAAAAAACTAAATGTGTTTAAGCCAAAAGTACATCTGTAATATAGGAATGAAAAATAAAATTATGAAAACAACAGTATCAGTTATTATTGAAACTGGTGCCTTGAAAAAATGTTGTGATCAATTTTTTGCCAAATGTATTTATGGTAGACGTACTTTATTTATCATAAATACAGTAAGTCTTAATATTTCTTATGAGGAAGTGTTGTTATAATTATTTCTTTAAAGCGGTAAACTATTAACGAAATGGATTAGTTTTAATAGAGAGTACTCAACAGATATAAAGCGATGATTTTGAACTCAGAATATTTATCTGTATAATTACAACAAAAAAACTTGAATAAAAATAGTTAAAATATTATGATCAAAACTTTGTAAGCGTTATAGACATTGGAAATAGTAATTTTCTGTTGAATGGCGTTAGATTAACTAAAGAATAATGGGCAAAAGTCTTGCATTTATAGGCGATATTAAGATGTATTGGAATGTGTAGGACAGAAAACGTAACAAAATCATACTCATTAGTAGACTCAATAAATATTGTGGTTAACATTAAAATATACTCAAGGACATCCATTTTTAAGTTATAGAATTGAAGGAAATTCATCAGGTGTGAATATAATGGGTGTTTTGAATTAAGAGAAATACATTTCGTAACGTACTGAAAATGCGAAGGTATGATTAGTGCTGTATAGATTTTCAGAAGATAAATATAACAAAAAGGAGTATTTTAAAGATAAACTTTGATTTATGTGGTATAAAAAAACACAATATTTCGTTCATATAATTCAAATGTTAAGCGAAAATTGATCTATTTAACTTGAAACTATAACCTAATTTAAATGCATTCGCCTGAACAAAGATTGATGCAATTTTATTATTCTAGGATTTTAGAAAAATATATAAAACGACTGTTTTTTAATCGAAAACATCATCTTGCATATGCTGCAGGACACTCAATAAATCGTCTACAATCTGGAGAGCAATGAATTGAATTGTGTGATTTCACAAATAAGTGTTCATAACTTGGAAAGTTTCCAAAGCTAAGTGCACTTGTCCAATGGAACAGAATTACTGCACGACTAGTATAAATGTGGAACATAAAATTTCCAATTCCAACAATATTGTAAAAGTAAAAGTCTAAAATATACATTAGTCCATAAATGTAATAATTCATTCCTTATAACTTTTATTTTTTTGACTATTAACGATATCCATTAAATGACTTCAACAAACAGAGAATTCACAACTGTTATTACTAGAATCTATTTTCCAAGCAGAGTGTACTAATTATATACGATAAATATATTTTTAAATATCTTTATTTTAAATTATAATTTTTATGTAAATTAATTTTTAACTAAAATTTGGAATTAAACAAAACCTATTCCTGTAATTATGTAAATTTAGAGAAAATATAAGTATTTATATCTAAGTTACTTAATACTTACTCCGTCTTGTGAATTATTTTGTAACATATGTTACGCGTTTCAGAACGTAATTTCCATCTTCAGACTCGCTCTTGAGAGGTCGTTAATACATTAAAACACTACAAAACATACACATCACTTACAATAAACCAATGATACTCAAATGCACGGCAGGTGTACATCAACGGATCAAGAACTACTCTTGAGCCATTCAATTTGTTTATTGTATGTTATGTGCTCGTTTTGTATTGTTTTAATGTGTTAACGGCCTCTCAGGAGCGAGTCTGAAGATGGAACATACGTTCTGAAACGCGTAACATATGTTTCAAAATAATTCACAAAAACGGAGTAAGTATTAAATACCTTAGATTAAAATATGTGACTTGGATACAATTACTCAAAAATGAGTTTTAATCATTTTAAGTATTTTTGTTGACCATCAAATTATTAGTTAATTCAATTTTGATTTCTAAAATGTCCCAACTATTACTGGAATTCTTTACAGTGTTTATTTTATCAATAATACATATAAAAAAACAAAATACAAATTAATTGTCAGCGTTTTTCTCAACAGAGGAGAGATATCAAGAACAAGGTAGGAGACCTAACAACCGAGTCCATTATGCAGCTGATGTTAACATCTAGAGAGAAATGGGAAGCAATATTAAGGTATATCGAGGCAGTATTGCGAAGTAAAAAGGAGGTTGATTAGCACCATAACAATAGCAGAAGAGGAGACCTAAACAGGACAAAAGCAGACACCACTCTTATGAAATGCGAGAGCGGTACCGGAGTGAAATAATGTGTGGGAAAGAGGAAAGTTTTAGTCGGTAGGCCATTCGGAGAGTCCGACTCATTAGTCCCCTTGGGACGAGTGCATAATAGCATTTTGCCAAACCTCTATAAAAAAAAATCTAATTTAAATCATTATTTCAATTCAATTCCAAGTCAAAATTATGAAACAGTAGATATCCTTTTCTGATTCTTCATTTTAGTTTTTGAAGTAATGAAATAGTAATATTAACGTAAACCACATTCAATAATTCCACTATAAACAAAACTATTTGTGAAACAAGTTTCAAAATTGTCAATTAAAATAGATTGATCAAACAAGAAAAAACTAAGGAAGGAGGATAGAAGGATGACAATTGAGTGTTGTTATTCACAAAAAAAGTCAGAAGCTTTAGTATCAGATAAAAATTACGTCACGACATATTGTTTAGGTTATAGTTGATATTAGGATGAGTTCAGTTGAATAAACATAGTTTATAAGTAGAAGTAGAATCCTTTATACTTTAGTGTTAATCAGAAGTTAACTTAAATAAAAGCATTTAAAGTCAAAAAATATTTTAGATTGTTAATAATAATTAAAGTGTTTTATTAAAAGAAAGTTAAAAAAAACTAACGTTCCGGAAATAAAATAAAATTTAATCGGAATGAATATACCGTTTTAAATCAATAAATGAAAACAAATAGCTATGTCTCTACTTAAAATTATATTTAAAATATTTTATATAAACAGATGCGTTTCAATGAATTTATTTGTCAATAATAGAAGAATTAAATCAGCTAACTACAACTCGACCACACCTCCTACGAGGGATATGGAATTATTTACTACGAAAATGTAAGGAAACTGTTTTTTAAATTTTTGTTTGTCTACAAAACTTGAATGTCGAAAATAAATTATTTTATCAATACATACTGTAGTTGGATCGATGATATACAATTCGCCAAACTCCATGTAGTTGTAATGGAAATAGAAAAATTATAATATCTGTTCTGAGAAATCTTACGTTTAATAACATAATTGTTTTTTTCCACTTGTCATGGTAAACGTAGTCTATTAGGCCAGTCATAATAATTTATTTCTACATTGTTGTGGGTGTATCGCCCACGCGTGTTTTTACATACACTAAAAAAATTTAAATATGCTACTCTTAACATACAGATATCTCCATATATCAGTACAAATGTTAACAATAATGAATTAAACCCCGAACTAATTTTGATAATATTTCGAATGCACGAGGTGTATTAGAAGCATACAAGAGAATCCAGTAAATGAAGAGAAGCTGTTAGAGCAGGACTTTACTGAAGTCAATCAATCTCACTCGAATTCAGACAGGACATTGGAAAGCTTTTAGATCATTCAGAGGACGAATAGGTTATTGTAGAATTTACAATAACTATGTAATTTTCTGTTTCCTTTTTTAATATTAGTTTTTTTACTTATTTTTACAACAACATAAACTTTCTATGAACATGGTGTTGTCATGAAATTATAAATTAAAACTGTTAAAAATGTAAGCAAGTCTAGCAGGATATTGAATAAACATATCAGAATTAAATTATAATTGTAAAATATTATATTAAAACAAAACGTTCCTATAGAAATTATTTATTTAAGAATAGTTTTAATACAAAACAAATCAACAAATTGGAATGGCATTATAATTATTAATTGAATTGCTGATAAAAACGGCAATTCAACGCATACCTTCACTTTATATTAGCAAATATACAGGTAATGAACCAGGATAATGATTCACCTTTAGGAAATCATCTTACGATCTGATAGTACAATTATCCTAAAATTCCTACATCAAGTTTTATAACCTCGATGATGAATTATTCAATATCGTTCTTTTTCAAAACCTATAATATTTTATTGTAAAAATAAGAAAATGGCCGATTATTTGAATATGAACCGGTTTCGGACACATTTTTATAGGTACTTTTTTATTTATGTTTATGTAAGGAATCCGCTCTAGCAGTTCGTCAAAATATTTTAGAAACACCCTGTATATATATATATATATATATATATATATATATATATAAACATAAATAACTTGCAACTATATAGATATAAGCAAAGTTACGAAAAAAAACTCAATGTGTAATATTATGTGAATTGAAAAATATATTCAATGCAATCATTTTCATAAAATTTAATGTAAATACAATCTTATATTTGGTAATACTTCAGCACGAGTTCTCAGAAGGAATTGTTAGAAATTAAACAAATTTAAGCATTATTTATATATAATTGTTTTCTAAGTTTATGTTGTTGTAATGTAGGACTGTATTTTGGTTAATTTCCTTTTTTGTTTGTCTGGCAAACTACTGAAAATCTTTTAAATTTTATTTTGTTTGATTATTTGTTTTTGACTTATTTGGATGATTTTTTTTTCTTAAAACTACTGAACATTATTTAAATTTTATTTTGTTTGGTTATTTGTTTTTGACTTATTTGGATGATTTTTTTAATTTTTTTAAGAAAAGAATCGTTAATATCTTAGGTTAGATTACATAAGTTACTATTGTAAAAATTAAGTATCTTTACTGGAAATATTCGTGGATATTCCAAACAAAAGAGTTGTTACCTTTAAGACTTGAATTGGTATCAGAATTAAACGTTTATGATTGAATTAACGTTTTTTTATGGTATAATATAGACTGTTTTGTTAAGGGTTGAGGGTTTTATTTAATATTTACTACTAATTTTGTTTTTCTAGAAATAAATCTTGTTAGTGGAGCCTCTTCAATTATTAAAACATGTAATGGTTAAATACATTTAAAATAATACTAGTAATATCGACAAAAATCTATCATTATTAAAAAATGGATTTTGTGGTATATTCTATTATAAAATACCTATTTTTATACCCTATTTTGATTAGGACAATCTATTTAATAACATTACTATTTTAATAGACGTAAATCAGAGCCTGGTGTGACACTATATTTATTTAAAGCTCCCTGTAGGTTCCAATACTTAATGGTTTGAAAGAGAAAAGAGGTCTCTCAGCAATAAATTACTATCTACTTGACATAAACTCGATTGAAACCATATCTTTTATTACATGTAGTCTTCCAGTAGAAAAGCCCGAAAAATAACTTTGAATTATGTTTTAAATACATATTAAATATCAATTTTTATTTAACAAATCACTGCTTATATTGAATAAAACGTAACATATTATTAAAGCGAAAGCGGGATTATGAACCTTTTAAATATCAATCAATTTATATAATGTTAGTAACAATTGGTAACATTATTTAATATATAGTATTTAACTACACTTGCCACTTGTATTAAAAGAAAAATGTTTGTTTGGTTGTTGCAATTACTTGCATTTCATTCCTATGTATCATCTCAAACCAGTTACTGAGATACTATATCATCCCCTAGTAGTTGCTGGGATCTTGTATCATCCACAACTGGTTACTGAGACACTATATCATCCCCTAGTAGTTGCTGGGATCTTGTATCATCCACAACTGGTTACTGAGACACTATATCATCCCCTAGTAGTTGCTGGGATCCTGTATCATCCACAACTAGTTACTGAGACACTATATCATCCCCTAGTAGTTGCTGGGATCCTGTATCATCCACAACTAGTTACTGAGACACTGTATCATCCCCTAGTAGTTGCTGGGATCCTGTATCATCCACAACTAGTTACTGAGACACTGTATCATTCCCTCGTAGTTGCTGAGATCTTGTATCATCCACAAATATTTACTGAGACTAAATTTTTTCTGCCGGGTGTTTAATTTCAATCTTACCTATCGGACTCTTGAGTCTAATATATCGAAAATACTTGAATCCCCACGCCATGGAAACCTGAACGCTTGTGGTTAAAACATTTACAAGTACAATTTTCTCAAAGTAATTTTGCTCTTGTTATTCAATCCTTTTGAAGTCTGGTCGATTCACGAATATACATTGTAAAATTATTCATTTTATGAAATTATTAAACTTATTCCAAGTTACAAAACATTGTTTTTTTTTTTACATAATTTACTTTAACTGTTTTACAAAATTGTTTAATTTCATTTTCCATTGTATGACACATCGGACTAAATAGATTTTTTAATAGATTGATAATTCACGTACACAGTTCATTTAAGTAAGTATGGTATCCGGTTTAGCGTTGTAGTGTCATCCACGGAAGTAGTGACATATGGAAATAGGTGATTAGTTGATAATAAGTACAGTAGTTCTGTAAAATTAGATGTAAAGTGTATTAGAAAAAAATGTTTTCCTATCTCATCCAAGGAGGAAATGAAAGACAATATTAAAATCTGTCAATTTCAGTAAAGATAAAGATGTATATTTTGTGAAATATTAAAAAAATATTTATTGTTAAAAGATGTATTAAACTATTTTTTATAACACCAAATCAATTATATAGATATCTTGTCTTTTAAACTTGCCTAGTGTTTGTTAAAACGGATTTAGAACGGAACAAAATTTAAATACTAACCTAATCTATCATGAATCAGGATATATGTAAAAACTTTAATTATTTCATTAAAAGATACAATAACGCCTATCCTGGTTAGTTGGTTAGTATAGTTAGTTTTAGATTTAGCTAAAGCAATTTAAAGGTCTCTTACATAACTTGCAAATATTTAAAACAAATTAAGTGTGAATAACGTCGTTACCAAAGAAATTGTCTATTAATGCACTTGTTAAACAATGATTTAAAAATACGTAAAATATATAAAAAAAAAAAATAAATAAAAAAATAAAATAAAAAAATAATCTGATGAACTCTCTTTGGACAAACTGATTAATTATTACAAGTCCTTTGGTCACAGTATATTAAAAAAAAAATATATATAAAATAAAACTTACACAGTTTGTACAAAAATACTTTTTATATTGAAATCATAACAATAATAATGAAATAAATAAATCCTATAAAACATACAACCTCAAAATAAAACAGTTGAAACGACACTTACTTATTCTTGTTAGGAATTTATATCTAGTTTGAAGAGCGCTTGAATTGTATGATAAATATTATTTTGTTTTTGTGGTTTTAGGTTGTTTCCTTGTTTTTGATATATATATATATATATATATATATATATATATATATATATTCCATAGTGTTATATTTATCAATCTTTGTATTTTGTAAAATTGATGTAATGTCTTAGTCGCTGTGATTAAGTCCAGTTTATTACATGCATTATGGTTTTATCTTGTTTATAATGTAGGAATATGTATTATTTTGAATGTATAATATGTACAGTATAACAAACACACAGAACACAATTCTCATAAAAAAAACGCCTAAGTATCAGACGCGTTTCAACGACAAGGTCGTCCTCTTCAGTGATAAACCAGCTACACCAACCAAACCACAACTACTGATGCTTAGGCGTATTTTTTTATGAGACTTGTGTTCTGTGTGTTTGTTATACTGTATAGTTTTTCCTCATAAGTCAAGCTCAACATTTAATAAGTATAATATGTACTATTGTGTATAGGGTATTTTATATTGACTTACTTCTTGTAGGTCATCACGAGCAGTTTATGATTATCAAATGAAAATGAAAAAAAAAGATTGAAAACATGGTAAAACAAAACAAATTCATACTTGAGAAATTCTCTTTCAATACTAGGAAACATTTAAAACTTGACCTCTTTAAAAACGCACGTCTCAAATAACTGCATACATTATTTATTATAATTATTGGTAGAATTTAAAACAAAGGAGATGGGAGAAAAAAAAAGCACATTTTCAGATATATGTTCTGGAAAATCAAAAATAGTATTTAACGTAACTTTGTGTGAGCGGTGAGAACTAGAAACCGTGTGAGTTTTGAATTATTTTCTAATCTTTATTTTCTTTACTTAATATTTTTGATTGGGATTATATACAGAGAGAAATATAAATAATCACTTCCTTAGATAAATTTAAAGGAATTTCTACAAACTTTTGCCATCGCTTGATGTAAGTTAATGTTGTTGCTTAACTCATTAAAACTTTAAATAAGTTAAATATTGAGCTGCTTTCTGTCCCTCTCTAATCTAATTACTATTTTCAAATAAAAGATGACTTTATGTATTATATCGAAATCAAGTTTAACTTTATCCTTATCCTCTTGAATATTCAGTATGTCTTAAGAACAAATGTAAACCAATCAAAACATTGAAATAACTCGGAACACTGAATTTAGTAATTCATTATTTTTCTTAATATTATGATAGTATCTCAAATTTTATCTGTTATTTTACGGTTTTAGGAAGGATATGTGAAACATAACTATGGTTATTTCGTATGAGAGTGATTATTACTTAAGCGACATAATTCGAAATTGAAATTAGTATTTTGAAATGTAGATAATTGGAGATTGGTATAGTTACTTGCGTAGTTAAATTAAGGTAATTATGAGAAAATTTAAACATATGTGAAGAAAAGAAATAAGTAAAAAGTAATTTCATTTGTGAATATAATTCATGTTAACCAGTGACACAATAAAATTTAAATCTTCTAAAGTAATGAACGTCAGGGTCATTGTTAACTAAAATATTGTATTTAATTATCACATATTCTTTCTTTTAACTATCATATGATAATCCGGAAGTATTACAGCTACATTTCTGGTTTTCTTTTTAAAAATCGTTTCATATCCACAATTTCATAATATTAGGCATTATTTAAATAAATAGAAATTCTGATATCTTAAGGAACGAAAATATCCTGGAACTAATAATACGAAATTTCCAAATCTCTTTCGTCACCATAAACCTATATAGTTTTAGAACAAATAAATTTTCCATATTGAGGACATTCAAGTTTAACTACTACTCAGATAAAATAAACTACATTTAAAGCTAATAAGTTTGCAATTTTTGCTTGTTTTCACATTAAAAATTATACAAAATTAGTAATTAAAGTTATATTAATATTTTAAAATAAAAATGCATTCTAATATGTCTCAGAAACGTATCCAAGATTAAAGTGGCTGATGGAGAGTTATACCAATTTCAAACGTTTGAACAAGTAGTTTTTTATAGGTTTAGCTGTTTCCTTCAATAACTCTTAAATTATTATTATTTTTTTAAAGCTAAAAACAACTATTGATCACTACTGAATGGAGTGATTTCTAAACTCTATAACTTTTGAATACTTTATTGAATTTATTTTCTTTAAATCTGCGTCATATAATTAGGGTTAAAATCTACTCATACAATAGGGTTGTTTGCTTAGTCTCGCTTAAATTATAATATGATAATATATTGTTCGAAATTTCTTATTAACATTATAATTTTACACATTATTTTTTCTATTTAAAAAAATATATTATTCTAAATTGTAATTAAATATGGTATTTACAATACTTGCAGATATTATTAACTTCATTAATAAGCGTAATGGCGTAATATGCAAGCTTTGTTTGATTAGAAGCAAAAGAAAAATCTATTTTATATTTCTATGGAAGAATAAAAATATAATTGTAGTATTACAAGAATAGTTTTTTTACAATATTTACAAAATATCTCCAAACATCGGTGTAAATTCTGGTTTAAAAAAAAAAATTAGTTCAAATTTATTTATTTTTAATAATTTAAAAGAAAAACTACCTTTGTAAAGTATTTGAATCATCGATTCACATATTTAACTGCACATTAGAATTTTATTATTTTTACACACTGTGTTCCGTTAATTATGTTGAACTATTACAGTATTTTAATATTGTAGAATATTTTATATTTATCAACAACAATCTAAACACGTATTTATTACGACTTCATTTCTTATCCCATTTTATGACATTTAAAAATAGCTAGAAGAAGAAACCTTTTAACATTTTACTTTACAGTCACTTGATCATGCTTTCTTCGAACATCTATTCAGTATAAAACTTGATGACATTTTTCATTAAAAAATAAAGAGGATTTCAACATTATTAAAGTAAAAAAAAAACACACATTAACGTTTCGCCTGTCACGTGAATGCTCCAAAGATTTGCTGCAAATCTTGAAAGGCGAGGGTGTTAACTTTTTCTGCCGTCATGAAATGTCATCTCATCACAAAAGATTAAGGTTTCCAAAAATTTCGTGTTCTCATTCCCAATAATCTTTTATTTACGGAAATCTCAACGAGTATTTATGTCAGTAATTTGTATGGTTTGAAGTGCAAACATTTAAGTTACACATTCCTACCGTTCAGTAGTAAAATATGTATCACGAAGTTTTATTAAGAATACACATAAATCTCACCTTAACATGTTTTCTTACAAATTCAAAACTATATTTTATGATTTAGAATAGATCAACCGGTGTTGAAATAATTTTGGTGTTAAGTAGTAAATAGTTGTTCAACTGAGAGAAGACTTGTTTATCGTGGATTTTGTTTCATAAAACGAAAATACACAACGAACACACGCCGAACCTGTAAACGAAGCAATTTTCAAACCGATCGGATCTACTATTAGTGGTACTACATGAGTCAAATTATGTTTCTTCTACAACGTTAGTAAGAGGAAATCACATCATGATAAGAGTTCAATAATTTATGATTCAATTAGTACAATTATTTATAAGTATTTTCATTTTTCATATAATTATCAATATTTTGAACGATAGACTTCCACAGTCACAAACATCATTATCATCTTGTTCTTCGGGGTTCGACCGCGTCAATATTGTCTGCACGTTGAGTACAGCCGACGTTTCGGGCACTTTGCAGATGTCCATTCTCAAGGCTTAACAAATGTCTTATAGCCTTGAGAATGGACATCTGTAAAGTGACCGAAACCTCGGCTGTACTTAACGTGCAGACAATATTGACGCGGTCGAACCCCGATGTACAAGATCATAATTATCAATACTGTATAAAATGCACATTAGTCCATCATAATATTTTTTTTTTAATCTGTTTTCCCTTCTCTCTCCCCCTCCCCTCATAAATGAATAAAAAAATATCACTTCAACAAACTACGATTTAGAAAATTGCGTGCAAGAATAATATAAGTAAAACGTAAAACCCAATAAAAATATTAAATTCCACTTGCAAAAAAATCAGTAAACATGGTAAATTTACTGGGGAGGACTACAAACAAGTAAAAAAGTTTTGCTACCTATAACACAATGAGTATCTTAATCGTTGCACAGAACCAAGTAAGGTTGGAGAATGTTTACATTTCAGCAAACGAATTGCTCCTGAAATTTCTGTTCTACCACACTGATCTGTTATCACATATTACGAGTAGAAAACTAAATAGAAAATCAACAATTTATTCCTTTGCAACGTCCTTCAGACATAAATATAATCTGTATCATACTTATCGACATAAGTAAACCAACATTCTAATTCGGATATTGTGCTCGGATCATGCCACCTGCCGTGTGCTGATACCTGGTGAGCAATATCATAAATCACGCATCACATGTTCGGTGCACTCTGAACTCGGGCAACCGCTAGAAGGTCCTGTTGCTTCCTAATAAAAGTACTAAGCAGTAGCTTTTTACAAGATGAAAATTCTGAAATAGCAAAGTGCATCATGACATTAATATTACGCCGTACTCTTCCTTTCTAAATTCATAATGTGCTACAGTTACTTAACATCACACCACTAGTTTGTTCTGTGAGTTTTTGTTTTTTCTTTGTCAACATTTCGTCTCATGATGACCTTCATGGACATATCAAGCTTCTAAGCTTTTTACAACAAGTTCCAGGTATTCGAAATTAAAATTTGACCATCCTAGATATAACTCTGTTAATGTTTTTAAGTTTTAATTACTAATATATATATTTTGTTCAGAAATATTTTAACTATGATTAATTTTCTTTTGAATTGTCAATAATTTATTGAAGGATAATGTCTTGTAAAAGTAGAATAACCTTCTTTCATTTAAAAACCATTTACAAAATCAAATTATAAATTTAAATAGTCATAAAATCAAAGAATTAACTAGTCAAATGTTTTTCTTAATTAAAATCTTTGTTTTAAAATTTCCTAGCAGTTGTTACAATTCTTTATTTCAAACAAAGATCGAGATACATTAGATTCTTTATTAATATAAGAAAAACTTATTTATAATCTTTTTTGGACATTTTGTAATTCTGACAATTTTTCCTTTTCATTTTAATTAAATTAAAAATCATTTTTCATTACAAAGACTTGTCGAACAACCTGTATGAGTTTGTCTAAATCTCTTTTTAACTTGCTTTTTGCACAGCAAAAGCTGGTCCGAGATTGCAATTGGAGACAGGTTCAAACCCACTCTCAACATATTCTAAGTGCACCAGATCATCACACACACACACACACACACACACACACACACACACACACACACACACACACACACACACACACACACACACATATATATATATATATATATATATATATATATATATATATATATATATATATATATATATATATATAAGGAAATATAAACTTTTCAAAAATGACAGTTGTTAATTAAAGGAACTTTGGTTGTGAAATTATTCTTTTATAAAAAATAACAAATTTTGTTCAATAAACAAAACTCTGCATAATAATGTGTCTTCATTTCAGCTTTTTTTTATCTGTAAAATAATGTGTACTAATTTAAGATCAAAATAGATTTGGATGGGATTGCATACAAAATATTTCGGCCTACACGACCCCAAAGGGGTTATTTTTCAAAATTAAAAAAAAAATTAACGTCAATAGGTTAAAACAAAATTAATTTCTTTTATATATCATAAATTTGTCTTTTCTTCTCAAAATAGAAAAATAGTATGGTTATCAACCTAGTTTTAACATGTATCTCTATATAATTATATAAATGGTAGTAAACTAAGCATTTGATAATACAAAATCTTGTTAACTGTAATACATAATTTTGACCTTTTTTTCTATATCTAAAATTTAAATTATTTATATTAATTCATATTAATCTGAAATCTAACTTTTGTATCTTTTTTTTAAAAAGATCAAGATCTATGAAATGTTTGTTATATTTAACTATTTTTTGTAAATGGTCAAATTTAATTCAAAAATTTAAGCTAAATAAATTTTAGCACGTGTTAATGAAATTTGTTTTCTTTTTTTTTAAACATGTTTACCAGTAGGTTCCAATAATCTTTAATTCTCAGTCGCCTGGTAACACCTTTATCCACTTATTGCGATTTTTTTATTTATTAAATGATTTAATCAAATAATTTATTTTTATCTATTTAAAAAAAAAAGTATTATAATCTAGAACTAATCAATGTAGCCTACGTGTTTTTGAATAAATGTTTGATTGTACGCAAAATGTACATAGAAATCGGATTCCAACGTACGACACTTTCTGAAATACGAAATACGCCCGTCCATACTTAATTTAAGTTTTAATTAAATAATTAACTTGGGTATGTAGAAAAAGAGACAAAATCACCATCCTGTGATTACTAAAGAGACAAAAGAATGAGTTTTTATGTCTAATAAAGTCTAATTGGCCGCGACCGCCAATTACATTCAGATTGTTTTCCTCGTAATTTCCTATTTTTGTTATTAAAGAAATATATTTTATTATATTAGTTAATAGATAGGAACTGTGGTTTCCACCATAAAATTGAATACATAAATACATTAAATTATTCAGCAGTGACCTTTTTGATACTAAACATTATTATTGTTTTCTGTTAAGATATAGTTTAAAAAAAGTAAACAGCATACTTTCAATTAGCTGAAAATTCCTCAGTGTAATATTTAATTTAATCATTAAGCACAAAATATAAAGATTCTTTTTGTTATTGGGAATAAATCAAATATTTAGAGGGAACACTTCTTTGTGTAATTAAACTTCTCAATTAAGATGTAAGGAAAGTTGTTTGTCTCTGTCTAGATTTCGAAATTGAGTTTATAAAGTTATGCAAATTTAACGTCTCTTGACTTTTTACATCCTTCTGTCTCTAATATTTAGAATTGAAAATTTATAAAACTATGTCAGAATAATAATTTTAAAGTACAATGTAGGGCAGAGTCCCAGTGATGTGATAAAAAAATTAAATAATCACAAAACAAAAAAAATAAACAATTATCGAACATGGTTTATCACAAAATAATATTTTCTCCCTCCAAAGAACAATATTTTTGAATTAAAAATACTTAAATCTAAAATCAATTTCTGTACATGAAAACTTATTTCATTAATTGTAAAGATATTATTTTTTTTTTAGATAGGACTAGATAAGTTATCCAAACTCGACTATAGAAAGTAGACAGACAACATGAACAACGCTACTGATTATTAAATCCATCACGAATGAACAGGGACTTTTAATTACAATGAGGAAATTACAGTTCAAGCAGAACCAACGCAAAACAAAGAGGAAATGTGAAAAACGGGAGATTACAAATTTGTTTGATAATTCGAAGACAGGAGAGTGTCTTAATTAAGACTTTTGTTTTAAGGATTGTTGGAACTATATTTAAGCTAGTGTTAGAGTGCTATTCAAATTAGTAACAGTTTAAAACTAATCAATTAAAAATAATTATATATTGTATATTAAAATTGTTAATTTATGCAATAAGTCTGATATATCTTATGTATTTCCACAATTTAAAATGACGGGGTATGAATTTACACACTACATCAGTGAATTGAAATCAGAATAAAGGAAAATAGTTGATATCAAATTATATTGTTCTTTTGAAAATACGCTAATTTTAGTTCCAAATCAATATTACTTTCAAGTTCCGTGTTTGTTCAATATTCTCTTGCAAAACTAAAGTTTTAACATAATAACTGAAAACATTTATTTAAACTTTCAGAATTTAAATATTAAACATTATTCATTAAGGCAACATCATGTAGATGTTTTATTTTGTACGCAATTTAGTTACATATAACGAGTGGCATTTTCTTCTTTGAATGTACGTTTTTTTAACTATTCAAGAAAGAAGTTTAATGATATACTTTTGATAAATGTACTTACGATAAACAGAATATTGTGTGAGGATTTTAATAAATATTAAAATAAGATATAAGTGGTTTAACACATAAATCGAACATTTTTTAATAATAAAAAGATTTATTACATAAAACAAATGTTTGTAATAGTATGGAACAGGTTTTATATAATATTACGCTTTCTGAATATTGATATATTTATACATAAACCTTTAAGCCATCAATTCAGCTTGGAATAATTCCAAAAGTTTAATCTCCAATTCTGTGAATTGAATAGAAGAGGGTGGCCGTTGTGTGGTCATAAATTGTATCCTTTTTAAACAATGAATATAAGGAAACAGTGAAAGTAATATTTTGATCCAGAACCTGTCAACTTACCAAGTATTATAAATGTTAAAGTTTGAATAGAGTCATAAGATTAAAATGAAATATATTTTTTAGTTTTAATCTTGTTTGTTGTGAAGAGATGAGTCATATTATAATATTTCCAACTCTGTCGTTTTTATATACAAAAATTAAATACCCATATTGACAAAAGTCTGAATGTAGTAATTTATTGTAAGTTTAATTAAATATTTCTAGCTTTTATAAAAAAAAACCCATAACCATTAAAATTGGTAAACTAAAATCAATAAATTGAATCTTTTGAAATTTGAAGTAATAAATTAATAACTATAAATTTTTAGTAAAAATAGAGAGTTATTCAAAATGATGGTATATACCTTTAGTAGGGTTGAGCTTCAAAGATATAATTAACAGAATTACTGGATTAAACAGCTGGAAAGAGGATATTTTACAGTTTTATTTAACATATTACACAAGTTTAATGTAGGCCCCACGTTTTATTCAGCAGAAATCAATGTGGAATCGAGTTACGTTCAAACTTTTTGAACATTTGTCACGTCAACACTTTGTCCTGCTGTTGTGGGTCGACTTAACTCAAAGTGGTCAGAGGGCAGAGGTGTAACGAACACATTAGTTTTAAATATTCCGAATCAATAAAAATCAAAAGGATTTAAATCAAAGCATCGAGGAGGTGACCAGCTCCGCGACCAATCCAATGTTGCATAACATTTTCATCCAGGAAATCTCTTGCATTGCTTAGTCAGTGTGTCGCCTCCACCCCCCTTCTATGTTATACCCAAATGAAGTTGAGGCATTCACGTATCCAAGTAAACATGATCGTATAATTTCGTTATTTTTATCAATAATTTGTAATTATCAGTACAATTAGAAAATGTAAGTACTCTAAATATTCTAATTTACTTATTTCGTTAACTCATTATAGGATTCAGGAAAATATTAATGTCTTGTCAGCAGTTTTCAGATTCTTAAATACAGTATTACAATTCACACATCACAAAATAAAATACTCTTCGTTTGAAAATCGGATAGTTCAGATGCATTTTTCATACATTATTTCTATAAAGGTTTCTTATTATTATCTGTAATACTAAATTAAAGGGATAATTATAAAATTAATTTATTGAGAATGTATAGAAATTTTAAACCACCACAATCACAAAATCAAGTACATAAATTATCAAATTAGAATTCAAGTCACTGGTAATCTCTAATCTTAGAATTGAATTTAGTATTATACTGTATAGCAAGTGACTTAATTAGTATTTACCGCTGAATACGTTACCACCTAGGTTTCTTTGACTTACTTTCTATTAAAGGCATGATTAACTATCACAACGTTGCTAGCCTCGGTATATATTTGATTGAGTAATTTTTTATATAGCTTAATAAATACTAACAAACGTAATTCAAAAGAACATTTTGGGTTCATGATAATAAGGGCACACTTAACATAAGATTACATTTACACACATGTCTTATTCTAAAAAAAAAAATCATTTTCAAGAATTGCCATTCCTTTTATCTAAAAATTCAAAACATTTCTTTAAATTTATTGCTTTCAAAAAATATAAAACTAACTAAATCTCTTGCTTTACTCGTAATAGATATAGTATATGTAAATATGCACGAAATTATAAAGCCTGTTGAACCGCTGATTTGTTATGAACCAAGAGTTCCGACGATAATACTTGAAAATGTTATACTATTCTCCCCCAACCATTATAAAGAATTAAGAATAGATTTTGGCTCATTTCAGCCATCAGAACTAGTTAATTAAAAACTAAAATCATAGTATTATCGAAAAATACTAATAAATGTTAAAGAATACCTTTTTAGTATTTTCGTTTGAAAACCAGTCTTCCCCACGCTATTACCAGTATCAGATAGGTTTATAGAGACTATCACAAATGATGTATATTATCTATTCATTACTTTTTTCAGATGTGTCTTCAATCCTATTTACAACTTACATATTACAGTTTTCGTTAATCAGTTATCATACATGTCATGTGTTGTGTTTTATACAAAGTAAGCTCATTAGGTGATTGAAAAAATTGATGATGCAAATTTTCGATTCTCAAAACCAGTAATTCTTACGTTGATAATAGGATTGTAGACAGGCCTAAAACAGGTAAGAATCGATAATATATGTATTTCATAATACAATCCAAGTGGCCTACAATTCATGTTGTTAAAACTATCACAAAATTCGGTGGCCACCCTTTCAACAGGTTGTGTTTTGTTGGACTTTTATCGATATTATGTAGCAATAAAATTGAAATTAGATATAATAATCATCCTTTTACAATTGCATATTTATAAAAACGAGATTTCTGAAACTTCAGGAACCTATATCTTAGGAACCACTTGACTTATATACTTGAAACTTCGGTTTTAGCAGTTTCTCACTAAGGTCTATGATTGTGCAAAATTTCAAGTTCCTAGCCTATACAGTTTTCGAGTTGAAAAATCAAACAGACAGACTTAGCGTTTTATTAATATGAAAGGTTCATGAAAGGAGAAGATAGAAACGCATACAAAAAAAAACCTAACTATCCAAATACAGTTCACTAAAAAACTCAACCATAAATTCATCCATACATCATTTAAAGAAGCCTATACTAAAAAGGATAATTAATATGTTAATATTTCACATTTTAAAATCCATCTTCCTCTAATGTTTGACTCTTATGTTTTGTTTTCTTAAATATGAACCTAATAGAAGAACCTTTGAAGTCTAAAGAAGCAATTTATAGCTTAAGTGTAATCTGGAGTCTAGCAGGAGATGAGTTTCTAGGTCAATTGTTTCCTTTGAAAATGTTTTACTCCTAACGCTTGAACATGGTTGTATATCATTAAAATATCTTATTCAAAAGTTTCAAATGATTATGTTAAGTGTCTTTATTTTAGTTGCTTTGTTTTATCACAAGTTTATTGATTTAACGTTTAGAAAGGAATAGAACTCAATCCCTATTGTTTAAATATCTTACACTAGATCACGCGTTCATTAATTTAAAACTTCTGAATAATATTAAAAATTTCTAAATATTTAATAACTTTAAAGTTTTGTATTAAATTTGGAGAGGTCTTCGTTTACTCATAAAATTGTTCGTAGAAAAAAAACAAGTGTTTTAAAACGCATAAATAGCTTCTTTCCCCAAAATCAACTAAAAATCAATCAATTCTCTTTTTCACTAAATACGCCATTTCGGTGGTTGTCCAACACAAAGTAAAAATTAATCATGGATATTGTCTTCAGAATACCTGTATTAAATAAAACCTAACTGTTTGTGCCTATTGGCAAATACTTTCGTATAAGACAGAGGTAACGGGAGGGGGTGAGAGCATAATGCAAGCTACACAGCAGTAGTGTTTGAGCCACTGAAGAATTATCATCGCGTCTCCCTCGAGACTGGACAAGAGATTCGCCAGGGTGCACCCGCCTTCTCAACTCGACATCGCAGCATCGGTATCCGTAAGAATCATCATATACAGTCCACATAACAAGTCGGTAAGTCTAACATAATAATATTACCGCCAACGCCAATACACTAACTCTCTTCGCTCATGGTCTAAAAGTTTCACCAGTTTAATTCCTATTTTTATTAAACTTAACATTTAATGACTGTTACGTAATATTGTTTTAATTGCTATTTACCACTCTGATTTGAGTTCAATTATATTCACATTTTAAAGAAATCTGTACAGTTGATTATGATGAATTTCGTCTCTTGAAACAGCCCCATGGCAGATTTTTTGATTGTTTCCTTTTACCTCAAGAAACAGCATTTTTAGTAAAATCTATAAGTTTTTCTCTATCTTTCGAGGGGAAAGTAGAGTAACATTTTTGGGGAAAAAGTGTGTATTTTTAGTTAAGACTAACCATACATTTTGAATTATCAAAAATATATGTAAAAATTCCTAAGATCAAAATAAGGCTACATGCAAAATTTGATTAAAATCGGTCCGCGTGTTTAGACTATAGACCACTGGAGAAACGACAGACACAATAATTTCAAAAGCATTTTTTTTTAAAATTTCAAAACTGATTTATAGAGCACGAAAATCGTCATAGATTAGTTTTACTCATCACACGATTTTCTCTGTAATACGTAAATGTGATATTGTGAAATTTCGCAAAATGTAGAGACATCCGTTCCAGATTTAAGAAACGGTAAAGAATGTTTTAACGTTTTCTTTTCTTGTCTCACTTTATTTTCGTGTGAATGATTATAACCTAAATATATTGTTTTTTTTTTAATAAGTAACAACACAATTTATTTCCCTGGTCTCCGTAAAAAAAAAAAAAAAAAAAAAAAAAAAAACACGTAATTTTGTTTGAGAAAGAGTAAAGCATTTGTTACATTTTGTGAACTACAAAACAGCTGATGTAGAAACAAAATGAATTATCTAACGCCTATGTATAACAGTAGGTGTAAATTGGAGAGAGAAAAGTTGATTATTAACTCATAATCAGTTATTGGAGATAATTATTAATCCGTTTAAACCGAGTTGATAAAACGACATGTTGAAAAACTTACGTTTAGATAGTCTGACACTGAAATTGGTTAAGAATACATTGAGAATACTGTACACACTTGGAAATTTTTGTTATACTACTTTCTTTTTTTTTCAAATACTTTACAGAGTAAATAACTATCGATGTAGGAAAAAGTTTAAATAAAATAAACTAAAAACAAATATTATCCTGATTTGTTTCACAAAACATGCGTTAATATAGAAGGGAGAAATAAAAGTGCAATAAAAAAAAAACAGATGGGTTTTATTTAGAGTTGTTAAAGTTTTAATTAGGCTACAACTTCAACTAATAATGGATTCTTCTAAATAAAACAAGTTTACAGTAGAATTGTATCTCTTTTGAAGCACAGAGTAGTATTTGTAGATGGCTTTGTTTTTGACATTAGTAAATAATTGATTATGTTGTGAATGATGTTGTTAAGTAACACTTCATCACACGCTGTCAATACCGTCATGATGATTGAAAGTATTAGAAAGATTTCTAATAAATGTAGGAAAAATAATATATAAATATTTTTATAAATAAAATATATATCGATATAAATTAGTAAATTCAATACAAGTTCTAATGTTTACCATTACTTTAAACTAACTCAAATAAAACATGGGCTTCTTGTTTTTGCATTTAAATGTTTTATCATAATTGTAATATTATCGTACGTTAGGTCAATATTAAGAATGAGTAATCGACATTTACAAAAACACATTCATTAAGTTCCTAAAAATATTGGAGAAAAAAGTTTCAGCTATTTTGTTAATGTGTTAGTGCTGTACAATATTATATTATTAGAGATATTACAGTGATTCTATGTTTAAAATTATTATTTAATGATGGAATATTTGTATTAATATTATTGTTTGTTCGGACATTTGCCATATTTTGTGTATAAGAAATAATACACGACTTTTCGAAAATCAAATGGTCCGACAATCATAGGTTTAATTGGGAAGAGGCAAAAAATAGTACACCGTGAAAATAATTTATATAAAAGAAAAATATTTACAGCCACATACATAAAAATAACAGACAACCCAATCAGCCAAACTAGTATAGAAATAAGGCCCTTGTGGTTATCTGTTATTAAACATAAGCTTAAATCTGAAAATAAACATAATCTTAAAGAAAAAAGGCTGAAGTTTTAAGTGTTGAAAGCGAAGGAATTATAACGCTAGGAAATTAAAAAAGAGGACGCTGTAGGCGTTAACTATAGGTTTCTTAACTCCTCCCCCCCTCCCAGTTGGCAGATTGCTTCACGACCGTTAGTTGTTCTGTGACTGTGGTTGTGAATAGACCTATTTTGTTTGGTATTATTTGTCAGCTGCTGTGTACTCCGTTCATGATCACTTTTGAATTGTGGTTTCCTCATCACATGTGAGTTTCTTTTTAGTTTTTAACCGCTCAGGGTTTGTCCTGGGTGTTTTTTCATTAGGTTTAGTTTCTGAACATAGGCCTAGACATCTAGGCGTGTGTTTCGTCTGCATGTTATATAGTTTGTAAGATAGGCACTTGATAACAAGAGCCGATTTATACTATCTAAATGTCGTGTTATGTTTCTTATACACAAATGATGGCAAATGTCCAAGCAAACAATAATATTAATTACAGTGATATTTGTGGTTTCATAGTTTAACAATGTGTTAAAACTTTCAGAGTTATAATTTAGAAACTGTTTACAACTTAAAGAGGCAAAGAAAATACCAAATCAATTCATTAAAACCTTTGAAAGTGCAAATATTACGTAATGTAATAATCATGAAAATCACTTTGAAATAAATTCACCTTTTTTTTCTTTGTGTCCAGCATGTAAGCAGAATACAATTATTTCGGTACAAAGATTTTTAAGATATGCAATTTGTTTAGCTTTGTACGAATAAACAATTTCATGCATCAATTTATGAATCACGATTCAATAATTATTCTCAAAACACACACAAATTTGGACATAATTCGTTAGTTTATATAATTATTTACTTAACCGAATACATCCACAGATACATCATTTGTTTTACAAATCAATGAACCAAATTTCCCATTTATAATTTGTGTTAATTGTTAGTAAATGTTTCTGTAACTGGTTTTGTGTAATTTCTTATCTCACCATCCAACGAAATAAACATATCCTTACATTTCCCTAGATCGACAGATAAGCACTTAACTTTGTTGTCAACGTTTATTCCCTACAGCAAGACAATTTTTTATCTGACGATGTCCATTCTTAATATGATGGAAAACCACTAATGGGTCATTTAATCCACTTTTAATCAACAAATGTTTAGGGAATCAAATGTTTCTAAGCCTAATTATATCATACTAAACATTAAGGAGTGTTTTGTGTATTGCAATTTACAAATAGTTTGAATAAATAATTTAACAGCTGCTCGACTGGGTAACATTATTTGAACTGCAAATTCCTTGGATTGGGAAACATATAAAATCGTAATCCCTTTAACATATTTTAATTTTCCTTTATTACATTTAAGACTAAGGCTAGGAAAGTTTTAGATGAGAACTGGTTGAGACAAGTTAGAAAGCAACGTTCTGTCACAAATATATAAATTAAAGAAATTATATTTCCTCTTTATTTAAGTTAATCGCTAATTTTAGCACACATTTCAAAATACAATGATTTTTAATTCTTGAGATTAATTTCAAAATTCCAAATATTACAATATATTTGATATTAAAAATTTATCATGCTCTGAAATCACATAAAACACCAACTATTTTATTCCAAACTTACAGCAGCGAGGTTTGTTTACTAAAAACAGCAAGGTCTCAAATCACAACTCTTTCTAAACCCATTGGTTTATCTATACAATCGAAAATACTTCTTACACCACATCCTTCCTTACGTGACTTTATATATGTTTTAATTGTTGTTGATTTACTGAACATAAGATAACAATACAATTTGTGAAGCAAAGATCGTCTTTTACATTGTATTTTTTAAAAAAAATGTGTATTATCTGTTCTTCCCTTTTTTAAGTCTGTCTACAATCCTATTTTCAACTGAAATTACCTGTTTCGACAATCAAATTGTCATCATCAGATATCTTCCATCGGCTAATATGCTTCGTTGCTTTGTATAAAACCCAACAAAGCACAAAACACGAAATATTTTAGACAAAAAAAAATTATCCACTATGTATTCCACTTTGTCTATCTCTTGTTCCTTCAATTTAAATATCTATAAATTTATATTCCATTTAAGAAACAAAACATATTTAGAAACCTGCAAATCAATAATAAATAAATTAATTTAATAAAAATCTAATACGTATCATGTATACATTTTAAGTTTACTGATCAAGCATTGTAAAAGAGAAATTTAAATTTAAAAAAATATTGTGTTTTTCATTTATTAATTAAATATAATTATTAGATTTAACATTTTTCAAAATATGTACTTAATACCCTTAAGACTTATCAAAATGGTAATTGACTAAAATTTATTTTTTCCTTAGTAGAATTTAAGAAACAAAACTTATTTAGAAACCTGCAAATCAATAATACTTAAATTAATTTAATAAAAATCTAATACGTTTCATGTATACATTTTAAGTTTACTGATCAAGCATTGTAAAAGAGAAATTTAAATTAAAAAAATATTGTGTTTTTCATTTATTAATTAAATATAATTATTAGATTTAACATTTTTCAAAATATGAACCTTATACCCTTAAGACTTATCATAATGGTAATTGACTAAAATTTATTTTTTCCTTAGTAAGAAAAAATAAAGTAAAGTTTGACGCATTAATAAACGAATTAAAAGAGCGTATTTATCTCACAGTTGTACCATACATAATCTGAATATCGACTTACGAATAATAATAATAATAATAATTTATTTGCCATTCGATACATTTAGTACAATAGACATAGTCAACATTGAAATTTTAATTTAACCTCATGTTTCTAAACATTAAAAATCTCTACACACATACACTATTACTTACACATAACAAAAATAGGTTAAAAATTTATCATATCATTCTTAAGTGTATAAAATTCCTGTAATGAATAAAAGGGGTTCTCGACAAGCCAAGCATAATACCTTCTTAAACATTTTTTACTTGGGGTAGTATCAAGGTTATTACTAATCTTGTTGTATACTTTTAAACCCACTGACAAATGACAGTTTGATGATTTCTTCAGCCTATAGTATCTCAAGTTTATTTCCCTTCTATTTCTTGTATTGTATTTATGAATTTCATGTCTCTTGGGCAGTTCATCAAGTTTACTTATCGTATACCTAACCACTTCATACAAGTACAAATTGATTACTGTGAGAATTGATAATGAACCCTTATTAGTGAAACTTATCTGTAATATTGGTAATATCTTTGTACGCCCCTAAGTTTCAATTAAGATAAAATCAAAACTTAGTATTTGAGTAATTCCAAGTTTTAATGAGGTAAGCAACAATATCAACATAACAGCATCTTATTACAAAGGTAATTCAAAGTTAAAATTAGGTAGTGGTGTTAACAATTCCAGAATGTTACGAATTTCGGGTTAATAGACGTTGGAATGCTCATTTAAGTGCTTTCATGAATGTACGAAATAATTACTCCAATTAAAACGAGAAGAGCGTGTGCTTCTCAAAATTATTTTAATTAGTAATTGGAGAGTTTTGCTGGCACTTTCCTAACATTATACCCAACTTATATATTTTTGGTTAAAATTATATCAAAAGATAATTAACTTTATTATATATATATATTAAAACGACACAACACATATCTTCAGATTAAAAATCAATGAAGTTTATATTATTACATTTATTCAAATTGATTATATTATACATGCATTTTACTACTTCATCAGTGTAAAAAATGTTAAATTTTTGTGATGTATTAAAAAAAATTCAATGGTAAGTATATTAAAACAAATCGTATAAATGGAAAATATATGATGCGTTGTTGGTTAAAATTGCCTAATAAGATTTATGAAAAGTGCAGCCAATCCATTGATTCAGTCCAATACTAAGGTTTTGACATACTATCAAAACCCTGTTATTATTATAAACATGTTGAGTTAAATATTTTTTTAAAAATAAAGGAGCTGGAAAATTTAATGTCAAAAATTCCATGGTAAATGAGTTTTTTGTTCAAATTTCAAACAAAAATTTAAAAAAATTAATAATGGTACAAAATATTGTGTTTAATATTTTGTATCTCAACGTCTAGAAAGAGATTTTTATATTTAACCTAAAATAAATGTATGATAAATAAGTGGGCATAAAATATTTAAAATGTTGAAAAAATAAATTCCTTAAAAAAAGTTAATTCTCCAACGACAATGGACACCGTATTTTTAAAATATTACAAATAAGATTATGACATGTACAAAATATATTTAATAAACAATCAGATTTTGGGAAATATAATAAAACGTTACCATAGAAATTTCAATTATAAAACAGTTAAATATCTATAATTATGGTATTCCATTGTTCAAATTTGCAAAATTGTTGTTTTAAAACTTGCATTACTTATTAAATGATTTATACGTCCAAAAGAGTCGCTCAGTTTAAACTATTATTTGGAAGTTGACGTGCTACCATACAGCCGAGAGCGTAATTTAGTTTACTTTATGTGTTCTGAATACGTTTAATTTTTGTTTTGTTACCGTAACAAAGCCTCACAATACGACTAAATGTAAAAGTTTAATTACACAAAGTTTAGTAAAAAAAAACCTTCTACTGGCTTTATTATAACGGATAAATACATTTATTAAATTATTATTTAAAAAAAGTTCTTTGACAAACAATAAATTAATTTAAAATATTCCAATTGTGTAATCCCTAGAAATAAATCACAGCAATTTACCTCTACTGCTTAATCCCATAACATATTATAAGCTTATGTATTGTCTGACCATTTATAATTATGGAATGTTAGCAGATGTACCTATGCGATAACGAGGTGGTTGTTTAAAGGTGGATGATTTATTACAGTAAATGTCTAGTAATCGATTTGTAATTTGTTTGGTGTTTTAAAGTGAATGGAGATAACTTTGTGAAGCCTATATTAATAAGTTTTTCAAAGATTTTCAGAGAGAAAGCATTAAAAAAATTTTATCAATCGTTATTAATAATTTACTCACGTAAAAGGATTAAAGTGGAGTAAAGTAATAAATAAATAAAATGCTTAGTAATGTATAATGTGGTAGTATCATTCACAGTTTAAAAAAAAAAACCAAATGTTTCTGAATTACCTTTTTTGAACACTTGTTTTAAAATTACTAGAGTTTTTCTCGTTTTGTTTCATCTACATATTTTCATTTTTAAAATTAAATTCACATCAATTATTTGGTGTCCGGTTTCTTGAAACTTATACCTTAACTTTTATTGTAAAAATTATAATATGTTCTGTTGACTAGATATAGGTATATAATATGTAGGTTGAATTTAGAATAATGTCCATCAAAGAATGTAAATTAAACATTATGAAATTGTAGAAACGTTCTTTGGAAATTATCCAAGTTGTGAGCACATATTGTAAAATCAAATAGCTCGATTTATTGCTACTAGGATTACATTCGGTATGGAGTCCGTCCTGATCAATGGTCACGAGATATCGCTGGGTTGTCTTCCATTTATCAGGAGTTCTATTTTTAGTCTCGCTACCATCCGATATCCAGTGTTGTTTATTTCTATCGGTTTGATTTTTTGAAGTAATTAAATATAAGTACAATAATGTCATGCTTTATACTTCAATATTTTCATCACACTATAATAATACGATAATCTAATAATGAAATATTTTTTTTATAGAAACATCAATTAGCTTCAAAAGACAATTAAATGTTCTTGCTCATATTTTTTATTATTTTGCAATTCTGAATCAATACATGTTCATTCATATTTTTGTTTATATGCTCATAAAATGTATTGTTATTTAAGCAGTAATATCATATAATCAGATGTAATTTTGTTCAATGATAGGAATGTGTTAAACGTACCATAATTTGTTTGTATGAACAATAACATAAAATGAAAACTCTTTATATTTTAGTGTATAACAATTTTCTTAAAAAGCATAATAATACTCCGGAGAAATGTTAATAATACTTATTCAGCTGATACATTAATCAACTCTTATGTTCAGTGTTCATTACCATTATAAATTTAGTCTGTTTTATCACATATTCGGGTTATTTGGATTTTATGGTCAAAGTGTTGTTTGTTGAGCTAGTTGTACTTATCGTATTTTTAATTGATTTATCTTCGTAGGTAAAAGTTTTAAGGCTTGTACATTATAACATTTTTATGTTAGAGTGTATGCACATAAGCAAGTCTTTCTATAATTTTTCTAAAAATATCAAAATATCATGCAATCTTGCGTTTCAAATACATTTGGTGTTAGAACAATATAGTATTTAGAGAAATTTGACGTGTAGGTTGTCGAATTTACATTTTGTTACTGAATTTTTATGTTGTTAGTTATCAGGTATGATTTTTTGTTTTAGTTTGGCTACTTAAAAAAAAAGTGCATGTTTCAAGAAGAGTTTTATTGCATTGTAACAAAACATTGAGTTTTATTGCAGAGTTTTATTGCATTATTAATATATATATATTTGGAATTGTATGAAGAAAATAAATATATTTTGTAGACTTTTATACATTTTGACAATATTTTTAATTTAAAGGAAGCAAATTTAGAATGTTAATACATTTCTGAAACCCAGGATAATAATTAGTTTTATAATTAACATTGTTGTTATTTTTATTATGATAATTTTAGGGGTCTTGAAATATTTATTTTGTAATGAGATTTTTGAAATAGTCTTATCAATAAACCTTTTATTTATATAATTTATTAAATTAGAAACAGTTTAATATGAATGTTCAGCACGAAGAAATAGGAATGTTTTAGAAAACCGTCGTATTTTATGAAATTTGTTAGTTTCTTTATTGTGATATTTAGCCTTAATATATCCCCTTTCAATAAATGTAAGAACTTCTAAGAATATATTCATTTAAGGGATTTGCACAAGTGAATTGTAATTTCGCAAAACTGTTTTAAATTATAAAAACGTATACAAATTAATATTCCTTGTTTATTACCTTAACAAAAAATATTTTTTTCAAATTACTCCATCCATAAATTTGCGTAGGAAGGTACTATACCCATAGCTATTTTTTTTAATTACAGGCTATTTTGATCTTTAAATTTAAAAAAAATAATATAGATTAAAATAAAATAAATAGCATTTAATACAAAAACCGTAAACAGTTTAGTACTTCTAGGACTTTGATTAGGACAAATATATTAGAATTCATGCCGTATTCATACGTAATGACTCTATATCGATATATATAGTAACAACATTTCATTAACTTGAGGGTGTTAAACTTCTTTCGGTATTTTTGTCAAATTATTAATTTATTTTATACATCAAAATCATATGTTTAAAATAATGAAGGAAATATATATCATTTATATAATACTTTTGTCAAGTTATTAGTTTATTTTATACATCAAAATCACATGTTTCAAATATTGAATGAAATATATATCATTTATATAATACTTTTGTCAAATAATTAATTTATTTTATACATCAAAATCACATGTTTTAAATATTGAATGAAATATATAATACTAGTAAATTATTTTTTACATCATTCCGTTCCAATATATAAATTTATAGAATTTATATGGAAAAATAATTTTAGAATGTTTTAAAATCAAACATTTAAACTAAAATTAACATAGCTATACTATAAAATGATGATAATAATCCTACGAAATCCACCGAAGTAGTATAATATGCTTTGAAGGATTTATTATTTAAAATAATGGGTTTTTATTACGTGTATTTATCACTCACTGTGAACATTAAAATAAATGAAGACATCAAACGGGTGTAACAATTTGTTTCGTTGCAATTATAACTTTAATGTTGGGATTATGAAATAAAATTTTCTTTAATTTATTTATCCATTATTCTGTGTTAATATGTAAATTATTTTGTTCTTTTTATTTGGCAAGAACAAATGAGTAAACAAAATCAAGACCTATGGGTCAAAAGTAAGGGTTACATTGAATAAAATACAATAACAATTCTTATAGTTTGGTAAAAATATAAACTATAATTTGCTCTAAAATATTAATGTTGTAATTACATTTGACCTACATAAACGTTTGACCTAGTTCCTATGATGTTCAGACGAATTCCTTAATGCATCGGCTACAGCTTTTGTGTAAGTTACTTTGGTCATTATAATTGATTTAGTAGAAATTTGCTAGTAAAATATGATGCTAAAATATTTTGATACATTTATTTTAATAAATCAGCAATTTGTTTATAGCAACATTATAAATATGCCGTTTCCTCAATACATTGTATTTTTCAACATTATAGATTTTTGAAAACGTTTACGCCTTTACAGTATAACAAACACACAGAACACAATTCTCATAAAAAATACGCCTAAGTATCAGACGCGTTTCAACGACAAGGTCGTCCTCTTCAGTTGTGGTTTGGTTGGTGTAGCTGGTGTACCACTGAAGAGGACGACCTTGTCGTTGAAACGCGTCTGATACTTAGGCGTATTGTTTATGAGAATTGTGTTCTGTGTGTTTGTTATACTGTATAGTTTTTTTTCCTTCAAATACTTAACGTCGTTCGTTTACTGTTAGGTGTTGTTTTCTGAGGGTAATAAATATCACTTTGAGCATCGAGAGATACTTTTTTTTTCCTTTTTTTTTAAATATCAGTTACCAATATCACTTAAATGAAATCTATGGAAAAGAATTAATTTGGTCTCAAAGAATGAATCAAGCAAGTTTACTATGTCTTTAACAACCTTTTGTTATACTTTTATAGTTTAAATTAAATTTATAGTCGTAGAGTAAGAAATGGTTAGATTCTTTGAAATCGAGCGAAGGCAATTAAACAAAGACGGAAGTAAGTGTCAGTAACTGTTACTAAAAGAAAGTTAATTGTTTCAATTGGAATTAGAAACACGTTGCTTTAATTCAATTTGTTGTGGTGAAAATTGTAATTTTCTTAACAACATTCACAGAAACCATAGCTAAAATAAAATAAATAACAGAATAAAATAATTACTAGAAGTATTGTTTTACTCAATGAAGGAAGTTTGGTTAGGTTAATAATCATGATATATTGCTGTAGATTTAGGAAGAAGAACAATTCTTAAAATATACCCCTTAACCTCTGAAACCAACAATATGTATGTATGATACAAATAGTTTACATTCTTGCTGTAGAATGAATGGCCGTGAATTGTTTATTTGAGTGTTAATTTATTTCAATATTTCAATAGTCGATAAAATACTATATAAACGAAGAAAAGTTAGAAATAAATTTAAGCAGTCTCGATGACAAAGATAGTAACAAATAAGTTTCCACCTAGCATGCCAACATAGTAACTAATATGTAGAAAAAATGCAATTTATAACCAAAACATACAACTAACATTTAGTACTAAAAACAGTATTCTAATAATATATTACGTATCAAGCACACAGTTCCAATGGAAATGGAATCAGGTGTATATTAAAAAGGCAGCAGCGAATTATTTTGGACAAACAAGTAGAGCGATCAAAGACGGTTTTGATCATTTGCCACGTAATAATGAGCGTTATTTAACTATAAAACATTAAAATAAAAACTATCACAACATTTATTCGATAATAACCACATCTTAACGGACTTCCAATCGTAATGTGACATCACTCCATATTTGTAGAAAAGGTAGATTCATGAACACTGTTGAAGAGTTCGAGACATATAAGGCACATGTAAACTAGTCGAGAGACCTATTAAAGAACCAATCCTCATTTAAATTACCTATGAAGACGGCCATTGAAGTATTACGTAATCATTGTACGTGCAAGAAAGGAGGAGCCCACCACATTTGATGCTGTAGGTGGAGATATTCACAAGCCTTAAACTACAAATAATTCTGGTAGAAATGTCTTATATATACAATCCCTACCCCCAAAAAAATCACTTAAAAAAAAAAGATTTTTTTTTTCAAGGAGCCCACCACATTTGATGCGGTAGGTAGAGATATTTAAAAGCCTTAAACTACAATTAATTCTGGTATATATAAAAATTTCTATATTATATACAATTCTTACCCCCCCCCCCCCCAAATGTTATTCAAAGATGTTAAATTCAGTTTAAAAAATTTGTTATTCATTATACCACTAATTTAATAAAATTTTCAAAGCACCTTGTTAATTTCACATTTATTCTCTTATTTAATGTGAACAGAACTTATTTAAAATTTAAACAGAGAAAAATTTTCATATCACATTTGTTAGATTCAAGAGTCCTTGCTAAATCTCTATATTAATTAATTGATTCCCTACTGTATTTCAACATTTCTGCGCCAAAGAAATTTATTCCAATATAGTAAATTCAAATATTTCGAAAGTTGCACTTGCAAATGTATACAATACTTCAAACATTATATCTAAAACGACGTACATGTAAATTATGAAATACCGATATTTTCACACACACGAAAACTACGATCTTTTCATGTGTTGTGTGTAATCTATGATAAAACGTATTTTAAAATAATGATTTTCACATACTATTGATAAATTATTTAATCGTTTTAAGTTGACTTTTTTACATACTCCACAAAATCTATTGTTTACATATGATTTTATTGGAGACAGTAACACTTCTCAATATACAGTTCATTTAAGAATCCCTTATTGCATTAAAAAATCTATTCCTTAATAAAAATAATTGGGATATTCTGTTAAATGCATGGTATAATAGATAATTTCAGTAATGATTGTGTATGAACTTTTGTATTTGTATTTTTATTTATAGAAATACATAAACAAAGAAATAAAAATTATTTATTTTATATGCGAACGTTGTTAAGTCGTTGGAATAATTATTTTATTGCAATATATAAATGATTATTCCTAAATGTTAAAAAGTAATATCTATAAAAATCTATTTACGTTTATTCTAAACGACTAATGCATATAATTATTAAATATAAGTACATATAAAATAGATAGAGAATATACATATAACTATGAAGTAGGAATTGAAGTGATAACAATTATTCGTTTATTGTATTTTTCTTATGGTTTGCCTAAATATTGGCTACTGAATTTTGAACACTTATACATTGTGACAGAAAAGGACGAAAATAAACTGGTCAAATTGACACAGATCATATATTTGTCCGTTATTGAAATTTATTTTGTTTAAATATGTCAGTATCTCCCCAAGGAGATATAATACTGTTTCATTTTGAAATTGATATAAGTTAGGATCACGGGACGAGTAAACAAAGCTGAATATTTTATGTTCTGTTTTATAGCACAGACAGATCTATCCCGTAGACTATTAATTAATTTAAAACTAAAGCTCATCGAATGACCGTGTGGAAATATCAGTAACAATTATAAAGTGAGATATATTATTTAAATGATTCCGAATATTTGTTTCTTTTAAATAACTAATATTACATTATTTTACGAAAGTATGTTCCATTCATATATTGTTTTAATGAAAAATATTTAAAAATAAACAACTTTGCATGATAGATTATTTTATTTCACCAATTTCATGTTTTGAGCTAATTTATTTCAAGACACGTAGCATTAGTATTAATAAATTATATAACGATGTTACTCTTCTCTTGAATTTAATTGCAAACACTTCTACACTTTCATTAAGTGGAAAAAATATTGTGATTGTCTTTAAAGAATTTCAATAAATAGATTATTGTTACACTTAATCATTTTGTTATTTATAGAAACTAATTGTTTTACGTTATATCAGGTAGAAGTCAAAAGTTCAAGTGAAAATAAACTAAACGACATTTTTTCTGGAGCCTACTTCCGAATTTGGAAGTTATGAATTGAACTTTGGAATTCATAGCTTGGATTTGGAACAATTAAAAAAATATCCAATTTATGTGATGAACTAAATCATAAGAAGATTCAAACAAATAGAAATTCGAGTAATCTTCTTCAATCTAAAATGACATACTCTCTCACCATCCAGAGAATGCTTTGAATGTTTATAAGCAAGTTTATACAATACTCCGACCTTATCTTCAAATGAAATAACAGTAATGTTTCCATACTGAATTGGTTTTAATTCAGTTATTTATACTTACAAACCATTTCATTTTTATACTTTATTTCAGAACTTATATTAACTTAGTTCATAAAGTTTTAATCTGGATTTGTAATATTTCTATGCTTTATCAAACTCGTTACTTACCTCAGTCTAATGTTTGGTCCTCCGACTAATTATTTTGTTATTAAGCGATAATTAATTCATATTTTTTCCAACAGTATGTGATACATAGTAAACACCTGCTGTTTTTAAATCGTCGTACAAGATACTGAAAAAAGTAAAATAATCACCTTAGCCTTGGAATAGTACAAATTTAAACGTCTATCAGGGCATGATATTAATCGTTGCAAGAGAACAACAGTTGGACAAGAGGCCTGATAAGAAGGACGAAAAAAGAAGCATATACCTAAATGCCGAGATCCAGCTAGGAATTCTATGGATTGCTTACACTGTGAGCTCCTGAGTGTACCTAGAAGTAGGAGTGTAACTATTACTGACGGACTACATAAATTAGTCAGTTAAAAAGATATTTAGATTTTTCATGTTATAGTTAAGAGTAAATAGGTCCATTATAGTTGCTAATGTCACCCCTCCTCATTACATCATATACAGCCAATTTGAGCCGTACTGTAATCCATAATATAATAAGTATTTATAACATATAAATTACACCGGACAAAATTGTCAAACATTTTCCTTTCCTATTTTAATAGTGTTAAATTTATATTATGTAACGTTACTTGCGGAAGCAAAATAAATCAATTCTTTTAATGACATAATTGTATCTCAGAGATTTATTCTTATAAGGTAGTTATTCCGTTACTTGGCGTATTTTTATGAAACAACAACAAAATATTATATTTTCATTTCCAAATTGCTCTTCATTAGTTTGTTTATATTTGTAGATTCGTACGCAATTTTGTAGCATTATGTTAAAGGTATGTTATGTATGTAGGCATTATGTATGTGAGTACCTTTCACAAGTACACAGTGCTTAATTTTTTAGAAAATTATTTCGTTGTCCATTTTATAAATGTTACAAAACAAATCTATTTAACGTCGTATAATTTATAATAGGTGTAATGTTCCTGAGCCGTTTAGCTACATTTCTATTTTTTTTTAAATAAGAAAAATTGGAATAATATATCTTTCAATGACATGTTCATTAATAGTGGTGTATAACATCTCGCTGTTACAAAACATCAAATCCCATTCGCCAACTATTTCAGGTTTTGACTTTAAAGTGTGAATTGGTTGTAAACATTCTTGATAATGTTTTGAAGGTTGTTATATCATTAATATCTTTTGCAATTTAATGTAAAAATTTAAAATAGTTGTTTTATTCCCCATTTACCTGAAACTTAAAACACTTTCCTCTTTTTATATAAAAAAAATACTAGTTTTTGTATAACTACTCACTTCCTTTCTGATGTCTCCTAAGACAGTATCTGACCAAGTCAGATTATTTGAATAATAAAATATTTTTATATTCCACACATAAAACTGATATCAATTTTTGTATCCACAATTTAGTTATTACTTTCAAATAATTTTCTATTATTTTTGTTTAATACATTTGCATACTTACTATTAACAACATTTCAACAAGTAAAAGTTTTCCCTTTCACTAATATCTCTCTTATTATTTAATTATATTCACTCAAAATATATAAATTACATATATTACGTAATATTTGTCTGTTTAACTTAGATAGATGAAGGCTCATACTTTGTTAATAACAAATATTTATTCATCTAATCTAAGTCATTTCTTTTGTTTTTTAAATAACTTGTTTAAGATACTGACTATATAGTGAAAAATGAGATTGTACCCCAAATAATTACGTTTAAATAATAAGCAGGTTGTTTAACAAAATACTTTAGAACCTTAGAAGCATGTCGAAATTTATTCAGATAAGTTACACAATCGGTTTTGGTGTCATTTCAAAATGAGACAAATCATGTTACGTTGGTGCAAGAGTAAATGTTAGTCCTACTTGAAGGATACTTACCATATTGTGTAGAAAAAATTGCTTTTAACTGTAGTCGCTTAGTTCAGTTTTTAAAAACTATACACACTGAGCGCTAGTGAAAGTAGTCACTTTTAGACAGCCATAATGGTGGAACGTCTGCTGAGTTAATTTTTTCTACAAAACTGGGAGAGTCAAAAGTGATTTATCTTGCTTTACAATGACCTTTCAACATTTCTGTAACTTAATCTGAATAATACATTTTTATTGCTTTTAAAGTTGTACGTTAGTAACACAGTGAGTAATGAAGCAGTACTTACCACAAGTAAGGACTAGAATGTTAATGATTGATATAATTAATGAACCAATGTCGTTACTAGTACTAGCACAGCTGCAAGAGAGTAAGATGAATTAGTTGTTTATGTGCTAATAATCAGAGCGGTTTATATGATGCATGTATTTTACATGAACATGCTATATATCACTGAAATACTATAACCGATATTTACTGAAGAAGAGATAATCCAAATTACTTACAAACCATATGTAACAAATAATTAAAACATTATATTACTATTGTATATAGAAAATCAATATATGTCCCATATTATATTGCAATATGTATATATTCTATTATCATGAATTGAAATTTTGTGATTTCATAAATTCTCTGAATAACAATAATTTGAAGAATATTAATGACAAGTTCAAATGTGTTTCTGTTGTTACTATTAAAACATAAGTGGATTCATCAGGATAGGCATTCTATAGAGGATACATATGCTAAGAATGGTTTTATGAAAAATGTAATATAACTAGAATATCTCTATAATAATATTCCTAAATATATATTATTGGTAAATAATTTTCCCAAAATAATGGGAAACATTTATTGCTTATTGAAACTGAACATCGTATAAAAATCCTTAACAATGTATGAAGGCTTAAGAAGAAAATTAAGCAATAACAAATATTTGTAAATTTACTAACTTTTGTACTTAAAAAAACTTACTCTTTCTGCCCCTCAATATTTTGAATACCTTCTCCATCACATTTACTATTTCTCAAATTTTCAGTCCCTCAACTTGAATACCTTTTCTAACTTCTCCCTTTCTACACCTCGTTATTTGATGAAATACGTAGTATTTTAATACAGTTTTTACTGCCAGAAAGAACTAAAAATTAGACGAAACAATATCTGGCTAATATCAACAGGAGGGACAACAGCAATGCCCTTTTCAGATTAAAAGTCCGTTATTAAAAACCAAGGCGAAGTAGATTTTGTCGTAAATCAACATTTCTCTTGTAAATATAAAACATGTTGCTGCTGTTATGGTTTCATAATGCACGACAATATGCTCGGAGATATCCAAGCATTCTGAAGGGGATAATTGGTTAAAAATTTCAAACACGTAAAAAGTTGCAAGAGTACTTTTTCAGCAGGACGAATAATTATTTATATGACAAAGTACGTAAGTAAAACAATGCAGATGTACTGTTGGAGTTGTCAAACGTTCATGAAGTAGCAATTCCATTGAAACAATAAATGTTTTATACTTCACTCTCGGATAATTGTATTGACAAGCTTTGAATTCTGAATTCATCGCGAGCTACCAATTATATTTTGTAAACCCGGTTCTAGGTAATTATCACATATGTTGTCAAATTTTGATTAGTTTTGCAGTGGTAACTTGGAAAGATACATAAATGGCATATGCATTTTAATACCGCGTGGTCATTATATTTTCCTTACCATTCTGTTTGGTGACTTTATATCAAACCATATACACAAACACTCAGAAATTTAATTTTAGGTAAATTCTCGTGTCATTTTATACTTATTATAGGTAATTTAAAATAGAGATAATTTAAAACCAAATTATACATAACGGCAAAACAGCTGTTATAAATAAAGTTTGTTATGTGAAATTTGGTTTTGAGTTTTATTGTCGTTTTGTTTCTTTCTTTATAATTTATAACACACAGTTTTGGATTGATATTACTTATTATTATTATTATTAATTAGTTGAACTTTTTTTTCTCTATGATTCTCTCAGTCAAACTGAAATTAAATTAAAATATAACCATTAGCACACTAATATGAACACAAATAATCACGAAACTCTATTAGTTATTATTTTAGTTCATGTATACTACATTTCTTATTATATTCTAAAATTTGTAATTAAGTTTTGATTTTTTTTTTGACAGATTTGCTTATACAGAGTCGCGTAATTTGTGTACAAGTATTATCCGTAATTGTTATTTTTGTTACTTACTATAAATTGTTATTAGTTTATTTACTAAACATTAAATCTAAAGCTTTATAATAATGCCATATACTCACAGTTTTCCTATTATTTTTGTCTTTAAATTTTATATCGAAAAGGATGTAAAATATTGAAATACACCATTTTAATAATTCATCCTGACAAGTATTGTAAAATATTTTACTTTAATCTTCGGCCAATAAAGACAATGTTGGCTTTACAATATTATAACTTTCACAGGTTTTTGAATAAATGATTATTTCTAGGGTTTGCTTTTATTCAATGTTTAAAAAGGATACGATTTATGTCCACACAACGACGATCCTCTTCTATTCATTTCCCAGGAATGGAAGATTAAACTTTTGGATTTTATCCAAGCTGAATGGATTGCTTTACTGTTTGGAATATTTTATTTTTAGAGAATTGAATATTCAGAACCTGGATTATGACATAAAACTTACTGGAATCAGTAAACAATATATTTTATTTCAAGGAAAATTTAGTTCGCTTTATTTGATTATTTTGTTTGTATGGAAGTCACGTAGGATTGTAATTGCTTACATATTGAAACAATGGTTTGAAAAATATAATTTTATTTTTAAATAAATAAGTTTGTAAATGTACAGTTGATTTTTTTTATTGTTTTTCATGTGCGATGAAATCACAAATAATAAATCATCAATATAGATCATAAATTAATTAGTTTGAAGATGAATTGATTTTATAATTCAATTTAATTAATTGGAAAAATCATATAGTCTTTTTGACATGATATATAGTAAGATTTTAATATATTTAAGGAGTTATATTTTTCATGGAAGTCATAAAGTTTACACAAATGTTTTGTTTCAACAATTGGTTTAAAATATGGTTTTAAATTATATCTATCCGTAGTTTTATGTGTGTTGCAGTGCTTTTCTTCCCTATAGTTTATTTTACTTAATTTTTATACATCACTCTTAGCTTAGTTTTTTAAATGGTTATTATTGTATTAAAATTTCTTTCTTTACTGTTACAAACAGAAAATAAAGAATTGCTGTAATTTTTTAGTAACTGCATTTATTGTTTTTGAAAATAATTTGGTATATTTTCCATGTTCTTTATTGGACAACTTAATTTCCCAAACTTTTTAAATTTGATATGGAATATATAAGTTATCTGAGCAAAATAATTATAAAGAACTACCAAATAAGATATTATAATTACATCAATTAGTTTTACTTAACATGTAATCGTGGTTATAATATAAGGTCAGACAAGAGGTGTCAGCAAAAAAAAAAAAAAAAAAAAAATGAACAGACATAGTCATTATTCCCTAGTAGATAACTATGGAATTATATACTATTCGAAGTCTGCACATAATAGGGAGCTGTTCATTATAGTGCTCCCTTTACCAAACAGTGTTTGAAGGCTAGAGGATTTATGTCGGTATCTTCTTCCTCTTTTTTTTTTTAAAGTCTTGCACAATGAAAGCTTTACTTTTATACTGTTTTATAATTTTAACTCATCATTCCCTTACACAATAAACTGAATGCCACAGTTTTAGATTGATTTCCTACCAACTGTTATTTTCCAGTTTTAAATTTGTGTCACATTAAATTAATATAATTAAAATGTGAATTATTAAATTATTTACGAAAATCAATAATCAGATTTATTTTTTAGAATTATGTACGTTATAAGTAGTTTACGTCTAACTAGTATTACGTAAATAAGTTTAATATTTACTTTAAATTCTAAATATACACTAATATCAAATGACTAAAGCTATTTCATTAGATTTTCAGATACAAAAAATACAGAAATATTTGTCCGTGTTTAGCTAATGAAAAATAAACGTTTCAAAGGCATAGCAACATCAATCAACTTCAAGTGATGATGGCATACTTTTCATGATTTCCCTTGATGTTTAAGTTACATTATCCTTATAACGACGTGCACCAAGCAGTATTATTAGCAACAGCTTCTTTGTGAATTTTATAGTTTTTCTTTGCAACTTCAAACTTTACTCTGTTTTTGTAATCACGTTTATTTTCGAAATGAAGGTAATACTCGATATTTGATACTCCTGTTTAATGTGTTATATTTGCAGTCTTTCACAGTTACAAAGAATAGAAAAGGTTATATAATGCATAAGCAAATGTACGTGATCTATGTTCATTGTGGATATATATCTTTGATGGCCACTTAATACCTAAAAATGACTTCTTGAATGATTTCTCTCTGGAGTTTGTCATTGGTGTACGATCCAAGTGAGATGACTGATTTTCCTAATGTATGTGGCCAAATCATACCTTAAGACATTTATTTGGTAACTCTAATTGTGAAAGTAACTCTCTTTACGAAAAAAGAAAAAATTACGATTTTCTCAAAATATGCTGAAACCAATTTGTTCATATTTTGTTGAATTGCAGCCTATTGACAGGCCCAAACCATAAGGTATTGGATTAATGATAAAGGTTTCGAGCAATGTTTTTGTTGATGCATTCATTTTAAATGTTCTTTTTTTTTACTAAAAACAAGATTTCTACATCTTATTCCACTAAAGAATGATAGAACATTCAGCAACTATTATGACGTTCATATTTAAGGCCATACACGTACGTCAATAGCAATCAACTTGCTACAAGACAATAACATGACACAGATAGGTTCATTTAATTTTACGGCACGGACGTGCAAAGCTTCCGTTTATGTTATTAGTTTAATCCTTATGAACTTATCACCTATAACAATGGTTAGTTATAATGAAAAAAACCTATAATTTCTGTGTGACCTCATGTATTCTAAATAATACTTACAATATGTAGGAAGTATGATGCGTCATACAGCTTTAATGAAAATGTAGCCATATTTAAATATATAACAAACTGCTTTAATACTTCATATTTATTTTTAATTCTGCTTGGAAAAAAAATTGAAGATAAGATTTTTTTTATTTAATTGAAAGCTAACACATCTAGAGCTTAGATAGATGATTCCTCATATATAACTGAGATTTATTACAATCACTAAAACAAAATTAATATTCTGTCTTACGGTTGATGTAGAATTATGTATTTTTTTTTTATTCATACGGAAAAGAATTAAGTTGATCAATCAATTTTAATATATATATATATATATATATATATATATATAACTTTCCGTAGTGAGCAGAGGAGTATGCTAATGACAAACAAGAAAATTTACAAATTGAAAAATTACCAACACACATTCGACCAAAGATAAAATAATAAAAGTAAATTAAAATAAGTTTGTATTTATGACATATTTAAACTTTTAACATTAACAAATGTAATCTACAATATATTTTACGGAATGGTTACAAAATTTCAAATAATACGATATATTTAAGGTAAGGTCTACTGGAATAACATCGTATTATTTCCAAATTGAATATACGAAGATGAAATCAATCATATGACTTACAAAAAATCAAGTTAAACTGGGAGAATATAAAGGTTAACAACTAAAACTCAGTCAGCCTTTACTGCATCACGATTTTATTTTCAAATAAAGAATATTCAGTTAGATTTTACATTGCAATTGGGCTGTAGTAATACACTGGCTAATACAGAATAAAGATATTGTTTTTCCTTAATGAACAGTATATTTTAAATGAAATTGCAGACTATAACAATTTAATAAATCAAATTTATTTTATAAACACTTTTATTTCTTAGTATAACCACAAATTTATTGAAACTTGCCGACCATGGTTTCACTTTTTACATCATTGTCAAGGTAAGTTACAATAAATAAATTAGTAGTTATATTAAGATTTTTTTTTTATTTATTAAAATGGAATACGACCAAGTACCTACGATCTTTAGTATAAGTAGTTTATTAACAATTTTTTGGAAAATATTAAGAGTTCAACAACTTACTGATAAACAATAATGGCAAGATTACAAATTAAAATGCCGGTATGTTTCTAACATATCTGGTAGGACAAAAGTAGTACTATCATGACATACGATACTCTTGATTAAATCTTCGCTTATTACAAGTCATATTTGATAAAATTGTGCTTTTTATGACATCAATAAAGGCTCTTTTTTTTATCGGTTACACATGGCAATACTTTTCTGTGTGTTTAATAAAATTCAACGTTTATTACAGGTTAAAATAATGAACGCGCTTGCTGATCATTAATTATTATTTGCATTTTGTAGTAATCAGTATAATAATAATACCAATAAAATAATAAGTAATAAATAAATCAATAATACAAAATCAATATATTTTACCTCAACTGGATAAAAATAAGGATATTTCATTATAATAGAGAAATACAAAGAAATTGTGGACCAATCCATCATTCAGATTTATCAAATCACGCCAAACAATTGCTATAAACTTTTCAACTAGTTCACTATTTACAAGACAATTTATTAGACACTCATCATAAATAGTTGTTATTTTATACAGTGAAATATTAAATAGGTTATTTTCTTAACTCCTGTTGGATCTAAGTACTGTTTGCACTTCAGCAATTCACTTATTGTGTATTGGTGTGTGAAAGCAGACACAAAGCCATAAATAACAGATAAAGTAAAGATGAAACATTCATATCATGCCAACTTGTAAAAAGAAAGGATCTCAATTCGTTAAATATTCAACACTAAAATCTTTAAATTTTTTTATCATTTATTGATAAATACTGGAGTCATTTTTCCTGTATAAGGGCATTATGAAATTAATTCTTTTTATTCTCCTCTAACTCAAATTTATAATTAATTCTATACTTTATTTTTGTCTTAAACAAACTTTGGTTAAAGTTGTATTTATTACATTAAATTTTTCGATTTTGAATTTTATTAATCTTTTTATGTATTTCGTAACATTAAAAAAGCATTTCTATTACAGGCCGATATTTATACATAAAATGGGAATTTTATTTGTATATTACCTCATAAATACTAACACTAACTAAATAAACTATTTATAAAATCAGTTTATTAGCACTACCGAAACTAATTAAATTCTTTTAAATATAGAATTTAAAATTTCAACTACAGTGAGTTACCGACAATACGGAAGCAAGTATCTCAACTATAAACACCGACGAAACATGGTAGGAATGAATTCAAATTACTTGTGGAAAGTGAAGGTAATTTAAATATGGACACTTATATACCCCCACTCGGATCAAATTACTGACAAAAGAGAAGCAAGTGGAGACTATACTCAAATATAACCACTTAGTGTACTTAGTTTATGGCCACGAGTGAATTGAATGGAGACCTGTTTTAAATTTTAACAATAACTAATCTCCCATAGTCTTGTTACCGTGGACAATGTATCTAGTTGTCTACACAATTACAAAATTGTTTAGTTATAAAGCAAGTGTTTCTCTCTCTCTCTCTCTCTCTCTCTCTCTCTCTCTCTCTCTCTCTCTCTCTCTCTCTCTCTCTCTGGCTGAACGATGCGAGTAACAACTCTTACGTTTGTAAACCACAACATTGAAAAGTAAATTTACTCTCTTGCAAGAGTGTTTGTTACCTTTGCGAGTTTTACTCTTTATCGTGGTTATTGCATAGTTTATATTTTACCAGTAAAACTTGAATGTTTATATCTGAATACATTAAATAGTTCATCTCTGTGTTTTTTTAAAGAAAATAAAAAAATACAAGCACTTGTATATTTTACATACAATGAGTATAGAACCAGCGCTAGTTTTAACCTGTATAAGTTATTACAAGTAACTAATTTTAAAATAACATTACTTAGAAAGTAACCAAAAAAACAGAAAGTGTTTGCAGACAGAGAGGGGTAAAAATAGGTACTTTATTATGATCAACTGAGTTTAACTTACTAAGAAAGCGGTGACCAAAAACAATAACTAGTAGGTTTAACAAATATGGAATCATGGTGGTTTACGGATTACAAAATAAATTTAACTAACAATAAAATACACAAATTTAAAATACCAAATATATTGATAATTACTACAAGTTTTAAGGTAAAATCGGGGGGCAAAAACTGATTTACAATGAAAATTCTAAGGTGAAAACGTTTATTGATGGTAAGACATTTTAATAATTATCAGTAAAAATATAGATTTAAAAAATAATGTAAAATGATTGAGTATTGATATCATACAGAAACAATAATTATTATTGAATCAAACCATAATGATATCAAGTACGATAGTACTAATCATAAACATTAATTAACAATTGAAAAAAACTTACTTTCTTTGGCTTATAACTTGTATTTTTTTCCCTATCACGCAGGTATCGCCTCAATTTTCAAAACAGTAGTTCTATTTTTAGAAAATAAAATGTAATAGGTTACTTCATTTGAAAAAGTAAAAATTAAGCTCTACGATTTCTACGTTTTTCTAAAATCAACAATGACAATTTAACATTTTACATACAAAATATAAAATTGACTTAATCATAAATTTAAGTTAATTAGATTTTTACAGCACATTCCTCAACCCCCGGCAATAATAACCCCTTAAAACTTTTGTGTAAATTCATAAATATTTGATATAATAGCGTATGAATTTGCATTACAACATAAACACTTTTAATTCCATATTTAAAAATCGAATATTAAGAACTTTTTTTTTTTTTTAACAACTTATTAGGCTACTTTCTTCACCATTTATTACCTAGATAGATATTTATTAAAGTCTAAATGAATAATTATAATATTTTAAATATCACATGAAACTATCAGAAACGTCACTTGAAATGACATTTAGAAAACATCCAAACATAAAACGTAAGTTTGGTATTTTCAGATCCATTAGATGAACTTCACAGAGCAGAACCCTCTCCACAAAGGGGTTGAGCTGATAGGGTTGATTAATGTTACGCGGTTATTCGCAGTCTATATGAAAAATACTTATTTTTACAGGCAATCAGCCGGATATCATTTATAGTTCTTGTTTACTGATCACTCTACAGGGAAAAGTGTTACGTCAAACAGTTTCTACTCTTCGTAACATCAGTAACTGTTTATTAATTTATCAAGAGGTAACAAGTAAAAAATAACGGAACGTTTAAACATTGAATAAGTTTTGTGTGTGTTTTACTTATTTAAAATTAATGATAAAGTAGCTGCACCAAATACACGTGTTTTAAATCTTTCACTTCAAAAATAGGTTATTATATCTGACTGATTGGTGAGGTATTACTCTATGACTGAGGTATTATTGAGGTATAAACTATGACTAAAGAGTAGGTATTTTCATGGTTTTAAGCATCTAAAAACACTGTTTGTTGTTATTATGACACAAATTATAAACATTAAAATAACTCTTATGTAAATAAATGCATCAAAATGCACTGTAGACTGTTTTTTTGTTTTCAATAAATTGTATACATTTTAAAAATATTTTATGTCGCTCAGTGTGGCTTAGTTATGAGTGGGGACTTTTCTTTATATTTGATATTTTAATAGCATTGGAAGTGAGACGATATGACCTCAACCCAGAGGCAAAATAACATAATAACCTTTGACATATACCATTTTTGTACAACAATAAATGATATAATTCTTAAGTTCATAAGTATATTATGTGTATATAAAGTGTTCAAATTATGCTTGAAGATGCCTTGTGTTGAGGTGAAACACCTGTAGTAAAAAACGAAAACAAAAACAGAACTACTTTCGACGAAAAATAAAGACTCACATGGTGTGTTTAAAAATTAATTATTTAAACATAATAGTTGGATAAGGCTATAATGGAAACAATAATCTGTTCTTCAATGTAGAGGAACAAATTTTATTTAATACGTTTTATGGTGAATAGCTAACATGTAAACGTTAAAAGTAATTTATAAAATTAATATATGTTCCTCTAATAGCAATAATATGAAGTTATGAATGAAAGACGTTAAAACTAATTGGCGTGCCAGCTTAAAACAAAACAAATTACCTTTTTGCATCGTTAGGAGTTAAAGTATATATCTCGTTTCTGCGTTGAACACCCAAGGCAACAATTCATCTCCTAATAAAAACTTGATTAAGTCTGGCTGGGAGAATTACATATTTATGAAAGAGCCTTATTTTTTTAGAATATTGTTGACTTACATTATGTTTACAATAAAATATTTATTCGAAAGATATATGGTGATTCAGGCGACATTAAAAAATAATAGAAAGTCTTTTTTAGATAGATAGTATGAAATTTATTTGATTAAATTATTTGTAGCAAGTGGGTAAATAATAAAATATTGATTTCCTATTAAATTGTATATTTGGAAACATCACAGTAGCATAGTAAAAGAATTCTTTGTGCGGCGATATATTTGTTGACATTGAAATATTCCCCTTATCTCTGATATGGTTACTTATCAATGGATATATTTTCTGTACTCTTAGTTACTCATTGTGTTTATACATGTAGTCAATACCATCAAGATCTGTGGCCATTGATGTTATGTGATGAAAGATACTTGTTTTTCATTGTTGGAAAATTTCACTGTTAGTAGATTTACCTTTTACTTGACTCAAAAAATGCATTTACACTTTCATTTATTTTTGGTAAATAAAATACAAGACTTGGGAGAGCTTTGTATGTAGTAGTAAGAAAACTATGGTCTAACTAGACTCGCCTTTCACAATCGAAATTTACACGTTTACATTTGAAACAATACGACAAGGAATTACTGGTTCAAATACTCTTTAATAATTCCTAGAAGAACTGCTTAGTTGGAATGAGTTGAGACATATCAGGACAGCGTAATCTTTAGTGATGAGTTGATATTTCTGAAGGTAGAAAAGTTGATAAGCAGACATCGTAGGATTTGCAGCAAGTCTCTAGAGCATTTCAGTTACAGCCAAAACATTACGTTTATTTTTCTCTTAGAAATGGTAAAATTCTCTTTATTTTTCAAACGAAAATACCTTGTCGTTTGTTTGGATATGATCAACTAAGGTGTAGTTCCAAAGTTGAAAGGAACTTCGCTCAAATGTCAAGGAAGAGAGATCCAATATGAATAGTTTACTAAGACAGATTAGTAACTGCTATTATAATAATATGAAAAAGATTGAATTATATTTAATTTCCATCCCTTATAGATCGTATGATAAATTACAAAAACGAAAAATTAGAAATTATAATCTCCTAATATTTTTTTTCTGTTTATAACGATTCAGTTACTTGTAGACCGCAAAATGTTTTTTGTATACAAACAAAAATATGTCTCTAAAATTATTTTGATTCTTAGTTAGTTAAAATAGAATTAAATTCTTGTTTGAATTAGTTATTCGAATTTTGTTTTAAGATTAAATGTCCCTTAAACATCTAAAGTTATCTTTGAAAAAACTTTCACGTATAAAACTTAATTTCGTTTTTCGCCAACGACTGGGCATAAGATGGGATGCTCTATTGTAAACTGAAATTGTTATTTTTTCTTAAATTAACGTAAAGATCCAGCTGAGAGAAATTTGATTTAAAATATTTTAAGCTTCAATTAATTTACAGATAACGTTGTTTTATGAACATACAATGTTTAATTATCCAAAACATTTCACCTTCTACTTTCGTATTATAAAAGTGAATATTAAGATACTTTGCCATTGGTCGTTTATCATTGTCTTAATATATTAGAACTACAAATATGCCCTTGCAATACCGGTTTTATTCAGTTTGATATACCTTATTTATAATTCAATATTCCACCGATCTTAAACGGTTCTAACAGGTTTAACACTAAACTATCAGAATATATAAATTAAATCGTTTGCCACATGTAACAATAAACACAAAACAGAAAATGTAAAACCAACTGTTAGCCTAAAGATTTAAAAATTAAATGTATACATTGTGGTTAAAGTTTTACTCTATACCTGTTACACTAATGAAGAAAGGGTTGGTAACACAAGGAAAAAAAACGGGATCAAACAAGGAAAACGTTTGAACATTCCCTGGTCTAAATTGCGGCAAGATATGTGCTCTTTCTCCTAGCTGAGCTGTAAAGTAGAAATTTCATTGCGAAACGCGTTTCAACATTTACTTTATACTTTAGGTAGAACGACAGAAAAAACAGTACACACTATTGTCTGTGTTAACTAACAAATAAAATAATTTTAATTCAGCAATGATAAATTTGTTTTTGTATTTCAAAAATTGAAAATTTGGTTTGTAATAAATTATACATACACGGATTTTCCAATTGAAAATCATAATGTTTAATTCTAATTTTATTTTTTCCTTGACAATTAATTGTTTATGAAATATATTTTTATGTTTCTCAGTATTATGATTTAAAATATAAGTTCCCTCACGTCTGACAACTAAATAATTTGTTTTAAAACTTTTGTTTATTCACAAAGCTGCATTTTAGGAATAGACGGACGAAAAACTATTAAATATTAGTTACAGTTTTTACATGTGACTGCACTTTTTCGTATTCCTGATATCTTTCTTTGGACGAATCTATGATGTTTATGAATACCTCAAGTAGTTTTTAATCTTCTTCTTAATATTAAGGAGTGCCTAAATAGAAAATTGGATTATTACTATGATCTTGGAGGAACCGCTGACACTCAGGTGTATACAATTTTCTTTTACTTTTAATAGTAATTTGGCACCATTTTGAATTCATTACACATATATGTTTTATTAATGCAATTTTATTACAGACAAGTAACAAAATTTTGCAATATTATTAAAGGTTTTCTTAGATAATGAAAACGACGAAATATAATTTTAAAAATTATCGAGTGTGATACAAAATTCAGTACTGTAAAAAAAAAAATAAATAAATAAAATTCCGAAAAACTGTCTTTGCAAAATCCGTAGCACAATTAAAATGCTAACGTTTTATATTTTACAAAAATAGAAAAAGGTTACCATGTTTGTTACCAGCTAATGCATTTCAACCTCAATATTAGTTTGCTAGGAATGTGTTATTACATTCAAGACTTTCACTTGAAAAATATCCCTCGAGAATGATTGAGTTGAGTTTAGTATCATAATGAATCATACATTTAACGCCAATTATCTTCTTTTATATAAAGTAAAAACATATTCTTTTATCGATAACTTATTTTTATTTCATACTTTGCTTAGCCTTATGGACAGGAAAACTAAAAAAAAAAAAAAAAAAAAAAAAAAAAAAAAAAAAAAAAAAAAAAAAAAAGATTTAATGATAAATATACATATTAGAGACCATTTTCAATATTATAAAAATCTTATAGGCTACATACATCTTTTTTAATGTCTTAAAATACACGAGTGTTCTACGTATTGAGTCAATGATCGTCAACCACACACAGCATTATAAAATTTTTAAAAACGGAAGGAAATTAAATCAAGGAAAAAGGTAAAACACGAATCGCACAATTGTGTTACGTTTCAAGAAACTAAAAATATTTCGTTTCATTAGAAACTCGTAATTTTACGATGCGGTGGTCGAACGTTAGCTACATACCAACGAACATTGAGTGTCTTAGATGCGCACCGCGTCGGTAAGTGTGGGAGTTAACATTTCATAATTTGTGAATTTTAAATACGTTCTATTCTTTCATGACTCAAGAAAGGAATGTAATTAGGATGAAATGTAACAATCGTAGAAAGCAATCTTTGTAACAGCCATACATTCACGCCCAATGACATTATTGTTTATATATTTCTTCCTTATGACAACACTCCAATTCATTTTATATTCCATCTTAATTTTACTATATTCATACAATACTTTATTTGTCTGAAATGTACAACAATGTTTGAAACGTAAATATATCTGTAACCTACTTTATAGAAGAATGAATAGGTTGAAATATTATTTCCAATGTTGCTACGAGCATGACAACACCATCTTGAAAACCGTTTGTAATACAAGATATGGTTTTCAGTCAAGAGTAGGTCAAGTATAATAGCAATTTATTGCCAAGTGCTATTATTGACATCTCCAGACAGTAGTTACCTGTCCTTAGAGGGGAGTTACAAGTATAGAACGTGACGTCAGTGTTTAGATTACATCAATTGAAATACATTTCGATATTGCTCGATTATTAAATTATAATATATCTTGGCCGGTGACCTAACAGGAACAATAGTGTTTGTTGTATTTGATTCAAATATTTTTATAAATTCAAATATTTATTTAATTTCATTACGAAATTTTAAAATTTTTGCTTTTTCTTTATGCCTTTTAGGTAAGTTATTTGTGATTTAAAAATACGTAGGTTTTTTCTTGTTTAGCTAAACCAAACTAAAGGCACTAAACCTGGTACTGTCACGGAGTTCATTACAAAAAAATCTGTTTTATATTATTTTCACTTTTATTAAAATTTGTTTTACTACAATCGAACAAAGCTAATAGTTAAATAAGTAAAAAAATAGTTACATTTATTTATTTCCATATACGCTTAAACCGTACTTATACCTTTTTTAGAACAGTTTCCAACTCTCTCGAGATGTATCTGATATTATAAAGAATCTATTTTTGTTATTCTATTTTGATACCTTTAACAGAAAACTATATCAGTTTATATATACTGATATAATGATTTATCGACAGTGTATACTTGATTGTGGCGAAAATTATTAGCATATTTATTTTGTTATCTTTTCGAAAACTATCCTGCGTTTAACATCTAATGTTTACATGTTTATGAAGAATACAATTAGTCGTAATATTCATGTGTGAACAAAATCTTTGAACCTATTTTGTAACCGTAACAGTCATATTTAAATAATAAACTTGATATATTTCACTTTGATTTATCTCAACCAAACTGAGTCTGTCAAAAGGTTAAGCTAAATGCGCAAATTAGACCAAATAATGTCTTACTATAATCTCATAATGAATTGTTATGGACACGTTTCGTTCAACATTAAATAGGTCTATTTGTAGTCTAAACATCTATCTCTTTAGATGAAAATCTAGCATGACTCCTTTATATGATTACCAGATAATAGGACACCGTCACAGATAAAACCAAAGCGTTATCTAATTCCTTTCAAGAGCTGTTACCTCCTAATATGAATGTAAATATAGAAATCACTTTAAATATGTCTAGATTTCCATTGAACAGTTACTCAATATCTACCAACCACCTCCAGACCAATTAAATTGCTATCAAGTGACGTACATTATACAAAGTAAAATACCACACTTCCCTAACTTGATAATGTTGGAAATACCACCTGAATACTTACACTACTGTGATCTCCATCAGCAATATTTATAATAGAATCCATTGCAATTAAATTTTCAAGTGTATGGAAAGTAACGAGAATTTAAATGTTAAAAATCTAATTAGTTTTTGAGAAAAGAATGAGTTTTCAGATAATAACCTCCCACTTATTTTAACTGACTATAAATTGGGAATTGTCTGCATCGTCAAACCTGTCTGTTAAAACAATAATCTGCATAAATCATACAATTAAAAATCGTAAAATTTCACAATCCTATCTGAATTTAATCTAAACTTTATTGCATATGTCATCAGCAAAAACCGTTGCATTGTTTACAAAACAAATTCAAATATCACAACTGTTTTATTGCCCCACCATCCATCGTCAGTATAAAACAGTGCATTTGTAAAAATAAAACACGTTTTAAATATTTCAAAGAATAACATAAACTCTATAGTATAAAACTAAATACCAGAGGACAACATTCAATTACGTTTCATTACAGTATACAATTTCGTTGGTTAACATTCCGAGCAATATACTGATCTTAGCAAATCTATACAGGCATATTTAATGTTTAGTAATTTTTTTTTTAAATTAGTTTTAATATTGTTTCTATAATTGGTTAATAACAGTAAAGTTTTTTTTTCTGTAATATTTTGTAACCTTATTATATTCCTTCCTTTGTGAATTAAAATAGATTTTTTTTGATAATTCGCCATTTTGGATTAGATTAAGTTTGCAACCTCTAGTTATGTATTTTAAATTTTCAATTAAACAAGAAATTTAAAATGTATACTCGTAGTGACTTTACATTTTGAGTATTTTGGATTTTTTTTTAGATGTAACCAAAAACGTAACGGTTGAGCTTACTTTACCTTGTAAGGTCACATATTTTAATTTTACAACAAAAATGTTTTCATAGTTTCCACTTTTTACTTGTCTCTATTTTAAGAATTATTAAATACCTCAAAACTTTATTTACATCCTATACATATTGCATAACGTAGATTAGCGTTATTACATTAATTGTAGACATTTTGGAGTGACAGTGAGAGATTTTGTCATCTCCTATAGGTACAATACATGTGTTGATATATTATTTAATGAATATAGAATACAATTAGTAATAAGTATGTTTTAAAAAATGTACATCTTATAGTTTATCTTGAACTAAAAATTAAACGGGGCAGTTCTTTATGTTAAATTATTCAAACAAAGATATATCTTTCAATTTAAATATGTATTATTTGGCTATATATATTTATTCAAAGTTTTAATCCCTCCATTTTTAAATATTATCACTTTGAATTATTATTGTTTTTCAAGAATGTAATCTTGAAACATATGTGATATAATTTATTTAGTAAATTTGTTGACTATAAAAAACTAAATGGAGATATTTAAATATTTACAATATTGCATATATCTCTTTGATTGAATAGTTTTAATCTACGATGAACGATTTGGTTGATTATATTATTAGGCATATTTTTTAACTAATAGATCTCAAAATCCTACAATAAACTTTAATAAATATTATTTAAAAAAATAAAAGGCGCAGACAAGAAGAAAAGTTAACATTTTATTCGTTATTACGTATTGTTGATCTTATTTTAATTAATCCTCACCCAGCATAGACCACCACTGACATGGTCAAAAGAGAGGACTCCAACACCTTTGTTTGTTGTGGTTGTTATGAGACCTTACGTCAAGTGAACTCCAAAACCAAAATGAATCAGGGAATAACTAATTATTAGTTACTAGCAAATTAAAATTCAAAAAACTTTGTTTGTTAGTGAAAACTAGGAAGATAACAACGATTCATGTGGCTAAATCACCTACGAAATACTTGAATATGAAATAAATATTCTGAAAATATCAGATTTATGTGCTTGATTTTATCCAAAAAGAAATCACCAATGCATTTATTTTCCCTTGGATTGTATGTAGACGTTTATTTAAATCTTAGAAGCATGGAATTTAACTTTATTTACGAACTTCTGTTTTATAAAATCAAAATCAATTATTATCCAATTCACCAATTTCCAAAAAAATATTTTAAATAGCAGAATAGTAAATTATCTAATAGTTAAACAACTATTTATATTTTGTGTTATGTATATTATTGTAGGGATAATTTATTATTAAAAAACTATGTGGTTTTTATTTCTAACGAAGATTCCACATACTCATTGTAAAACTTTCTGCAACCTTTTCGCCTTTTAAATAACCTAAAAGCTTTCTTTTCCCAAATCTTATCTCAATTCCCTTGAGTTTAATTGATTGCTTTAAGATCTTGCTTTGACAGCCTCTCTTCATTTACTGAACTCTCCATCAATCCTCTAACACATCCCTTGTGTTTTGAAGATTATCAATATCAATTACTCCAGCAAACATAATGTGTACTGATAGTTGTAAATATTTGATTGTTGCCAACAGTCTTGTATATATATATAACAGTATACATTTTATGTTTTTTAGTAATTCGTCAAATTTATATAATTTGTAGAAATGTGAGGGACTTGTGTTTTATTACAGTACATAATAAAATAAACTACCAGTAGTTGAGGAATTTGTACTTAGTAAATAAAATATAAAGTAAAATATTGAATAATTACTAGTATCCAGTTAAGAATTTTAAGTTTTAAATCAAAATAAGTCATATAAACCGGTAATTTTTGCGAAACATAAGCAATAAATCACAAATAAATTAAAAATGAAGAGCTATACAGTGTGTAAAGTTTAGTAGTTAAATTTTAGTAGATACAAGTTCAGACACATATAAACAATAAGCCATATAAACGGTCTAGTTTTCCATAAGCAATCTCACCATTAATCCTCAAAAATAACGTATACACTATATAAGTTACTGTAATAGATAATTTCAAACAGCTGTAATAAAAGAATAAAAATAATAAATCAAAACAACAAATTAAAACGTATTTTTGAATTTATAATATTTTTTAAAGGTTATTTTTATGTGTGCTATAATTGACGTACTATTTAAAAGATAAATTTATGTTGACCTAACGATAATTTCAAAAATAGTTACATACTCAGTTACAAAACGAAGTAAAACGGATTTCAGATTTTATAACAGCTATTTTTTGAAACATGTTATTTACCCATAATAGTCATGTTATTTAAATTTTTAATGTTTTACAAAATAAGTATTACCAAGATAAATTAATTATGTTCATCTTATCTGGATGTAAAAATATTTAAATTAACACCTGAATCATTAAATTCGGGTGCAGAAATTCCTTAGAAAATTATTTATAATACCATACTATAATTATAATTATACTACCATATTATAGTTATAATTATAAGAAATATTAGAAATTAACACCTGTATTAATTTGAAGAGCCCATGAATTTTGTTTTTGTAAATAAAAGCTTGATAAACAGATAAAATAGATGCCATATATTCGAACGAATTAAATATTAAACTTTTTTTGAACTTCAAGACGGTCTAATTAAAAAAAAAAAATCAAATCACAATTATGAAGTTATTTAACCAGATTCGGAAGGTAAGACCTACCACAATCGCAGTATCACAACTTGTATTCTACAACAATACAACTCATTACCCAGATTTGACAATAAAATTCACAAACACTACCATTTTTCGTTTAACATTATGTTGTTTTACCCAAACTTTCTTTTAATGCAAACTCATATGATTAAATTAAAAAATTAGAATTATAATAAAACTTAAGAATAATCAACTGTTTGGGTTTCATAAACTGAATTTAATTCCAGTCATACGTAACAGCTGTCCTCGTGTTTTTATTACTTGGCCTTCAATCGATATAAAAGTTTAAAAATATTATCAATATTGCATGCAAGTTCTATATCGGTCATAAAGCTCATCTTGTATGTGCAGTGTGGAAGCCTTGATGAGTTGATAAAAAGACTCAGTATAGTTTATTTTTTAAAATATAATTGTTACAATGACGATCTCGCCATTGTAACAATTTATAGGCGTAATAAAGTGAAATTATTTGGCCATTGTATGGACCTTCGGTTTTGATATAGAAAGCGACACATGCAAAAATAAAAATTGAATAATATTAGTAAAATAGAAATTGTGCTTGTTTAAACCATATTATGCTTCAACTTTTCACAATAAGAGAAATTCTTTTTGACAGAATACATAGAAACGATTTCTCCTTTAACTCTAGTCTCTATATGATAAATTGTAACATATATTTTAATAAGTAAGGTGTTTTTATTATGAAATATGTTTTACTCTGTTATTTTGTATCTATTAAAATGTTATTATTATTACATTAACAGTATATGTTCACAACAAATCTGTCTATATAAAGTTATTCATTGCATTGCAATACAAATATAACGAAGATTGAACGGGAAAAATTCTATTTCTCTTATTTTCTTACGTTTACTGAACTCTTTAGTTCAGAGTAAATATTTAGAAAAAAGATCAACAGAACAGTTGTATATTGGATAAGGTTCCAGGTTTCTTATATAAACATTTATTTCTACCCTTGAATAGTAGAATGTTTAAAGAAAAACTGTTTACTACCTCTTCGAAGAAGACATTTTAATTAAGATTTAACATATATTGAAGAAAATGAGATCTTATTTTTGGGAGATCAGGCAAACATATATTGAGGAAACATATTGTTAAGCTTAAATAAAAAATAAATGAATAAAAATGAATATAATAATATGAACTTTATCGAAACATCCAATCATTCATGTATTTATTTATACACAATATTGAATTAAGTGAAATAAAAAAGACCCTATTCTTGAAGTAAAGTATTAATAGATTGTGTAATATAATGTTAAAAAAACACGGATAAAGACTAATACTTAATATAAATTCTTCCCGATAAGGTACATGTGTGTTATTATGGAAGAACTCAAACAATAACTTAACTTTTTATACGGTTTAGAAAATCTTGTACGTTCACATTAAATTATAATCATGTATTCCCATAAACATATTTAATACTCAATCATAATTACATAATTCTAGAAGAATAAATAGGACATTATAATATGTTTACAAGTTATATAACTGTAGAAGTTATAGGTTCAATAAATAGGATTTATATCTCTCCCGATTGGTTTAGCACATTTAAACGACAAATCACCTCCACCTATTGATTAGGTAACATTTAATTTAATTGGTGTTGACGGGAGTAAATCAACTCATTTCACAAATAATGAATTGATTTAACAATCATTAGAACGTAGATTGGATCTGACAGGACGTATGTTATGCAATTCACAAGATTAGCGATTTGAAATTATTTGGTAATTAACATTCATCATCCTAAGCTTAATAATAAATGTGTAGGTGTTTATAATTAATTTAAATTTATGTCTAATATGGATATTCAAAACATAAAGTTATTATACTCATTTGAGAACTATGTGAACAGCAATTATAAAATTTATTTGGAGTACTGCTGCTGATGTTGAAAATTCATTCTTTAGATTACTTTTGATAATATAGGTTACTGATGTTAATATAATTATAGCTCTGCAAAATTTCACAATAATTACTACAAACAGTATCAACTTAGATACACAACAAGAATATTTTGTGTTTCAACTTATTTTAGAATGTATTTTCTAGTAAAAGCTTTGATTTGTTGTCAAATTATATAATATATGCGATAATTGTAAAAACGAAGTTAATACGATTAACTAAAATGGATCGACTAAGATTTTCCTTATGAGCCTCAGAAAATTGTCAATTTGTAGTGAAGTTACCACCTGATGTTTACTACATATTTGACTTATAGCTTATTCAGTATGTAGTGAAATAAACATGGTATATTATGTGGAATTGTGTACTAATTTCATAAAAAGCATGGAAGGACACCATTGTCTTTCTATCACAAATTGTATTACATTAAAAAAAAATCCATCTACTACACAATTATGCCGAAGTTTACAGAATCTATGTTTCTGTTGTTTTTTAAATGCTTTGAAAATCACAATTAGTACATCGAAGTTCATATTAAGTAAATGTTCAAATATATTAGTGTCAATATTTTATAATTATATATGAATTTTATTAAAGTAAATGATTTTCACATATCCAAGGAATAAACAACACAAAAATAAAGCAAACTATTGTTTATAAAAAGAATAGTTATTCTCTAAAAACAACATCCTTCTACATAAAGTACTACATGATTAGTTGGTCAACATTGTTAACTACTTGGAAACGTGTGATTTGTTGTCAAGAATTGATGATAGTTATATATCATTGGCATACAATAAGGTCATTTATCCTCGGAACATGATTTCGTTACACGTTCATTTGATAGGAACGTGCATTTCACGTAACCGCACGCGCCACATACGGATGAACGTGCCCTACACAGTATTATAATATCTACCTTGTTATATGAAAAGTTTTTTTTTTTTCACATGTCTTTCAATAATAGTTCATTTGCACATTATTTTGAAACATTCTATGTTTTTTGCATATTTGCATTTGTAGAAACCTTAACAGCTGCTTGCTTAAGTTACATTTTGATAAATGAAAATAATTTTGACGAAGTAAAATATGATTTTGTGTACGGATGTTGGATTATTGTTTTAGACTAAACATTGCACTATTACTTAGACTCCTTGGTAGTTTTACAAAGAATAGTTTCCATTATAACTGTATAATACCTGCGTTATTCTTGCTTAGATTTATTTTAGAATTTAAAAATAAGTAACTTGTTTCAAATGTAAAAATTGTATAACCGTATACTTATTTTGAACCTGTTACAGTCAAAATGGTGTATTTATTAACTGATATCTCAAAGTGACGAGAGAGATGTTGAGGTCTTCCTTTAAATATTAGTCGTATTTTATATAATTGTATAACAAGCAAACGATAATATAAACAAAATCAAAAACAGACATTCATTTGCATATGTTTAATGAAAGTTATCTTAGAGGTTAAACAAACAATAAAACAAGTTTATGCATTTACATTTCAATATTCTAGATTTAATTATATTTTGTTTGCAGCGTACTTACGTTTATTCATACAATGATAATTAAATGTTTAATATAATCAATTAAGTGTGACAGGCGGATATGTAGTAAAAGAAAAAATATCTTCCAAGCAGATTTGTTTGTTATTATTTGTTGGTTTAATTAATAAAAATATATAACATTTACTATAATCTTTAACACAGTTACAAGAAAACGTCGACTAGAAGTTTATAAGAGATTAATTTGTTCAATATACAGCAAACAATTTCCAAGGTTAAAAAGTATTTATGTTACTAGTGTATTGATTAACAATCGATACTAAATTTAATATTATTGAAACAAACTGTTGATTTTTATTGTAAAATTAATTTTGCAAAAACATTGATGTAACCTCATATAAGCAAAATGTGAAAGAGGAAGTCACTTAATTATGATGTCAGGGAAGAGCACAAAAGTAATATGTGGGCAAACAGACAAAAACATTTTAGGTTAGTTTAGGCATGATTTGTTTAATGATCTTTTTGCTAGTGTTATTTGACATAATCTGACCTATTTAAATTTCGAAGATTCTCAATAACAATTTTTTTTGTTGTACTTTAAGTTTTATGTAACATAAAGTTTGTAATTTGTGAGTTTTGATACTCATCAAAGGAACATGTTACATTTAACACTGAGTACTGGAAACAAGTGAATTTGATTTTGAAGTAAACAGGAAGATTAGGAATTCACTTTTTATTTGGTAGAATGCTGAGAAATTATAGTTTAAATTCAATCAACAGAGTATCAAAACTGAAACAAAATAATTTTAGATTTTTCTAGAGTACATACAAAGTGTACTCAAGTAACAAATTTAATTAAAAAAACATAAAGTCCTTCGCCTAATACTTTAAACATTGTATATTAATAGTTAGTTTCTGTAGAAAAGGACCATATGGTAGGTAGGTTTATAGAATATAAATTCTAAAATAAAGCATACATGTTTTTTTTGACTGTAGAGGTCTATTTTGAGTAATTCCGTCTATGAAAAATAGTTAAAATTGAGACAAACTAATACTGTATTTATAGACAGCCTATGAAGCAGAACTTAAGTTTATATCTAATCCCTATTTATAAGTTCATCGTTTGTTTAAATCGAAATATAAATTTTGTAAAACAAGTATTGAAGCTTTTTTTGAGGAAAACATTTTTTATGGAATATATGTACCAATTTAAATTCTGTCTAAACTTGGAAAAGCAATAGCGTACATACTGGAAGAATCTATGTAGCTTAGATAGGAGGAACAATAGAGAATATACTTCGAAAAGCAATACATGGGAAACCAATAGACTCTATTCAATAGGTGTATTGGCTTGGAGGGACAATAGAGCCACTACTTATAAACATTTTCTCAAAAACTCTTTCCTACCGTTCCTTGCATTTTTATAATTAATTCTTTAGTGAAAACATAACAAGGCTAAATTATTTGTTGTCAGTTAATTCTTAAATGATACTGTCTGAGTCGATGTATTTAACACTGTATTAAATTATTTTATATTTATATTTAACTTGCATTTCTTATGGGAAATAGTTCTTATTTTAAATCGAAGTCAATATTTTAAGAAGTTTTAAGGACTGTATATACTTTTATTAGGTGTTTTATTGATAGTAAAAAGTCACAAGACGAAATAGCTATTGTAACAAAGGTATTTGGAACATTATGAGATAAAAAACCAGTATATCTATGACAAAAATCAACATCTATGTTTTCCATCATAATATTCAGTATCTGTAAGTACATTCAAGAAGTAAATGCTGTTACCATACAACAGCATTGAAGTTGACAGTATATTGTGAAATGTACTTGTCAACTTGTGGGCTGAGCTGAGATAAATGATCTGTCGTTATTTACCAATAATATATCTGTCCTTCTGCAGTTCCATTGACAGTTTGAACTGAACCAGTCAAAGAATATTGTTAAAGTTATTTATTACAACCATAACGTATTAAAATACTTTACCACTTACTACCATTGAGCGAATTAAGTTATACTAAATATAGTCAATATTTTCTGTTGTATTTTATACACGTGTTAAAATTAAACTCACTAAAATAATGGAGCATTGGTTCTATTATCTGATAAGTACGGACGATATATAACGAAAATATCAGTACTAGTACATACCATTCTTAAATATACATAAAAACAGATAACCAATTTATAGGATATTTCAATATTTCTAATTTTTAGAAACATTAACCTTTCATTTCCATTAAGGAACACTTATTTATTAATTTGGCTTTTTGTGTAGAGAAACTTGTACGAATACTTTTAGAATAAATATTCGTAATGACGTTCTAATGGTTTCTTAATTAACCTCGCTTCTAGCATGAAGCTCTTTAAAAATAGAAAAGTATTAGTGTATAATAATCTGCTACTGCCAATTATAAACTTTCTAAAGGCTATTTTAAAATTGATTTGTATTTATTAATACCTGCCATTATTTTGTATAAAACCATGCATATCTTGTTATGGTAGATAAAACTGAATTCTCTCTAGGTTACACAAATGAAATTAAATGTATGTTTTAATGCATTAATTTTCCCACAATGTTTTTAATAAATTAATAAAAATTATATTTTGACTACTTTTATCCATTCGCAATATAGATTTTATAATGAATTTATTGAAAAAGTGGGATCTAATTAAATTCAATAAAAAAAAGTAGCACAATGTTTCGTATGAAGTAAATTCACGTAAAGTTTATTTTATACTTTTAGTTTAGATAAACAAATGTTATAGTTATAAGCTATGTATATTAGTTTTATGTATAGGTGTGTGAGTATGATTGGGCGCAAGTGTATATATTTTCGAATATATTACAGGTCAATGTACACTTTATGTCTATTGTAGATTTTATAATTTGTTTTTCTTTTTTCTTTTTCTTTTTTTATCTCGCTGATTAATATTGTATAAAATAGCTGTAATAGATGTGGTAATATTTTGTATCTGTAATCCTTCTAGAGTGAAATAAAATAAACAAATAAATATAAAAGTAATAATAAACAATGTACAAATTTTAATATATCTTTCTGTAACAAGTAGGTTAAATTGAAATGAAATCATTTGTGGAACCTTCAATCAATAAATGAATTAATAAAGAATTGTTCACAATAAACCCTTTATATCTACAAGATAATGTTTCAATGACAGAAAGTCGTCATGTTCCGTTGTTACTCGTGCATAACATTTATTTCTATTTATAACGTTTCTATATAGCAAAACACAACCAATGAACAGGTGGCATCACAACTGTAGTTCTAGTTTGTTGCAATTACGGAGAAGAACGATTTAAAGCGGTCGGTTTTTAGATTTTTGTTTAGTTTCACAAAATGTATTGTAAATGTTACGATATTCTAATTTTATACTCTAAGGAGTAGTATATTTAAATAGTTAACGTTGACTACAAATAATATATCAATTTCGCCATTAAATTCACTACGGTTTGTTTTTATTTGAGCTTTCACAGAAAAAAAAATGAATTATGAAGTTACTCATTAATATGTAGAATAATATTTTATTTGAAGGAATATTGAGAATTTAAAACAAACTTTGGAATACTTCCGTTTCATTCGTAAACAGGAAGTAGGTTTACGTTCTTCCTTATATAGCTCTAAAAACTTTTAAAAGTTATGGCGAAATATTTATGATTCATTTATGTAAATTAACGGACGTTTATAAATTCTACGCTTTCTTTATTTAGTTGTTGAATACGATAAATTATCTATAAGGACGCTTAGTAAGTAAACTTAGTAAATATAAAATTTATTGGGACAATTAAAGAGACTGAAGGAAACGGCATACACATTAAATAAAGCTATTAATATATACAGTATAACAAACACACAGAACACAATTCTAATAATTTTTTATTTATGAGATTTGTGTTCTGTGTGTTTGTTATACTGTATAGTTTTTCTCATAAATCAAGCTCAACATTTACTGTAATACTATTAATATATTATAATTTTCAAATTTAATGGTCACTGATTTGCATTGTACTTCCTTACTTTGCACCACAAATTTGTCTTAAATATACCCCTGTAATATTATTCGACGCATATTATGAATGTGATTATTTGTTAACATTCAAGTATTACCTTTTAATAGTGAAATGCCAACTGTCACTAGTGATTTTAGAGTCGTAGCTCGTAGTTACTTGTCATCATTCAGTACATTACAGTCAGAAGTCCGAAGGGAAATGTCAATAATCTATGTGTTACCTGCTACTTTATCACGGTATCACTTGTAAATCACTAGTATTTTGTCTGAAGTTGAATTTAAACCTGTGAATAGTTACTGGAGTCTAATTAGTAATCAGTCATTACCTTTTCTACAGACAATACATTTTTTAATTAACTATCGGAATTTTAAATGTTTTTAGAGTTGATTCATGAATTTAAATAAACGATTGTATTATGAAAGTAAATATAATGTATCTATGTTACTGTTAAAATCATTAATTTGGGTATGTTTCAATTTTCCCGGATTTTCTAGTGTTTTCTTATCTTAAACACCTACCATATTTTAAATATATAGTTCTGATTGTAGCTTTCTTTAGCTAATTATGTTGTGTCAGTTGATTTAACTCTTCAAGTTAAATTTTCAATCTTCAATGGGTTTTGAATAATAAACTGTGAACTCATATTCGTCTTATTAGTTTTGTATAATGAATGTACAAGTATTGTGTTAATATTTTGTACTAAAGCTAGTTCTAGGCCATACGTTCTGTGATCGGAATGCAATTTAAACGTGGAATTCATTATCTTCAATTCCTTCTATGCCATTAATCTTCAGTACCTGTGGGTAAATGGTGATTTACGTTATATTTGTTATTCCAAAATGGTAATGAATGTGAAAAGGGAAATATAAGTACCCAAGATAAATGATAATAAACTACATTTAAAATTTTTATTTTTTATTTTTGACAGTCATGGGAGCTAGAATTTTTAATAATAAAACATTGTTTAGAATAACGATTCGTGATATAGATTTATTAATATTATGGTTTAATTTTATTAGGTTTGAAATTAAAATAGAACACACACGCGCACACGTACAAATTGGTCATTAGTATTGTATACTATATATATATTCGTGTTCTAACATCTTCATTGCAAAGGAAGCATAGTGCACAGGAAAATAATTCACAATATACTTCGTAAAATCGTAAAGTTAGTTCATGGTTCAAAATGGATGTCCTGTAATTACTAGAGGAATGTTTTTTTTCCGCTATTACCAATTTAATTATCAGACACAAAATACGGGTAAGAGATTTATTTAAATAAAAACATCTTGAAATAAAAGTTCACATATATGATTGCTATTACTAGTGTAGTAAAAGAATTTTTTTTAATTAAAACAAATTCAACTGACATTCTTGCTTTGTAGAATTATTTGTGTGTATTTAAATAATAAGATAAATTTACTACAAAATTATTATTTACTTATGGAGGGAAATATACATGTTAATTTCAACGAAAATCTGATAAAACTTCCACTAGTAAATTAAACAAAACTTCGAAAAGCGTTCTATTTATGAAGTCAAGTAGTACAATTGATTGCTTTTTGGATTGTAGTCGATTGAATGAATGCCCTACATGACTTTCATGTAGGAGGAGTTGTTTCCCATTCACAATTAACTCTGCATTGATTGATTTATTTCGTATACAAGTGTACTTGTTCCACTTTTAAAATTCAAGTTTAAATAGTAATTTCTCACTTATATTGACAGAGGGAAATAATAATTGAATATATTTTAATTCTAGATATAATATTGTAAAACACAAATTTCTAAATACAGACTTTTCGCAGGGATGGTCAAAATTAAAATAGAGGCAAAATCACGGGCAGGCAGTATCTAATCAACAAACTGCTATTATTTTTAGATTAATTATCAGAATTCATTAAACCTGGTTTATTACATTAATGCAATACCATTAGCGATTTCTGTACAATATTACATATCTGAAATCAACCCTACACACACGTACGCTCTGGTCGTGTAATCAACGGGTTCAATTATTTGTAAATAAAAAGGCGTTGTACAATAATACAGATATTGTGCCCAATATAATCTCCATGAATTGATAATATTGCCTTGATAATACAGTGGATGACGAAGTGTAAATTAGGTCAGCATGGCTACGGGTTGAATGAACATGTTATTAAAATTATATTACAATCAGATTTATTTACGTTGAGTCGTGTTTTGTTTGAGTCAACTGTAATTAACGTGATGTTAACCTAGTTTCTACAAAGCACAAACAACGTTAAACGAAACCATTACTGCTCATGTTGTAAAGCTATATTATGAAACTATAATGTAAACATTACGTTTAATTAGGATCTATTGAAATAGTAGTTATAAAGAATGAGATAAACAGTACAGAGCCCTTTAGTTTCACCATGATGAATATTCTGAAACCAATTCTCTAAATTACCATATCCGGTTAATAACCTATTTAGAAAATTCATAGATTTGTTTTCTATATTATAAAACTACAGAAGAAATAAGAAAACAAATTAAAACTTCTACCTTATCGTATTTCAAAACAACACTGTACGATTGAATTTACACAATATAAATTGAATATTTAAATCGACATTTAATTTTATTTGTGCATTCCTGCTCTCTTTCAGGATGAGAAACAGCTGAAATCATAATACAAATCAGAACAAGTACCATAAATATGCGCCAATCACAAACCTTGCCAAATTATACTCCTTAAAAGTTTTAAAAGAACAGTGAAGTATATCACAAACGTCAATTGTTTATAAAATGAAATCGTCCTGTGCAGTGATTCAATCGATCCAATTCAGATTATTGAAAAATATTTGGAAGCGATAATTATTTATTTAAGTGGAAATAAGTGTGACAATTAGGCTCACGCCAAAACCGTAACCCACTTTTTGCAAACTAATCATGAAACCTATCGGTCAAAATGTTTAATAAATTCAAATTAATTCCGCCAAACTTTTGGCATTTTAACTCTTGATTTATTGCAGCGTCCTAAACTGTTAGATTGAAACTGGAATTTCCCCATACATGTGTCACAGAAAATAACGTCTTTCATAGAGTAAATAAAGTATGTAGTAATTTACTGCTGAATGATCTCTTGATTAACTTCTACTGTTAGTTTACCCTCACCCACAGCGAGCTTCCAAAGTAGGGTGGGAACGTTGCTAAACGATTATTGTAGAGTATGCGATCATATATTTTGTTTATGGGGTGGTAGTTTTGTGTTGATATTACCTTTGTATAAATATTTAAACAAATAAATGTTTATAGAAATTGCAAAATGAAGGGAATTTTATCTTGAGTAGTTTCTAGATTTTATCTAATAACACAACGTTAATTAACTTCGTAACTTCCTTCAACGAAAAAATGAATTTAAATAATAAACAAAGCAACAAAAAACATGATAAAATAATGTAGAGTGCATATTTCTGTTCATTGAGATACGTATATATCTCCTGCGGGTTAAAATCAGTTGCTGGAGTTGAAATTTTCCTTTTGTTACAATTTCCTCCATTTTCATTATTTTACGGGATATTGTATAGATTTAAACAAAAGAAAACTAATATTTATTTTCTAAAATATCCGTATTTTTGTCGATGTTTCTCAAAGTTTTAATTATAAACGTATTTATAAAATAGACAGAATGATATCAGTTATTCCGAATGATTCATTTTGTTTTTATGATAGACGTCTCACAAAATGATCAGAATATGTTTATGCTAGTTTAAAAGGTTATGAATATGTTTAAGGGAATAAAAAGTGATTATCCTATAAATCGGTAACAAGAATGGAGTTTAATGGCATTTGGGACAGATATTTTACGAAACTATTAAAATGTTTTAGAAATTAGTAATGTTCTTTGTTGGTTAAATGCGAAACATCGATTGGTAAAAAAAGAAAAATAATATATTATAAACATAAAACGCCGACAATAAGATGCAACACAAATTTCTCTGTAATATTTTATTCTAAATGAAATTACGTAGAGAGATAAAACAGTGAAGAAAAAATGTCAATTTAATAGAAATTGACATCATTGTCTGCCAACTAATTTTTTCCCACATAGAATTAAAAGCTTCTTTTTTTTTTTTAACTACAACCAATGTTTGCATCTAACTGAATTTGGCAACATATGACTTGGTATCAAGAATTCGAAATGTAATAATAATTAAACCGAATTGCATGTCTATATGACGATAAAATTTAATAGTTCATATTGTAAATGTATGATATAAAATATTGGATATACTTTCCCATGTACTTATGTATACAATCACAAATAGGTTGAACTCAAGGTGACATCAGTACAATTTCGTACTTGTAATGCTACCACACCTATTAGGTCTTTAATAAAATTGATCCGAATTTACATGGAAATTATTATTTTAAATGAAAAGAATTTTATCATCTAAATTGTGAATTACAAATTTTGCTTTAATTTTTATCCAAGTATAATTTAAATAAATTTTTTGCTATATTAAATATGAGTACGGGAAAAAGTATGTATGAATAATAGAAACATTTTAGGTAAATGTTAACAGAGGAGAGTAGATTTTAATTTTTTATATGAAATTAAAGCGTTAATAGTTATGGATATAATGTTTAGATTTGTGGGAGTAGCAATGTCTAATTTCACAAATCACTTACAATGGGTAGTTGAGGTTAATGTATAAAATAGGGATATCTCTTTAGTCTATTTTAGGTGGAATTATGTTTTTTAGGGAAGGTCGTGGATCACTCAAATTATAACTTTTGGCAAATAAACCTAGTTTCCAACCGCCACCTCGGGAAATTAGCTTTGGCAACTAACTAGAAATAATAATAATTACCAAAATAAATACTAAAGTATGAAATTTCAATAGACCTGTTTGTGCCTTGCAGACGAACAACATTAAAAGTTCCACTAACTAGTTATTGGAATAACAATGCGGCCTCCCGGTAAACTGTACAACAGTTTTTAAAGTTAGCAAAACATTTAATTATGGAACTTAAAAACTTAAATTCCAGTGTCACCGGGGAGTCTTGTTCACTGACTCCGCACGATTCCGTTAATTCCATAATCGTGTTCACTCATCAGTCTTTGTGATGCATTGAAGGCAAGAGTGACTTGATCACACGTTCCTGGCTTAAAAATTATATGGATCACACACGGTAAAGAAAGTAGTTGTTTGTCAAACACTTATTATTTTATTTTATTAAATACGATATTGACTCCAAACAAAATTCGATTCAAGAAAAACAACTTTTACTCTCACGGTTTTCAACCAATTTTATTTTAGTTGTGATAGAAACATAGGCTATATATTTATTCATGGAGATAATTAAATTTTTCATGGATGTGGTATTTACATCCCTAATAAACAATAATGAAATAATTTTCTACTTGCTGAAATATTCAAGTAGAATTCCGAATTATGTGTTACAATACGTAATGGAATTTTATGTAGCCTAGAGAGTGCTACGTAAGCTATACTTACAACGTTATTTATTTACAAAACTTTAATTAGTTTCCTTAAAAGTTACGATTACCTAATTAAACTATTAAATGTTATCTCGTCTTCGCTACTATGCCCATACATACCCATTAAAACTTAAAAGGAGAGCTTTAATTCACATAGAGTGCATTTAAGTGTTCCTTCTCATTTCAGTTAAACCGTATGTATAAAGCAGCCTACTGTAGGTTGCGAGGTTAGGTTAGGTTGATTCATATACTTCTGTTACTTAATAACAAATAATAAATATAAAATATAAATAAATAATAAAATCAATTTATGAAACAGAAAATGTTTTGGAAATATATATTGCTTTTGGTGATTTCCCCCTTTTTTTCTTATGTTTAAAGGAGATAAAAAATTAATGCGTCGCTAATTAATTTAACTTATTTAACACAGGATATGCCACTACTATTTTAAATAATAGTTAATCACGAAAAGTTTAATATATTTCGTAAAACAAAATCCTAATAACTATTGCAGTTTCACATACATTTTCATCGTTGTCAATAGGAATAAACAGTGAACAATCTTCGTGTAAAGTATCTTACATGTTATAACAACACATTATATATAATCAAAAAAATTGATAAATTTGTTTTAAGAATAGATTGTTTTTAAAAGTATTATTAAAATTTAATTTAGTTTTACTTGAGTTTCTTTAGATGTCTTGAAAGTTAAAATTTACTTTTAATTTAGGTTAAAAAAATAACCAGTGATTCTTAGCATAGCCTTATACACTGCATTGATTTTGCATTTCCGATATGTATTGCAAAATAAGTTTACAAATTTATAAACCAATATGTATCTTAAAGGAAATAAATGTTAAATTAAAAATATATGATTTGAAGGTAATGATTAATTATTATTATTTTTCTGTAATAACAATCTTACAAATTGATATTAGGTAGTTATTATAGTTTTCAAGTTTCAAATGTAAGAATCTTCCCCCTCCAATAAATGTACCCTTAATCAATTCTATTTCATACAGGCGAAAAAAAACAGAGTTCTTAAAACGTCAGCGTTACTCATACCTCGAAGGAAATCAAATACATTTAAGCATTGTTTAATTTATATTTTAAATTGCATTTGTGTTATTTCGAAGTCAGTTCATTATAAAAAAATCAATATTTTATAATTATTTTCCTTAAAACTTCATTTAAATTCACACCCATTACACAAATATATAAGAATTGATATCAACAATATTTAAAACAAAATTACTATCATTTACAGGCTATAGAATTAGGTTTTTTCCAGCACATATGTATATTAACAACACATTGATGTAATAAATCAATTATTATTAATTTTTTTTTTTACAAACTAAGAAAGGCCATATACTACTGGTGTTACTGAAACAGTTTGTAAAGTTTTTTAATTTTTAATTCTACATAGTTGAAACTCTTGTCCTTGTTATGACGACCTCTCTATAACTTGAAGTTTAATATTATTTTCCATAATTATTAAACATAATTTTCCCTTCCGAAAAAAGTGAACTACTATTAAGTGGTGACTTTGGTGACTTCCATTACAGAGGTGGGTTGAACTTTTATCTTCTTGCATTATTTGTATCTATTGCTAGCAGTTACCCTGCGAGTGATAGCGTTTAATCACGGACGGATTTATTTTTCTGGAATAACGGAACTACGCTTTACCTTCAAATTAGACAATACACATAATATGGAAAGCATTTTAGCGTCGATATTAATGGGCATCACACAAATTATGGTATATTCAACTGTTATGCAGTAGGCCAGAGGTTGATAGAAAACAAACATATTCCTGGTCTTCAACAAGTCAAAATTACGATATAAATATTTAAGTGAAGACATAAGTATTACTACCCAGAACTTTCAGATGACTTGGGGTAATCACTGATTCCATACAATCCATCTTAAGCAATACCTTTTCATAATAATAATATTTTTCCATTTATAAACTTACTATGAGTACAATCCGCTTAGAATTACCATCATATTCACGAGAGCAGCATGTAAATAATTTAACTAATTTACAGTCATTATAGTGTTGTTGTGATTTTTGGTAATATTTAAATTGTTGGTAATATAAATATTGAGGATATTTTTTAATATTACGCTACAAACTTAATACTCACGAACGAAATGCTTCAATAATTTAAAAAAAATACATTCAATTGAAACCTGTGCGTAATTAGTTTACGTTTATATTTCAAATTGATTGAAAAATGAAGAAACTGCCTGGTAATATAATAAATTTAATTATAACGCCAACAATATTTATTACTAATTAAATCCAGTTCCATAAAATTGAAAAACAGAAGTAACATAATAATTATTTCAGAAAATGCAATAAAAAACATAATATAAGACAAAATCAATACATCAGCTAAATGAAGAATTATTACTTCTATATCATTCATGAAGTTTTATATGAATTTCTCTAGTATGGTTCTTATTAATTAATCACACCAAAGAGTTACAGTGTTATTTAGTTTATCACTAATGAAATGGTTTTATCACAATATAAAGTCACTTGTTGTAGAATCATTGAAAAAAGAAATGATTAACAGTATGTTAAATCTAAAGTATGCTCCAAACCCTCAAAAGCAATAAAGAGCGACTGAATTGAACTCTTAAACAATTTTACTTTTGTATTCGAATTCTAACCATTAATTAAAATGTTGAATTCCATTAGCGCCTTGGAATACCTCAAGTTTGATTAAATATGCTTCGTTGCTTTGTGAAGGCATTGCAATCAATGAAACTTATGTATGAAGCATTCTCCTCTTCTCCGAGAACTGTGTCATTATACAGATATAACTTGAATAGAAATATTCTTTCTAAGTGTTTGGTTCTACACACTATGTAACTGAAAATAATTATTAAACGATGTGTCTTATTAATGGATATGTACAATATTATTCTTAATTGAATAATGTCTTTAACTGAAGTTATGTATCAGGTTTTTATTATGGAATTTTATCTTAAATAAGTCAGTTATATTGTTATACAGAAGAGGTCACTTATTAAAAAATTTAATATGAGATAGTTATAAAAATATTGTCTGGAAGAGTATGTTACGCACAACACAGAAATGTTTCATTTGACGTAAAAGTAAATAAAGCGTAAAAGAACAACAATCTACTGAATCACAACTATATATCCTTGTTGTTATAACTCAGGACAGTCATTATTTTACATAATATGTTTGTAAGAGTTAGTTGTAGTCTACCTACAATCTTTAATTACTTGAATTTACTGTCAATCTAAAAATGAACCAAAATAGTGAATTGCTCAAAAGAAATTTGCCGTACATTTGATCAAATTTACAGAGCCAAGAATGATATTCATTAAATCATTCTCTATAACGTAAATTTTAAATAACGTGAGAGAAATATAAAGCTACGGACGTTAAAGATAAACACGATTATAAAAAGTGTTTCAGTAGACCACAAACACCATATTGGATGGTTTTTAAATTAACTCCTCAATATGTTCAACTAAATAGAGAGTAGAGTGATAAGTAACAAAAAGAAGCACCAAGGTTATAGATATTCCTAGGACCTTTAAAAATGTATTAAAATCAAATTATCAGAGCTCAACATATTTATTATATGATTTCCTAAAATTCATCAAGTAGTCTAGTAAATAACTCCAACGTAGAACATGATAAAATAAAGAAATATGTTAATTACAAATTTGAACATTAAATTGCCCAACTTATTGGATATCTTTTTTTTCATTTTTTCAACAAAATATTTTATTTGTAATACATACTATCAAGGATGTATAACAACAAAACTTTTATAAAATATTTAAGTTTCTTACATGTAGGTGGGGTTGATCAAACTTGTTGGAATTTCCAATGTATCATCTTTTAAAAATATTATTTGGTACTTCTTCTATTGAAGTTTAGTGTAACTTTTGTATTTAAAGGTGAACAACACTCTTTTAATTACTTGCATTTTTCTGGAAAAAGGTGTTTTATCTCCAAACCCGTTCAGTTTTTACCGTTTATTATCATTCCACAATTGTAGTTTTCTTAAACAATTTAAAAATAAAAACACAAAAAACATTGTTTATTCATTAAGATCCAAGTATAAATTTCTACAGAAAAGATGGCTTTATAAAAATAGACAAATTTAATATATGCAATATTAAATAATGTATGAACGTGAATAAAGATACATGCAATATTTAATTTTGTATAATTTTTATCGCAGTTCTCCTTATGCTGATTGTAATTTTTAATTTAATATTATTCATTATTCACGTCTTATTTTCTATTATTTGGATATTATTTAACGGAACTACTTGTTATTGCATATTAGGGATACAGAGACTATTAAGATCAACAGGATGTTCGACATTGTAAAATAATTTAAAATTAATTAAGGAAATATTTGTCTGATTCTTTAACACCTTATTCTCTATTTTTACCAAATAAAATAAACCAATTGCCATTTTTTACAGGCCCATTGTCTAGTAAGTATCAAATGCATAAAACTTTATTAAATATATATATATATATATATATATATATATATATATATATTGCTTTTATAAAACGTTGATAATTTAATAATCGTTAAGTATATATATATATATATATATATATATATATATATATATATATATATATATATATGTATATTCTACCACACAACATGTACTATGCACAATGCACATAGATGCTTACTAAGAGTTTTAGTGAAAACAAAAAGGTTTTAACTCGTTTTAAATATTACCTTTAAATTGCATGACGAAGATCAAAATTGACACATTTTGTTCTTTTACAAACATCTTAACATGTCTAATTCATACATAAAAGAAAATCATATCGACACTGACATTCATGTATCGATTTAAAACACTAGAATGCAGAAATTAAATCACTGCGCTGTTTTGAAAAAATAAGGTAAATTTGCATTGGGTGCTGGGATATAAATGATTTGAGGGTAACTTGGATGAAGATACATTCGCTGAACGGGGCTTTCAACAGAGTTTGTAAGATTTGAGTCGGAAGTAACTGTGTGTCTGGCCAAGATGGCATAAATAGGTGGATTCAAAAAAGCACTAACAAAGATGGGATAGTCTTAGGGGGTACTGTATATTTACCTACTACTAAAAGAAGTCCCTTAGGTAGACCTGGAGAGACATTACTATCTTTGGGTAGGAAGAACTCAGAAATATCACGGGAATTATTACTGTATACGGTGGAGTGTGTGTGCACTTGAAATATACCTCTCTACCACTGTGAAACTATGTGTAGACTGTACAATATAAATGAGGAAATAGACCACATAGTCTTTTCTTGTGAGACTATTGGCAAGTAGAGGTAGAGGAGTTTTGCTTCCATTGCTTGAGGAAGTGAGTGGACTACTAAAACTCGTAAAGGATGAAACTCTGCTGAGCTATAATTAAGAGGATTAGTTGGACAATAAGCCGGGGATGGTTTAACCCTTAACCTCTTAGCTTAACCTAATCTATATGTCAGCTTAGAGTTTTGGTGACTGGTATATATAATGACATTGTCATTGCCAGTCCCAACACAGCTGCAAGAGAGTAAGATTAATTAGTTGGTTAGGTAGTAAGAAGAGATTGGTTAGGAAGGATATCCATTTATAACACCTGCTGGATGACAGATATTCACTACTAAAGAGTTAATTTCCTGACTCAATTTGATAAAATAACAAGTAATGTCATTTTATTTATTACAATTGTATCCCTACAGTAAAAACTAACCAGACTCAAACTGGGAATTGTGGTATTAACCAGATCGGTTTTATGTTGTATTAAAATTATTATATTTTATTTTGAATATCTATAACAGAAGTTGAAAACTCTGTGAATCCGGAAGTAGAATATTGTTTATTTAACAATAATCGGTAGTTGGAGAGTTATAGGCTACGCTTATTTTCGAAACAGGCGAGGAAAATACTTCAGTTAAATAAAGAATATCTATATATAAAGAGTGTCACTAAACCTAAAAGTCATAAACTTCAGAATATGAACGTGAGTAGAAAACAAAATCAAACTAATGATGTAAATATTATACTGTATCTGAATTATTATAGTGTAGGTCAAATTTGAAAAAAAAATATAGGACTCTTCTAAATATAATTAAACTTCAATAAATCTTCGACAGTATTATGACTGATTGCCAAATTATAAAGTTTAGGGAAGAATTGTACACCTCAAAATACCCAGTTAAAGGAAATAATTAAATCGATATTTTGTGTATCCTTGTTATATTTAATGAATATATAAACGATTTAATCTCTTAAATGTAAATTCTTTCACAAAAATTAGCAAGTGTAGATTTCCTGTACTGCTCAGATTTATTAAAAACTTTTCATATATTGAGTCTCAATGATTTACATATTCACAATAAATTGATAAAGAACAATGTTGTCACAACAATTATAAAAATATTCCTGTTTTAATTACCTTTTTTCTTGAATCTTGAACCATTCTGTTCATTTCAAGCAGACAATGTAACATTAATTAAGTAGGTATCTCATAATATTTGCTAACAGCGAATTCTATCTTTATTTTATATTTTATAAACCTATTTTTTGCGTCCATTATTCAGTTTGTTAAGATACAGAGTAAACGTGCCTCTTGTGGCCATTTCTCTGTGTGAGGAAGCCATGCATAGTAATAGTGAATATATATTTTTAGGAAGATATAACTCCAATACTTTAAACAGCGATAGTATGAAAGCCTTTACATTTCGTATGTATATTGATGAGATTCACAGTTTACACATATTTTAATATTCATAAATGATGTTGAGCTACACAGTTACTTACATTTCAAACTCAGATAATTTTAAGACACAATAGAGCGTTATTAATCAAATCAAAAATAAAATTTCTTTCATCAAGTAAGAATAGATTGAAATTAAAAAAAAAAAAATCCACCCTTTGATTTCACTTGTTAATACATTCAATAAAATTAAACTCTTTTCATATACTCAATATTGAATGCTACATCTCAAATTTGTACAAATTTCACAAATTTGGAGTTGACTACAATAGAAATTGGACAGAACAAATAGTATGTAATTTGAATATAATATTTTCACGGAGGCACGTTTCAAAATAGAAACAAAACGAAAACAGAATTCATACTCATTCGTATGTGGACGCACCTAGTAAAATATTTAAACACTATTCCACTAACTTATTATAATGCAAATAATGATACAAATATCACATACAACAAAACGTAAACGGAATTATACCAAATGACATGGTATTATAAATTGAAATTAATTTCCATTGAATTAAAAACCAGAAACTAGATGAACTTGTATTACAGCCAGTAGTTCTTACTACAAATGTTATAATATGTTTCTGACAGATTCATATCCACTACATATTCAACAGAAGAAGTCATTTTTTATATTTACAAAACTAAGATAAACATGAATTCAATTTGAGACGTGACATGAGCAAACGTTAGTTGAGTACATGATGTTTGTTCTGAGTAGATTTGCAAATGGAAAACATAGCCTCTCCAGAACATTGTCACTATCTTCTAAGTTTAAAGTTAACTTGTTGTTCAAAATTAAATAATTTAAGTCGCATTTTATGTTTGAAGAGAGAATCGTAATTATTAATGAACTTTTTTATACTTTATTTGTGAAACCAATTTCTTGGTAAAATAATTTATGTTTAGCAAATTCAGTCAATAATCCATATCTCATTTTATTTTGTATTTGAGATAGGAAATTACGAATCTATCCTATCTGGTAATGATTGTTATGTTTATCCCAATAGAGAATAAAAGTATATTTTTCTCTGGTGTGTTTACAAAATAAACGTTACATTTACTCGCCCTTTAAATCAAAACTTACACCTTTTAATTTATCTACAACATGACATACACCAAGTTTACTTATTTTAAACTTTGAGAGAAAATAAAGTTACTTTTAATATTTCTTTGTAAACTCATACCTGTAACGTTGTAGAATTCCGGTTTGTAAAGAATAATCTATAACAGTCTGCAGAATTATTAAAGAAGATATAAACTAAATAAGAACTAAAACAATTTTCAACTCGTTTATAATTTTAAATAAATTTATTTTCGTTAGTTAAATTAAAAAATGAAAGTAGGAACTACTTGGGTTTATCTCAGTCGCATTCGTATAATATATTTTAGATTTTGTATTAGACGTGTATAGGTAATAAATGTTTCTCAGTATTATAAGACACTGGCTTGTAAACTTTCCAAAGTTTATTGAAGGTGCTTGTACAGTATTTCGTGAAAACGCATTGTTGTAAACATCTCTACATATTAAAACCTGATATGGATTTAGTACAACCGTTTAACACTTACATAGTGACGTATTGTTAGCTATTGTTGTCTATTTATCTATTAAATCTGATCCATTGATTATATAATAATAGTATATTTGAATTTATTAGTGTTTTTAATAATATAACTGTAAAAAGATGTACTAAAAATATTTTTATAACAAAGTCTTCTTCTGTAACGCGCTGTATTTTTTTCTTCTAGATTTACAAAAAATATTTACACAAACATTGTAATTGAAGATAAATTTTTCGGGAGAATAAGAAGATGGTAAAAAACTAACAACTAGTATGGGATTTTCGTTATTTTATATTGTGTAAGAAATTTACTTTATTGAATTGAGCTGTTTCAAAAGGAGCCATACATAATCAACCGTTCCCGAGAGATGTTATTTGTCTAGACGCAATAATTTTAACTAATGCCAAGCAAACCCTGAAGTAGGTCAATTGTTAATATAAAATGCATTAGTATTTAACAAACATGTGCGATATTTTCATTTGTATAATTAGTATATATTTTCTGTACTTAAAATTGCAAAATATCAAATGTAAATTTAAAAGTAATGAACGAAAATAATATTTTAAATAAATCTTTATTTCATTAATAAATAATAACACAACTACTCATTTTTCAGTTAAACTTGTTTGCTTATTATTTTGAAGATAAATCAATTACATTGTCTTTTACATCAAAATAACTAAAACAAGTAATTTAAATACATAAAGTAACTTGCTTATTAGTTGGTTTGTGAAGAAATATTAAGTGTTATATTAATTAAATAATACAAAAGTCGCTATCGAAATTACAATCCTATGGCCAGAACAATACAATAATATAGTTTTTAAATTTACAACAAATAACTAATACACTTTCATTTAAGCAATAAGTCTTCATAAATAAGTTTGGAGACTTGCCAAATAAATGTAAATGTATATTTTATCCTCATATCAATTTCAAATACCAAAACAAATGTTTGATAAATTTAGTTGAAAACGGAAAACATATTAAAGTTATTAATATCAGAATTATGTTATGTTATGTTTTATATATATATATATATATATATATATATATATATATATATATATATATATATATATAAACTTACACTACATTTGACTACATAACTCGTATATATTGTGAATATAAACTTTCAAAATCTTATTTATATTTAAATCAAAATCAAACTGTAAATTCTCTCTCAGATAAAAGCATTGACAATATCCTCCTGAATTAATTGCTTTAGCTGGCTCTAAAACAATCTCAACATTTCCTTGTTCTACTTCTATAAATTTAATTTAAACCATTTACGTGTCAGGAAAGACATTGCTAAAGAAAAGGGATCTCCTTTGATAATTTATTTTGTAAAAACTACATTCCTTTAGCATGCTTTACTTTAAATTTATTTATCAAAGGTATTCATTTTGAGTCAAAAGAATCTGTTGCTCAAGGTGATATTTTAAAAGGGGAACATAAAATCGAATACACCCTCTCTTAAGTAATACTGGTTAAAGATTGTTAACACAATTTAAATATTTGAAGTTAATTTGTTTAATAGCAATATTTAAAACATCATTTAAAAAAATACGTTTCTTATCACTGGATATGTAGTACTTACATAAAGTGACTCAGTAATTTCATTTCGAAACTAAGCCGTCCATCTTTTACGATGAAATTTATAATACTATGTAAATAAATTAGGTAAATTAATATTCAATATAGTTACATAATATTACTTACTTTAAAAAGTAGAAACAAAAATAGTGCGTGGTAGTAATCCACAAATATTGACGTAATCTTTCGCCAAATATTTCTACGTTTTTGACGATTCAATTTTGTCGTACTATGATATATATTATATCGTACGTATTCAGTGGTAAAAATAATGCAATCTTATTATAAGAAATTACACATACAATGAACAATTTTTACAATCCAGAAGATTCACGTAAATTATCCTTGTGTCAATTGTACGTGCCAAAATTTAACAACTTTCTTTAAGGTCTGAATGGGAATATATATTTAAAATATTTATTTATAAAAAAATTGATGTATTAGAGGTTTTTCTAACCAAAATACTTTTTCCATAATTAACATCCATCTATACGTCAACTTCAATGTTTGCAATTTAACTGTAACAGCAGTAACTACTTGTTGAAACTCCATAATAAGGATAAAATAAGCACTAAGCTACAGTTTCAAATGTATTTATTAACTTATTTAGCTACAATTGTTTCGCCTTGCGGCATCTACGGGCTAATAATCTACGGCTTTAGCCCGTAGATGCCGCAAGGCGAAACAATTGTAGCTAAATAAGTTAATAAATACATTTGAAACTGTAGCTTACTGCTTATTTTATCCTTCAATGTTTGCGTTTTATTTAGTGTTAACTTATAAGAAGACAATAATCTAAAAATCCGTTAAGTAACGACACACATTATATTATATAATTTAATTCGTTACAATATTATTTTGAATATATTTGATCTATTATGGATAATAATAGGATTATATAAACTCGTCTATAAAATAATTTTTAATGAAATGAAAAGCTTATATTTATATTTATATAACATCTATTAAAAATATTAAACACTTGACAGTTTGTAACAGAGTAAAGTTTCTAATACTCTCTATTAGCAACTAACTATGGCCTTCCTTCAATGACCGTAGCAATTATAGTTAAGAATGCAAATGAGGAAGTGTCAACATTGTAGCTCCGAAATAAATTTTAACTGCTTCAAAATAAACTGTCCTTAATACATACAAACTTAATTGTCAAAACCTACTTTACTAATTATATTCAATATAATTGTTCATATGTTTGTATTGGATTTGTTTATTTTTTTATTACGCAATGTATGTTCTTAGTTACAATTTATAATACGTTTTCCGAAGTATATTTTGAAGTTGTACTTGTTACCATGACTTTACATAAAGAAATGTTACGATTGAAAAATGTATCGATTCAAAACACAAGATACGTAATTTGTACACTGAGACATTTAATTTTAGATGAAAAAGTTGTATTTGTCAATATTTGTCTTCATGAAATGAAAAACTTAGCAAGTATACAACATTGTATTTTCCTCATTTGTTAGTGTAACGTTTTTAAAAAAATTTAAAGTGATGGTAAATATTTTTAAATTGAAAACTTGTAAAATGAAAAACAATCTTTCTTGATACCTAAAGGCATGTTTGTATTCCTATTGGATACCAAACAAAGTAACATTACAATCTCAAATTACAATTTTAAATATTATAATTACTTATTTATGCCTGTGTATTACATGAAAATAAAAAATAAAATAATTAAAAAATCTATATTTTGGTTAATAAAATATGAAGAGAACAAAGAAGAGTTTTTAAAGTTTAGTTAAAAAAGTAATAAGAATCAAAATTAACAACTTCTATGTTTTACAAGTAGTAATTTTATTTGATAAAAAAATATGAAGTGTTTTTGTTTAATTCTTTATTATAAACATAATTTTAAAGCAGAAGGAAATTTTGTGTGTATAAAGCTATACAATTTGTAATTATTTGGTGATTTGAATCAGTAGGATAGAATTAAATATAACTTTTAAAACATTAACCTAGATGGGGTAGGAATAATGGTATTACTAGAGATAAGAGTGAAGTTAATCATATAGATTAAAAATCCTGATTTCCCAAATCAAAAACTATAATCATTCGTGTAATATGGAACCACTGGTTATTTCGCGCCATAAACAATTTCGTGTAATGCTTGGATGGACAACAGTAGAGACCTTTACATCATTTGCTTCTGCTGTAAAGCTTGTGCATAATGACACTTTAAAGTTAATCTTTGATAAATGATAAAATGAATGTATGCAGTCCTAGTTTTCATTACTCAGACCTAATTCTCAGTCACTACTTTATGGGGAGTTTACATGAAGCTCTTCTGGGTGAATGGAGTTATAGTGTTCTTACTAACATACCTACGTTAGAAATATGTAATTGGTTATTTTTTGTTAGAGTAAGGAAACCAAAAATCCAATGTAGATATGCAAACGTAGTCAATAAGACACCCTAAAAAATCACACTTTCAGATGTATTGAATACATAATATAAACAAAACATATTTTAATTATTATTAATAAATAGTAATTGTCATGAAACTACTAGATGGATGAGAGGAAAAGGTGTTCAAGAATCTCAAAGTTTAAAAAACAAATTTATGATTTAACAAATATTGCTTTTTATAAATATTTGCTGTAAAAAGGTAAAATGTTATTTTATATATTAAACATTTAGTAAAAATAAATAACAGCTTAAAAAACTCTGTATTAATAACAATTCAAACTCAAATGGAATTTAACAAAGGTAAAATAATTGTATATAAAGAAACTACTAATTCTTAGTCTGAGATATGTTTTCACGTCGTTTTATTAAGAAAGCAAACGACGAAACATTAGTGTTCTCTGCAATATCGTTTTCTTTCAGTGAAGATATTAAAAACGATAAACTTTACTTTTTTACAAAATAAAGTTGTCTAGGTGTTAAGTTAAAAACAAATTAGTTTTTCATTTAACCAATAAACCCATCGTGAAATTTGTGTAGTTACAAATTAATAATCTAACCAGTATATGGATGTAATATTGTTGTATTTATCTTACTTCAATTGTATACTATTTCCCCCTAATTTTTTTGTATAAGGAAAACAAAGCAATTATATCAATTATTTTTCAATAGTAAATAATATCTTTATCTACAATAGCAATTTAATTTTCAGATTGATTTAGACAAATTCTTAATTGTTTATTTTTATCCTTATAAAAAGTTAATTTCTCTATTCATTTATTTAAATCAGGTAAATTATTACATAAATTTATTACGAAACAAACAAAAATTGACGAAAAATTTAATGAATTACATAATCTATTTTTTATTTTATTAAATCGTCTTTAGCCTGAATGTTTTAAGACAATAAGAAATCCACGTTGTATAAAATCGTTTGTCGAATTATTATTGCTTTTATTCTAAATTGCTCTTGTTTTCTAACTAAAAAAGAAGAATGGTCGTGGAGAAGTTTGAAGTTAATCTTTGTATAAATTATGAATATAAAGAGTACACAGAATCACCTTTCAATATTGATTCTGTTTGTTGTTGCTTTTATTAAATTTTTGTCTTTTATTACGTTTCCTCTGAAACTACATACATAGATGGACATATACAATTGTAAAAGGATTAGCAGTGTAATTGAATTTAAATCGGAAAGTATTGAATGTTTTTCAAAATGTTATTTTTACTTTAGGAAGGAGGCCAGGTCACAGGAACGATTTCCTTTCTTCGTCACTACCGATAGAACTAATCAATTACCGGTACCTTAAAAAAATATGGTAGTATTTGGTATATGTTTAGTTTACCTATTTTGTTTTTACAGCTTTCATAAAATGTATTCAGGTTGAACGTATATTTATATTGTTAAAATTAATTGGGAATGCTATTAGTGTCATTTTTCGTTGTTAATTCAATGTATGATCTGTTGATCAGTCATTATTAGTTATGAGTAATTAAATGTGATGTTTAAGATCGTACTATAAATGTACATCGGTATTTAAGAGACATAAACCATCTTAATATAGTTTTTTTTAATGACGAAGTAAAAAAAAAATTTTTAAATAATAAATGAAGTTACTATATTTGAAGGTAAACAAGTGTCTGATATTAAAACTAAAAATGAAAAATCTTTCGCTTTCATTAAAAAAACAAATACATAAAATATGTTACGAAATTATATAAAGTAAAAAAAAAAAAAAAAAATCCCTAAAATGAATAAAGTAGTCATATGATCCCATAAATGTAAATAAAATTTAGTGACAAAAATCTTATGAAATAATGAATACAACTAATGGTGTATTTTTGTTGTATAATATGCAAGTTATTCGTTTACCATTATGATATTTATTACGAACACAATCTGTGGAACGTAATATAAGCCTATAATATCAGGTTATCAGTTGAAATTTGTTTTAAAAAGTAAGAAAACACATTTTCAGGATCCTAATTTGAATAAATTTTGTTTGTTTTTCTTGTAGTTAAAAAAAAAAAAACTCTGAGTCATCTAATGCTATATGCACAAAGACTGACTTTATTCAGTGATAATGGCAACCACTCTAGTAGAACAAACGGTATTTTTACTGTGTTTTAGTGCGATATAGTTGGAATATATGTAGTGTGAATAAAAAATTTATCAAGTTAAAAACCATCGATACCCCGTGAAGCTGAAACTGCAGTCAGGTAAACGACAGGATTACTGAAGGCATTTAATTATATCTAGTGATCTAATCCAGTGGAAATACAAAAATGAATGAAATATTTCACTCTCTTGTTAAATAATTGTGATAGAAATTGATTTTTTTTTGTTAGAATCTGTGTGGTTTTCATGCTCTTAAAATATTGAATTTTAATAACACTTGATTGTTTTCATTCAACTACTACAATATAAAGAAGTGGAAGAAATAAGTGGAAATGGAAATCAAAGTTATCATTTTAGTATTATTTTAATTTAACGCTTATCACTTCCCAAGCGAAAGTTAAATAGTTACCTAAATTGAAAGTGAAAATTCCAGGTTTGATTCTAAGTCTTGGTATTTTTCTCTTCCAATTTAGGTAACTAGAAAATAGTATTAATTACTGATATTAAAAATGTTTTTATGAATATAATATATATTTATAAATACGTACATTTGCGTTTAAGAATATATGTCTATAAATAAAAACGATTTGATATTATTTTTATTTCCCATTTAGTACGATTTTAGAAACGAAAAACTATTATAACATTTCTCTCAAATAAAGTATTTTTCTACAAAACCAATCGGAGAAGGCAGTTAGGTCACATTAAGTTTATTGACAGGACAGCATGAGATATATCAATTTTATAGAAATATTGTTTGAGTCAATCATGAACATTCATCATAACCTGTCAGTCAATGCAAAGTATATTTACCGTATCGGCCTGCCAAAACATGGAACTTTAATATCTTTAGTATGATTCAGTGTGTAAGCATATACTAGCTTTAATAAAATAAAATTTGTTCATGTGGTTTGGTATTTAAAGCAAATCAATTTAATTAATGTTAATCAATTTGGGGTTAAAATGTGCTTCGTAAATAATTTTATTATATGTGTAGTGTTAGAATTTAAAATTTGTATAAAATATAACACAATGAAAACAAAAAAAAATCCGTAATAATATGACTGAAAATAATTATTGTTTCCTCAATTGTATATTATTCTAAATTGTCTATTATATCAGCGGGAAAAAATATGATTTAACACCTTTAAAATATATTGTATTACTAACGTATTTGGAATTCAAAATCGAAGAAAGACTGGTGATAAAGGACTTTTAAACCTTAAATAATAAATACTTTATACCACACATTTGTGTAAGAGAAGGGAATATTTATTTATTACTTTAACGTTTATTGGATCTTCAAAAATAATTAAATTACTATTCAGCAAAATAAATTAACTTTTACACATTCAACGGAAGTAAATTATTTTGGGATCAAAATTGTGTGATCAAAATTGTGTGATCAAAATTTTATACCGATCATTCGTTTCCAAAAATCAAACTCACCCTAATCTAAAACAATACCTAAATAATAATATTTACAAGTTTTATATTATCATCAATCAATAAACTGAGATAAAAATGGTGGAGTTTGTTTGCTACATTTTCTTAAAGCCTAAAATTGATTTTAAACCAAACACAACAGTGTTTTAAAAACCTAATCTGTACACTCATCGGTACTCTTTTTAATTATTATTTATAGCAAACAATATTTTTACTATATGAATAAAAAATATATATTTAGTTTATTGAAATTTTGAAAGCTTAGAGATATTTACAGTATTTTTGACATTGAAAAACAAACCTAGTAAATGAATAAAATAGAAACATTTTACTTGCTCGTATACTGTTTAGGTAAATTCTCTAAAAATAATTAATATGGTATTAGAGATATTCGTAAGGATCAAAACCATTTACTTTGTTTTATGCAGTATATTTTGTGAAAGTTTCAAAATCAATATACAATTGTATAACAGGAATACGACAATCCAGCAGCTTTTGACTAATGATAAAAAATAAACAAATTAATATAGAAGTAGTCCTTATAATACATTCTACATAAAATCTTCCTTCAATATCTTATGGAGGGGCACCAATTAATTTAAGTGTATCAGCATGATTCTATTTTAGAGGAATATGTTTTGGATTGAAATATAATGTAAACAACTTGAAAATAATAAGTGTTACACGATACTGCTCCTTCATGGAGTAGGTCAAGTTGATAGCAATTTATTGCAGAGTGATCTCTTTACTATATCCAACTATAAGTCATACGTCCCTTGAGGGAACTTCAAATATAGAGTGTGACACCAGACATTAGTGTCAAGATAGTAAGTTTATCGCTTATCAGATAAACAACATAAATTGTCATTAATTATGCAATATTGAATAACTGTTACTTTATTAGTTTCCTTGTCATAGATATAATAGAAAATTTATATATATTTTTTTAGTAACATGTACACAATGGGATATAGAAGTTGTGTCCGTCTAAATAAACTGAATATTTACTTCATAATGAAAATACTAAATGTTTTAGATGAAAATAATAGAAAAGGGTAGAGATATTCAACAAAAAGTTCTGTTAGGTTATTCTAATAAGTTTAGTTTAAGTTTAACCAAATATGTATATACAAATAGTTCTTTTTAATATTAAAAACACCAAGATGTAATTTATTTCGCAATGCATCCAATGTTTCATATGTTTAATTCAAAGCTTAACACAGAATTTACATAACATTTAAAGCAAATAAATTTACTCTTTATAGATGTTTTACTCTCTTGTTGTTTTATCTAGATATACAATTTTGATAGCAAAAAATAAGTTTACAATTTATTAGTGTTTAGTCTTCCATGATGTTTTTCTATATATGCAAATTTCAAAGTAATTAAAGTGTTCGATTTGTGATATTTCTAGTGATATTTTCTACAAACATTCCCCACCATATAGAAATGAATATATGCATAAAATTAAAGTAAATTAAAGAGTAAATAATTATGTAATTCAGGCACCAGAATGATTATGAAAAAAATATTTCGATTATATATTTGAGACGCCAACAGTTTGCTTTAAAATGGCCCAAAAAACATATAAACAATTTTATAGATTGAAAACAATATTTTTTAACATTTACACAGGACATTGAAGACATATATTTAATTGCAATATATTAATCAGCTGTGGAGTTTTGTTCTAATACTACATATTCAAAAAATCTTATTAAAACCATTAAATTCACTAACCGAATATTTATAATATAATGATCCCTATTACATATTTATTTCTCATTCAAAGTATATTACTTTGGTATTAAAAATTGTATTGAAGCATTATGGATACTGATTTTGTATATATTCATTTATTGAAGCTTGAAATTCAAATAATAGATAATCATTAATATAACTGATTCAGCTTTATTGTAAATACATTTTAAGTTTATATATTTCGCTAAAATAATAATAATAAAATAAAGGCTATCTGTTTGAAGTAAGGAAGATTTAAAATTGTATAAGGTTATGTATTGCATAGCTAAATTTACGCAAGAGCTAAATGGCAATATGGTTTTAATAATATTTTATTGTCGATAATATATATTTACTTTTTCAAGAACTATTTAAACCTTGCATTGAAAGGTGAAGAAAGATTAAAAAATGTCTTAAGCGTTTGTCACTTGTTCACTTATCTTGGTTATGAATTATTTCAATTTATCATTATGTTTTTTATAGTTTAGCTGTATTTCTAAAAGAGACGTTTAAAATTTATTTGCTACGGTGGTAATATTGATAATTTCCCCCTAATAATCACTGAATTGTATTTTTAATAACGCGTTAAAACAAATGGGGGAAATTATCAATATTATTAATATTAACTAAACTTGTTAAAAAAAAAATGTTATCATTGGTAAGTTAAATGTATTTATAAACAAATATAAATGATGCCTTAAAATACGGCAAATTAATAACTTTATTTAGTCGTTGGTGCGAAAAAGATTTTTTTTATATATGTATAACAGTTATTTTTATTTTTATTTTATTTTATAAATTTAATGTGGAGAATTAGTTCATTCAATTTAAACAGTTGTGTTTTAAGTATGGTGATCTACCATCAATTAGCCTACCATTCATATTAAAACAGTTACGAAATCGCACCCCACACACGATAATCCCCGGGTAATAATTATTACCGTGTGTAGTTCTGGAATAGTTAATATTTTGATATTTAAATATCATGTGTTTTAGTATTTCCCAAGTTATATAAAACGTCAAATTGTCAGCAACATTCTACTTACAATCAGTGAGTTCAAAATATTTTATTATGTATTTTGTTACGCCAATATAGGATAGTTATTACACTTTTAATGATAGATATGATTTCTAGTTAAACAATCTATTGCAATTTGTCTGCTCATTGATCATGGGATACGACGCTGTTGTGAATTGGCATTTTCCGTTTCATTTAGGAGTACATCCAAAGGGCTCATATGCAATATCGGACTTATTATAATGTCACCTCTAGATAACATATAGATAATATATATATAGATAACAGATAACATAGTTACAAAAATTAATTTAGTAAAAATTAATTTATTTATACAAGTAAATTTGTTATGGTAAAAATTAACAGTATATACAAGATTTGTACGTTGGTGATTTTGTAATTAGTTCATATTAAGATATACTGTAAATTCTATGTTATTTCTTCATATTTCCAATATATAAAAATTCCCAGTGGAAATCATATTTTTTAAATTTAAATAACAAAGGTGAATAGCAAAGCTGATTAAGAGTCCTTCTATCTAAGAAATAATTGCCCATATACATTCTCTTGTATATAATGGAAAAATATGCTCTGTAAGGAATTATTCATTATTGATATAAGTATGTATTACCAAATAGGTATTTTTATATGTTTTATATTATACTTAATTTTTTTAGTTTCAAAAAATAATATTAAAAATAAATAAAAACACTCAAGTTACTGTTTATCTCAAACATTTTTAAAAGTCTAAAATAATAATAGATATATAAAATGAAATATTCTTTAGTTTTTAATTGTTTTATACTTTTTTTAAAAAAAAGATTGATATAAACCCAAATATAAAGTTTTTTCTTCTTTATTTTATTGTATTTTTTATTGTGTATACAAATTAGAAAAATGGAGAAGGATTTGAATATTGATTTTTTAGAGTGTACGTTTTATGATTATTCAGAAGGATAAGGCACAGCTGTAACCTGTGTAACCACTGTTGTTTCTTTCTCAAATAAATGTTTTTTTTATGTGTTATGTGATAGAAACTAATTGTTAAATTTAAAACAAATGATACTATTATCCCAAATGACATAGAACATGAAATAATAAAACTAAAGTTCTCACACCTCTTCCTTAAGAATCATGAAAGAAACATTATTTTATTGACTACTTTTATATATTATTTTATTGGTGGATTAACAAATAAGGAAAAATTACAGTATATTACAGCTACAGACTTGCACTGAATCAAAATTGTTTATATATTTTTACTTCCAAATGATTTATCCCCTAATATGTATCCATTGAAGGATTTATTAACCCAATGAACTTTAAAATCGTGACTACGTTAAAAAATTTACTTAGATTCAAAATTGCACTCAGAATGTTTATTTTTATTTCAACTAGAACGTATCTGACTTGTGAGAGTTCAATGTAGTTATTGGTGAGTAACTTTAACTATGTTTATTTTACTTTTTTTATTTCTTTAAGGCACCTTTGAAAAAGTGAACAATTAGCCTAAATAATTTTAAAACGAAAATAATCTACAAAGTGTAAGTATTGCTTAGCTCTATAAATGTGTTTCGTTTCGAAGTAAAAATGTGGACTTAAATCTGTTGCACAATCTCATTTCTATTTGAATGATTAAGGTAGATCCACTCTATTGGAAAACTTAAAAAGTGACGAAATATGTGGGGTAAAATGTAAGGGCTTGCTAATGACGGGACAGAAATAAGTCACCCCATTTATATCTTCAGATATTTACATATGTTTGAGTAATACGTAAGAGAAAGAAAGAAAGAATGAAAGAAAGAAAGAAAGAAAGAGAGAGAGAGTAAGAGAGAGAGAGAGAGAGAGAGAGAGAGAGAGAGAGAGAGAGAGAGAGAGAGAGAGAGAGAGAGAGAGAGAGAGAGAGAGAGAGAGAGAGAGAGAGAGAGAGAGAGAGAGAGAGAGAGAGAGAGAGAGAGAGAGAGAGAGAGAGAGAGAGAGAGAATGTGGTGTTTATATGATTATGTATGAGTAAAGACCAAGAGTACTTTATTTATTCAATTTTATTTTTTCTAAAGTCGAATGTACACTTTTGATAATATAATCATCAAATATTGCATGTCATTATTAGTTCGTTATAATTATTGTTCAATAATTTCTAAAAATTAAACTCATATTATATAAAGTGAATAAATGTTTACAATTGTTTACTATTTTACATCATAATTTTCAATAGATAACATTGTTGCTAATAATATCATTTATTATTTCCCTTTATTGAATGGATTCGTGCATAATATTTTTTTTTAAATCATTAACTGCTAACAAGTTATGACCAGTGTCTATGTCATTTGTTTTATTTATGTTTATATAAAGGATTGTTGTTTGTATAAAAAACTAACGTGACGTAAATTGTGTGCTATAAATAAACTACAAATTCCTTTAATAATAAAAAAAAAAATAATAATTCTTGTAATTATTTTACCTGCTCAGTCCTGGGTTACACTCTTAGATTACTAGTTTATTGTTCCCAACTTGAGTGTAGGCTACTTGGATAATTATGATGTAATTTTTCACTATGTACATGATCTAACTGTATCACTTGATATAGAGAGTTGATTTATACCCACGAAACGTTGTAGATTAGTTTGTATCTAGAAATGACGTAAAACGTCCTCTTGAACCATATCAGTAACACACAGGTCTGTAGAGAAGAACTGTAAAACAATATTTAATATATTTTTTTCAATAGTAATAAACTAATTTAGTGACATTCACTTTTCTCGGTTGAATTTTATTATAAATACAAGTTTTCATATTACACACACAAATGTATAGATGTATAAAATAACAACAACAATACAAAAAATAATGTATAGCTATACTTTCGCAACACTTCCCCTATATGTCAACTGTAAATAAAACATTTGGTTCATAAATTTCTATTTTTTCACTTATTAAAACATATAACTACAATCATTATTTATTTAATCTGTCACACAAGCAAGGATACACTTATTGTTAGTACTAGACGTGGCATTTTCCACCATTTTTCTCTTGACCAAATCTTTCATGTTTATTTCTTCCTTTAAAAAAAAAAAAAGCAACGATGAAAGAGAGGTTTCTTATACTTAAAAAACAAGACATGAAATAAATTTTCATTAGATTTCCTATTTCTAAACAGCGGTTACATGAGATTAACTCAATATTAATCACTCCTAAATCATTTATTTATGTTCAAACTTTAATTAACCTATTTGAAATAACCTGAATACTTAAATACTTCATTATATTTCATGCTGCTCCCATATTTATAGTGTAAATGAATACTTAACTATATGGTAACTTATTTAGCAAATTTTAGTAATTAAGGATTACTTGGCATTGCTTAATCTCCAATGTAGTTTATTTTCTTCTTTTTTTTTTTAAGTTTGATTAAGTCTGTGTGTATACTGTTAAGTTTTAAATTTCATAGAGCACCTAACTGTCTATAATCGATCTGTAATTTGCAACCCCCCCACCCATACTTTAGTTATCCATAGGAATTAATAAAAATAATATTATACATCTGGTATGTTCAAGTAATATATTTTTTTAGGGGAAAGGATTTAATTTGAAATATAACAGTATACGTTGTTATTTTGTTTTCTATTATTTGTTAGTCTAAATTTGTTTCTATTAGTTATCATGAAATGATGAGTATAGGTTTGTAAGAGTAATTTTGTAAAGAAGTTATTAAAAAAGAAACAATGTCAACTTTTCATCAGTCAAACATTATCGACAGTTTTTTATTTGTTTGTCATTCCTTCTATATTACATATCCATAACCTACCTATATGATAAATAATTTTAATAATTTTATAGTTAAACAATTTTACACCATATAAATTAAATAAAAACACTGACAATAACTACATATTACTTTCTGTTAGTATTTGATTAGTTAAGTACCATACAGCCTTACTTAATGTCATTAGTTTTAACTGAATTTCGTATTTATTCATGAGATTAAAATACCTTCTTTTGCTTGTCTAATTATTGTTTGTTGGTTTGTTGATTAATAACAACCCTTAAAGCAGTAAATCGTATTTATTGTTTTCTAACATAATCTTATTCCCCAATTAATTTATATCTTACAACAATAATTAATAAAAAAAGGAAAGTAGATATATTTATAATAGAATTTAATTTAAATTGATAGTTAAATAACTTATTAAAACCAAAGGATTATTTATCTTTTTTGTTTGTTAATAAAATATAATTAACAAAGTGAGAAAGTTTGAAGAAACAGTGGTAACAGATTTCACACAAAATAAATAAATCAAGTATGTCCTCAATATTTTACCTATTCCAAAAGTTATATAATTTTTCAACAAAAGTCAAAAATGAAGGTTTTTTAAAAATGTTCGAACATGTGTATTTATGAAAATTAACACAATTTTAGAAAAATAGAATTAAAAAATCTCTTTTTTCTTATTTCTATGTCTGGATTGTGTAAAATTATGAATATATGTTGTAACTAGGGCAGAAGTTGTTAAAGTACTATCTTTACCAACTAAGATCTTTTTAGGTCAGCTGATCCTTTGTGAAAATTTTACTTATGACGTTTTTTAAAATATGTTTGGCATAGATTTTCCCATTTATATTAAAGGCTAATTTTATCTATACTGGTTTGAATTTTTATATTACATTTATTTTGCTATGAATTTTACAATATTCCTGGAAAATTGTTTTCTTGTTTATCGATTATCTTTTTGACCGCAAAGAGGAGATAAAGATATGTACTTAATTGTTGTTTAAGTAAATGTTTTTACGATAATTATGTAAGTCTATATTGTGTTATTTTATTTTCAACCTTAGTTATTACGTGATAAGAAAATCAATTTTTTATTGGTTTTTTCCTAGTTTGACAATGTAGATATAGAGCAACTTCCACGATACTGGAATATTTTAGTGCAACTGGTAATTTACCGACATATGTACACACACACACACACACACACACACACATATATATATATATATATATATATATATATATATATATACTCTGACAGATTTACTGCACATAATTGTGTATTATGATTGGGTATGTTACTCCTTTGACTTATATAGATACTAAATATCAACAGTCAAGTTCATTCTCATAATCTTTTTTTCAAGGTCACACCCGACTGACATACTTCACATCTAAGCATTACTCCTTGTTTATTTTATACATCTGAAAAATTACTATTAACTTTTTCGTCAGTCCAAACCAAACTTCTCAATTTCCTTTAATAAACAAGCTAAATCCTCCTTTTCTCTCTCTCTCTCAATTGATAATAGGAATTACTATTTACTATAAGACACGGTGTTGTAGATAGAGAAGTAGCAATCAATTATTGTGTATCTTGGTGTTAAAATGATTTGTAACACTGAGATGGTTCATATTATTTATATCGTTTAATTGGACTTGTTTGTGTAAAAACTAATTCGCGACGTTTCGATTGTTAAAATCAACAACATGTTATCAAGTGATATCTAATGTTGATGATATATAGCAGAAATAAAAGAATACCAGCATTAAGCAGGGCTTTTTGTAGTTGTTGTTTTTTAAATTTTTTCGCGTCAATGCAAGAGAGAGGACGTGTCCTTGTAAATAATTAATGCATTAATTTAAACCTTCCTATGTAGGCTGTAGGGTGGAATGTTTTATAATTATACTTGAAAGCAGGAAGTATTTTTCCCTTTATACAAGGACGCTTTTATCGGAGTGTAATTAATTTAAATTCGACTACAGATATAGTGTATGCAAATTGAATATTTTATTTTGTAGTAATATATTAAATTTTCAATAATAGTAAAATATATAAATCAAAAAATTATCTATAGTTATGAAAATTTCAACTGAAAAATATAATAAATATCATATAGAAGAAGAATAATTCTTGATTATGATCATAATTATTTGTGATAGGCAATATTGGTTATAATATTTTATAGAGTTCTTTCTTCCCTTTATTTCCACTGCCGTAACTGGACCTAAAATTATATCCAGCCTCGATGAGTGATTTTTCTTATAATTCGTACTAAACAACAGAAAAGTGTTTAAAGTAGAGTTATTTAAAAGATGTTAATCCATCATCATATCACTTACTAAAGCGTGTCATTTGAAATAACCCTTATTGACTAACAATTATTCTAATGAACAACGAATACCTAAGTTATAATGAACGTTTATATACATTTTCTTTACTGAAAAAAGGTCTAAAACATGTGTTTGCAGCATCTAGGATAATCTAATCTAGACTTCTAACACCAGTTTACAAATTTAATTTTTATAATTGATTATTGGAGTTTAAAATAAATACTAGTTTTAAGAAGATAAGGTGTGGATTTAAAAAACAATGATTTAAAATGCATTAAATTTACTATTAACAAAATGTTTGGGCGAAGGATTATAAGTTAGAAAATTAAGAATAATTAATCTTTTCCCAATTTTCCTTTTTTTTTCAGAGTATTTGGAAAAGAAAATTGTAAACATCCCTATTTAACTGCAGTCAATACGTTTTATAAGCAGAATTGACCAACGTGCTTGTTTACTGTTATTTTATTGTCAATTATGTGTTAATTATATTGAAGGGTACGATTTTTATTCAAAATATTTTAAATCTTGTTGCAGTTATTGTTATTTATTATATAGTTGTTATACTCATCATGACTGATAGTATCTCTATGACAAAATTCCAAAACATTCACCTTCCATCCGTCTACTTAGCTTCCTCTAGTCATAATCAGTTATGAAACTAATTTACTATATTTTATTTTATTTACAGATTCTTATATCTTATCAATGTTACAGTGTTCAATGTTTTATATTTACAATAGACAGTACAGTATATCTAATTGGTAAAAGATTGTTATTTTTGTACATAAAAAAATCATAGTTCTGTAAATGTTTTTTAATATATATATATATATATATATATATATATATATATATATATATATTCACATCAATTACTAAATACATATGTTTAAAAATTTATATGAACTTATTCTATAACTCCATACTCTGGTTTAAAATAGCAATAGATAGCATACACATTATTATTTTAAGTTAGGTTTCCTCAAATAATATATAAGATTATATATATATATAAATATATATATATATACATTTGTTCATGCGAAATAATAAAATACTTCACGTATTCATGTTTTAGGTAATATCAATTAATTATACTTATTATTGAAAATATCAGCTGCCATTCTTGTTTATTAATATGTTGCACCAGCAACACCAACAAATTCATCTTGCTCTCTTACTGCTGTGTTACTGCTGGCACCCTCATTGTTAATTAATTATTGCTGCCATTAACACTTTTAACCTTACTTATAGGATGACTTCATCTTAGCCCAAGACACTAATATTTATGGTAGATACACATTGTTACTCTGTAAGTAAATTAAGTTAATAACGTAAATGAAAGCTACATAAGCTAATACAAAAGAGAGATAAATAAATAAATTTAATATTCTTTATTACTGAAGTATGGGGGTTGTATAGACACATACTTCATTGGAACTGTTCCACTGAATATGATTAAATACCAGATTAAATCTTTTGGAAAAAGAAACAGATTTACTTCATGAAATGGAATTTATTTGACGAGTACGAATTTGTTAAACAGACATGATAGTAAAATATTTGAATATTATATAAAATTGAATGCTGGTAGGAAAATCAAATGAATAAATTTATGATGTCGGTTTGATATGCTGAGTTATAAAATATGATTATCAATAAACCTAGTCACATTTAGTCGTAAAGCGGTTATATCAGAAAGGGATTTTATGGTTATGAAGAACGTAATAATACAATAAAATCGGAAAGATTTATAAGTTTAAGGAAAATTTGGAAGAAATTTAAAATAATTACATTATAGGTATGTGTATTTTAATCATAGCGTATCACCAATACAATATATATCACATGATTTGAACAGTTTTATAATATTAAAATATATTGCAATTAATATGATTTATATGTCGTTGTAAAATAACAACTTAAAAACTCAAAGCTGAAAGTATAAATTTTTAAAATAAGCATTAAAAAAAATCAAATTTGGTACAAAAGATAACGTCTGAATATAAACTTCCTAAATACGTACTCAATTTGAAATTAAAATTGTTAACTGTCTATAGTCTTTATAAATAACTTGTCATTATAAATTAAATGAAAAACGATTTAATTATTGTATTTTCGAATAAGTCATTTCTGTAGTTCAGAGATTAATGCGGAAAAAAAAAACATTCCAATATAACTTAAGAATCTTAATAAGTACCATGGTGGTATATTAAATATTCAGTACTTTATTATCACTTAATATGTGTAAGCACAAACAATAATCCCTAATCAATAACGGAATAAAGCTTAAATAAGGTACATCCTATTTAGTAATTAGTTTAAAAGTTTAATTACTGTCCTTGAATACACTTTTAACGCCGTATTCTGCATCCTGCTCCTGCTAGTTCGCTTTATAACTAGGAGTAAACTGAATACTTTACTTAATTAAATATAACAAAAGTAATATAACAATTACAATTAAGTTGTACTTTGGGGGATGATAAATGATACAAATCCTATCTCCAGCTAAGTTTTCTTTAGTAAGAATACGGAAAAGAGATTTACAAATAAGTTTCGAAAGAAAAGTTGAGCTTTTATTTAAATTTAAGCTGTTCTATGCACGATTATAAACATTATAAGGCCTATCTGAGATATCATTTGTAATAATAAGTTTAGGCATTTTGTTAAGGTTCTCTTAAAACCAAATTTATAATTTGTTTAAATCACAAATTGAATTTGTTAATTTGTTTGCACATTGAACTTTTTTTCATCTTAAATTGTAGAAATTAAAATAACACAAAAACAGTTTAGTGAGCAGTATATCTTTATAGACACCAACAATAAGAAAATACTTAATCCAAACAATACTAACAATTGGACGTTTAAGTTTCTAAATTCAAATTTTCATAAATTAATTCTTATTTGTGTATATTTTGAACAAAGCGTTTTTGAATTAAGCGTTTTTTCGGAGTATAAGTAGTTGGAAAAAAAAACAATATAAATACCCTCTAAACACTCAAAATTACGCATAACAATTTATCACGAAGATAAATGATTACAAATGATTTCATTGCGGGAACAGTAAGATCGGTGTGACATAAATTATTAAAACTAATGAAATAACATACATAACATATTTTATATGGATAACATCTTCGCCATTTTTTATGTTTTTGATAAAATGAAAATCCTAATAGTTTTGTAATAGAATTAATGGATTTTTCCCAATTATATAGTTTACGACAGAAATTAGGAAAAATCTACCATTCCATTTTTGGATATAAAAGTGATTAGACAAAATAATAGTTTATCGTTTAGTGTTTATAGAAAGCCTACACATATAGACAGGTATGTATAACTTAGGACTCGCAATATTCACCTGCAAATAAAAGTTCAGCTTTAATTCTATGATTCTGTCTAAATAAAATTAAGAAGAACAATATCTGTATCTTAAAGGGGAGTAATATTTAATGATTGTCTCAAAAAATGATTACATTATAAAAAAAAGCGAAACGTAAAATAATATAGGAATCTCCGAAGTACTCTTGTAAGTATCAAGTCTCAACAACGATGGATTAAAAAAATAATCTTCGCTCCACCAACATAAAGTATTGTAAAGAAATCACTAGCTAATAATGCAAATTGAAATGTAGCTTTGTCAGCCAAAAATAGTCTTGATAAAATATTAGAAAACCTAAGGATGAATGAAAAGCAAGATAGTTCCAGAATTTAATGTATAAATTGTAAAATATATCCATAAAAGTTGTAGAACAAACTAAAAAAATGTCAAGACAAGAGTTAAAGAACACTTTGGCCACCTTAAGCATAACAAATCTGAGAAATCAGCTACGACCAAACAGTGTTCAGACTAAAAACAACACTTTAAAATAGAAATCGCTTTGTTGTTGAAAAATGTGAGTAAAATAAATACAACATATGTTTGGGAATTAATTTATATTAACAAATACCGAAATGTAAATAACGAATTAGGTTAATGTTCACCTAAACAAAGTTCTGTATTATTGTAAGTTGCATATTATATTATTAGATATAAGATTAGTTCAGTACTAATTTATTTTTATATTTTTAAATTATAGTATTTAGAATGACTAATGTATTTGTTAACCCCTTCCTGCTGTAAAGTAGGTTTAGGCCACACACCTTTTAGTTATGTTTAAATAAGGGGTTTTGTACTGAACTAGGTTTAATAATAGTTTAGTTATTACAGCTCCTTACTGAAGATGGGGCATTGTCGTTGAAACGCGTTTGAATAAATAACCGTACTATTTATGAGAATTTGTGTTCAAGTTTTATTCTATCAATTATACCATCTTACAAGTCAAACTCAGTATTTATGTATTGGAATAAATAATGGACAAATTTAAAGTTTAGAGATTAAAAATAATTTTAACATATTTACACATCGTCAGTTTCTTTGTGTAACGAGATTTGGCGTTTGAGTTTGGACTGTTTATATGTATTTAATTAGTTTTAATTCTCATATATGCTCAGTTTACCACCTAACAATGACTATTTACCTTCATAATTATTCACCTTACATTCATTAGAATTATTAAGGTGTTTATTTAGATGAAATATGTTATAGATAAATCCTGATTCTAAGTAAGATAGAAATATATAATACTTTTGTGCATAAGTTTTTATGTATTTAGTGGGAACATGTGTGTAATTTTCATACAGGTGGTATGTTATATGGGTAAATATTTTAGTCACAAACAGCTTGGTAGGAAAAACAACTTAATTAGCATTTTTCTAAATGAAAATTTATGGACTTATATAAATTACATTTATTATTTTATAGTCAAAAGTTGCATCTTCCTAAAATTTTATGAAGATTTAAACTTTACCATGGAGACACATTATTATACATTTACTCATGTAATTCCCTTAATCGTATCGGGACCACTTTCAACTCATCTTCATTAGTTTACTTTCCAAAGTTTCTACGCAAACGTTTATAATCCTACATATAAACTATGAAATATTTGTATTTCTTTATATGCAGAACTTCTAAAATAATGTAAACATACTGACTGTGTATACATAATTTGTTTGTATTTGTATGTAATGTTTTTAGTAGTTATAATTGTAGGGTTTTGTGTTACGGGAATATGTATTTTGAATAATGTATGTGAAAATATTTGTAAAACATGTGCATAACTTAAGGTACTGTTAAAATAACATAAAGACAATTTTGTTTTTAACCAAATTTTTTAGCGATTATATTATGTTTTAAGAAGGATATAATATAGTCACTTTTAAATATATACAAACCTAATGTGCCATGGTTTTGGTAAAAAAAAAAATCTAAACATGTTTATTAGTTTTGTCAAAGTTTGGTACAAAGAAAATGTGTAACTGTAAAATTCAAACAATTCCTTAAAAGAAATAATAATCATCCACAATTATTTCAAATTCAGTAATTGTTAATTTACAATTTAATGTTCTGTGATGAAATTATAAGATTAATAATTGAACACAAATAAGGCAATTTAGCAAGAGGGTAGAGTATAAATACCAATTTACTGTGGTATCAAAAATATGAAAGAAAAAGAATAACATCAATACTATTAAGCATTGTATACAATTATTAATATGCATGCAAAATTTGATTGAAAGTACTCTTTTTACACACAAATTGATTGTTTTAATACTATAATAAAATTATATATATACAGGATGACAATTAGTACATGAATAAAAGTGAATTATTTAGTTGATATTATTAGTTAGTAGATCTGTAACCTTTTCTGTTGCTGTTTATATGCGTGTTAACATTGTAAAGAAAGTTTAAATACAATTAAATCCCTTTATTAACTTGGAATATTCAATAAAGTACTGTTTCCAAAATGTTTGATTGTGTTTATAAATTCTTACGTCGCTGTAACTTTAAGTTGTATTTTTTTAATACGGTAATATTATAATGTGCAATAAATAAATATACAAATAGCATGGATATAAACAAGTGGTAATAGAGCTTATTTATTTTTATGTACTGAAGCCAAAAAAGTAACACAACTTGATATGGAAACATTTCGTGTTACACCTTATTACCTTGGGGATATAGTATACACCCAGGCACCTTAATGGATACGTATACATAAAATATGTTCAAGTCAATGTATGTTGGGTTGTAGAAAAATACGTAAATAAATAATATTTTATGATCATAGTTTAGGATCCCGTGTGTGGGGTTTTTTTAAATTTTTTTTTAAAAAATGAAATTCTTTTATCAAAGAGATATAAGAAGTATAAATTTTGAATCTTACATATTTTTGAATATTATTTTAGTTACATTAGATTAAAATATCTTATATTTAAAAATAAAATGTCCAATTGCTCAACATGGGTCTGGATCTTCTGATTGGAATAATTATTTAACTTTTTTTGCATTATTTTGCATTTCGCTAACTACATTTTTTATATAAATATTTTATTTATTTTCTTACAGATATAAAGTTTGTTAAATAAAAGTTTCTATGTTATATTTCAGATATAAAATTACATATTATATGACATCGCTCTTTTAAAGCTGTAACAAAATTGTTCACGTTTGGGAGATTGAGTTTTCTGTCTAAAATGTTTACCATACTACTACGACTTGTACATGCCTACCGGAAATATTCTAGATTACCTTTTCAACAGTACATTTATTAGCTCTGAGTCGAGCTGATGTAAAAACAATCTTTATTGTTACGTTATATATGGTTTCATTTATGTTAAAAATATAAATGATTACTATCGCAACAAAAAATATATAACTTGTATAACATAATTTGTGAATGCATGATTATAATTCCTAATATGGTATGTGAATAATAAGCACAAAACAATGTATTTATTATTATTATTTTTTAATGGAGAATTAAATATTACGGGAAAGGGAGGTCAGTAAAAAAGTACTCATAGTCTTACTTTTTCATATGAAATAAATATATAATGCTATCTCTCTCTCTCTCTCTCTCTCTCTCTCTCTCTCTCTCTCTCTCTCTCTCTCTCTCTCTCTCTCTCTGTCTCTCTCTCGATATATATATATATATAAATATATAGTTTTTCAAACACTTTAAGGTGTAATGGGACGTAAATGGAAGAATAATTATAATTTCAGAGGATTTTTTATGGCCTTCCGATATACAGAATAAAAAAAGACATTCCGCTACATGAATAGTTTTTATCCCATTTTGGTATTTGTTGGGTTAAAGATGTAAATTAACAATAATTATCAAGTGCACAATTTTGATCTAAGTTATTGATTCTCTACAAAAACTTTGTTTAAATTTGTTACTCATGATTATTATATATTGAATTTTGCAAAAAGTAAGTACTTATTACAATTAATAGTTAAGTACATTTATTTTTAAGCTGAAATATGCACAACTTATAGATTTCATTTTGATTTCATTTTACTGAAAGATATATTCTGAAAACATTAACAAGACCATATGGATCTAATATGTCTAAATAAAACACACCGAAATTATATCTGGTACACAGTCTATTCAACCCTCACCAAATAGTAATATAGAAAGCAATGAATGTGAATACATGATTTCAGAAATATATTTCCACGCCTTGGACAGACTCCAAAACCTATGTAAACCTCTCCGAAGGATTTGAAAGATGGTTCAACGTGACTAGAATCTCATGGAAAGATGTGGATTCAAGACTATTGTGTAAGTGAATCATCACTAGTTCATACCTCATACATGACATTTATTGAAATCTTAATTATTTTGTTTTACTTTGCAGTTAATTTATTTTTGTTATATACTATTATTATTTAGTTATTATTTTTACTACTTTATCAAACGTTATCCTATTCATCACAATATATGAAGACTTCAAACAAATAGATAATTAATTCTCTTTAAAATACAAATTAAAATATATGTACATTAAGAAGAAATTACAATTTACCTACATAGTTTTATATAAAGTACATAATATGTACCCTGGCGATTAGTAAATTTACGTTTATTTGATTTACTTTAACGGAATATTTTTTTTTGTAGTGGTCCAGTAAAAAAAGTTGCAATTACGGAAACAAATTACTATGAAAAAGTTTAGAAATTTGAATTAAAGTACAGAATATCACAAATAATAATTTTAACTAAAGTTATGTAATTATTATAATTTAATTATTTTATATTATCGTCCAAACATTCCTTGATATTATCCAGATTATCTGTATCGGTGAGATTAAAGCACCATCATCAGATCATCACAAAAAATTGTTTTAATTATTTTTTCACATTATAGGCATACTTATATTTTACTTGTCATGACATAAAACAACAAACAGTACACATTATTAAAACTTTACACTTCACACATATGGACACATGTAAAACCTTGAAACACATTGAAAAATAATTTTAAACCTAATTGAAAATCAAAATAATATGTAGTTCTCTTTCACTTATTTTCGAGTAGAGTAAGTTTGTTATGTATATGTTGTTTAAATTTATCGTAATCAACTTACTTTAGGAAGGTATGTTGCAAAAATCGCAGTCGAACATGGTTATTAAAAATTAGAGTTAATGAACTATAAACTACCAACGTGCGCACAAGTTTTACAATAGAGAGCAAACAGGTCGTTCCCACATCAATCGTTGTTTATCAATGCATTAACACGTCAATAACTATCTACTGTTTCATTTGTGTTTATTGATGGGTTTTAGTTAACCTGTGGTTCCAGACTGCATGTATGAATACAGATTTAACCTTCAATACTCAGGTATAATACTTAATATCAGTCTTCCCTACTCTTATAATATTTGTGTATGTGGACTTGAGATCCTTGTTCATCAACCTAAGTATATAGTACACTTTCGTAGGCTTAAATTTGTTAGACTATTAGATTTTTATTCCATTCAATAACCAAATCTAATCTGTCTGTTGAAATGTCTTTTATCTGAAATAAAACAAATTCAAGATAGCTTTAGGATGGCCCAATACAAGAATATTTTAAACATTCCACCAGATTTATCGTTATTTTATATTTATTAATTTATACTATATGTACGTATTACAAAATAGTAGTTACAAAGTAAAAGTTGAATTTTTAGCACAAGAAACAACTTTAAATAAAAAATCGTCTATATATTATAAAAATATACCATCATCAATGAGTGTACTGATAACAGAATTAAAACTGCATTAAAAAACTCATGTTTTAACAACAAAAAACCTTTCTTTTTTAACAAAAAAACATGCAACGTATTTCTGCACTAATCGTGCAACTTTCGGCCCAGAACTACATCAGAGTGTGAAAAGATAACCATGAAAACATCTTGAAATTCCGTGAAACCCGTTTGAGTAGAGGAGAAGTTTCCAGTTTTTTGCAATAACATTTGCAATTAATAATTAATTCTCTTTAGTATTTATTATTATTATTACTATTATGACGATTATTATTATTATTATTATTATTATTATTATTATTATTATTATTATTATTATTATTATTATTATTATTATTATAAATACCAGTGGGTTCCACTCCTTAGACACTTCATCCGATGAGACTTTTTGTTTTTCTTTTAATATTTTGTATATTTAGTGTCATGTTACTAATGGCCACAAAGTGTAATGATAGATTGAAAAAGACATTCTCAGGTTTTAAATTAATTCATTACACATATGGAGCTAGCTAACAAAAAAACTAGCAATGCAAACAAAATATGGTTTATTGGTATAAGCAGGAAAGGTACAGTGCATTTCATGGACATTATACAATTATTGTAATCTCACAACCTGACCACTAATAGCTTTTAGAGTGCTAATGCCTTAATTAGATTATATCATGTTGGTATCTACATGGATTTATATATTTTATTCAGATTTAATACACATGCTGTCTTTTTACCAACTCGCCAGCAGCTCATCGTCCGAATTTTGTGTTTTCTTTTTGAACCCCTCTATCTACAGATGCGTTGCTATGAACTTTTTTGTAATTAAAAATGAAAAAAACAGCCTCAAAGATTCAAAACACATCTCTTACGTGTTTGGATACACATTAAATACATTAACAATCAATAAAATAATCACTTAATGAAATAAACATGTTTTTATTGACACATGTTTTATTATTTCTTATTGACTTTAAGGTTATGCGTCAACCATTTCTCAAATTAAATGTCCGTATATTCTGAACATATAAACATCATTCAATATTTAAGACGAGATTTGTCGTATATTTTCAAGTGAAATTATAAAAAAGCCTCTTTGAAAATTCGAAACTTCATCAGGAAAAGATAGAAGATGAATCTATAAGCAATGATAGAGCAGAGAGTGTTTTCCTTTAGGAAAAGATTTAAGAAAATTAAAACTGACGATTTTATATAAAATAATGGAATATGTTAAAATCAACCCAGTGGGAGTTTTGGTTAAACGAAATATTTTTTATGAAAATGACTCTGCCGAACAATATTAAAATTACTTTACAAAATAAACACAAGTTAGTGAATGTTGAATTCATTCTAAAACAGTGTATATATTTTTTTAAATTGTGGTTTGAAGGAATAGTTTAATTAATATTCTATCTATTGTGTTGCTGAATTAGGGTAGTAATATTACTTTGTTGACCGATAACTCCGGAACGAACATTTTTTGGGAATTATTGGTCTTTATTGAAAAAATGTATAAAGTGGAATTTTGTTGTTGTTTTGAAAGGTAATTTCAAATTTTGAGTATAAAAAAAATGACTAATGGTTAAAAAAAACCTTTTGTACTATATTTTTCAACAAATAGATAGCATGTTTATAAATGAACTGATAGATAACCTTCTGGTTAAAATCAAGTAATGACAAGACACTATTAACACAAAATGTTTAAAAAAAAAATCAATATGTTGATTATCATCCATGAAAATATAATTCTTTATGTACAGAGTAGTAGGTAAATGGCTAAACCCATATAGTAGTATTGATGGAACTTAACAACAGACAGAAATATAACGAAAACATTTTTTTTAAAAGTTTTAATGCAGTGTTTCGGGTAAAGTGATTGATAAGAGACTACTCTAAATTGAGGGGGAACTTTATTTGAAAATAAAAGCTGATGAAAATGTATCAAGGCAGTGTCACATTTTAGTCCATTAGATAGTAAATATTTTCCAAGTAACATTTTTTTATGAGTCTTCATTCATAACTGTTTCGTTTTACAAGCAACTAAACACTTCACTTGTTGCAATACAAAGAATAAAAATCGATAAACCACTTTTATAAATGTTAGAAATGGTACATTAACAACAAAAGTTACCATGAAAAAATATTCTGAATCAGGAAAATCCAAAATCTAATTACGTCGTTTAAAAGAAACTTAGGAAATGTTTTTACATTTAGGGTGATAAATTACATCTTGAATGATTTGTAAATATTTAGAATATACAAAAATAAATGTATCTAGGAAGTCTAGGAATATGATCACCCTCTTCATTAAGAACACCTTGTTAGAGCGATTAAGACTAATTTCAGATCCGCAATATTGACATACGAGGATTTGCATTTCTAACTATGTTTACCCCGTGGTTAATGGAGGACAGCGACAGCTGTTTTGCATACTAAGTGCTAACTAAAGACAGCTGCTTAAATGTAAGAGTCCAAAATATATAAACATATTTAAGACCAACTTTAAGATAAAATAATACGAAATGGCCAAACGTAGAAAATAATATTTTTTATGTAAGTAATATATCTATTATTCATAATGATCTCTAAAATAAGAGTTTTTAGTTTATCGATTTTAATAATGAATGTATTTGTTTATTCCTTTTCTTCATGTTTAAATCTAAAATATTGACTTTGAATATTTTCATTATTTCTTAGTTTTTCAATTAATTTGCAGAATTTATTTTCTAAAGACCCTTTCCATAGTAATTAAAAATTTAGTCATTACCTCATACTACTTTTTTAAATTTTCTTAATGAAGTTATATTTCGATTTATACTATGCATATGGGAGTCAGTAGCTTATCATTTTTGATATAAGCCTATGCTATGTTGATACCTAATAAGCATTTGATTCGAGAAAACAACAACATTATACGGCATTCAATATTAGACACAACTATCAAAACAAGGCATATATTGATGTAATTAAGATGAATTTTGTTTCATTACTTATTTTGTATATTATTATTTCATATATTTTAAAAAAATCAGTATTTGCACAGCATTTATTAGGTTATCCAAATAAAATATATGATGTTTATCAAATTCGTTGAAATTCTCTTTGATAATTTTCATGCATACAAAAGAAATATTTTTGTTTAGTTTACCTTGAAGAAATTGATATAAAATTGACACAAACATTTATGAAACTAGATTTTCATTTTGTTAACAAAATCTTTTCTGGCACATACATGGTTTTAATTCAATATATGGACATATACAAAGAAAGAGTGAGGTATTACATTTTGAGTTAAATAAGATAATGTTGTAAAAAAATATAAGAATATCAATGTCATTAACCAAGAGAATTGTTTATTTATACTTAAAAATGTATACACATCTTAAAGCGTAAGACTATACTTTTTGAAAACCAACCTTTTCCAGATAAATACCTATTGATAATTAATTACAATTGTAAGAACAACATTTATATCAGAACGGAATATGTATAATTTAGGCACTTAAACGTCCTAATTATTCTTATTCAAATTACCTGTTAGTGCTTCAGAACACAAATGGAAATTATTGGACGCAGCCATTAGATCTTTCACTTAATTAATTAAAGCAGATATCTCCTTGGCCTATCAATGCTATTATAAATAATTCGGTTATTAATTAGGAGTTACTCTAACTATATTAAATGTAACAGAAACATAAATTATTTTAGTATATTTATATGTAGTTGTTACATTTTAGAAACAATATAAAGCTACTGTTAAAAAGAATACATTATAAAAAAGTTTTTTATGTTGTTAGAGTGGTTTTGTATAGGAATTTATTATTTAATACACATTATAATATAAATAAATGGATAATTAATATTAATGCAACAAGAAATTAGTTTCGTACAATACTCAAATATTTATTTTCATTATTACTATTAGTAATTACTCTTATTAGCATTTCTATTTAGCATTTTCTATTTCTTTTGAAATATTTAACTAATTATTTAATTTATCACAATATCAATTTTTCTTTGATTTCGATACTCCAATTAAATTCTTCTGATTCCAAACAAATTGACAGTATCTTGGGCGTAGTAAAATTAACAGGCTTAAACTAAATGAACTATTAATTTGTGAAGTGTAGTGATTATGAAATGAATACAATCAATATGGAAGTCCTTTTGAAGTTTTAAATAAAAGATGGGTAAGTTCACTTATGAAATGAAACACATATTTCATGTACAATTTTAAGAAAGTTTGATTTGTATTTCATTTAATACGGTGTACTTCAACGTTCCTTTAGATGTTACTATAAATCGTAAAAAACTCTTGCTAAACTTTTAAACAGTAATTTCATCTAAACTTTAAAAAAATAGTTATTTTGTCTTCCTTTTAACAATTTACTTTGAATATGTACATAAAATTACAAAATAAAACATAATATAGTTAACTTTCATTCAAATTTCTAATGTATTTTGTAATTTCAATATACTACCGGCTTTCTTTCTCAAAATAAATGATATGTTTTAATCAGTAAATTATACAAATTATTTTGTGTTTAAACTAAATAAACCACTAAAAGCATATTAGCATTTAGTCTTCAAAGTGTAGATTTTATCTAATTGTAACAAAGCCGATTGAAGACAATGTATTATCTGGAAAACCTCTCACATAATTTATAAATATTTTTAAAAACAACACAATCGAAACCAAAATACTATACTGTAAAAGAAGAAAAATTGTGATCGTAAATAAATATATAAATATATACACACCTCACATACACAAACACACTCAGATATAAATCTATAAATAACTCTATTCTAATAAACCTTTTTTCCAAACGTTTTGAAACATTCTATCCACATAAATCACGGTTATGGTCGTATTACTGACAATCAGTTTATAAATCGCAGAATAGTAATTTTAAATATAAATCAATAATTTTTAATTCTCATTATATTATATTTTATTTATGTTTTTATGTTATTTATATTTATTTCATCATTAAGAAAAAAACGACAAATGTTTTACAATATTTTTCATAATTTGTGTTATAATTTCATTGTTTTCTAATTAATTCATAAATTTGTATTATTTTTCGTGCATTTATTAAGTGATTTCAATTTTACCTCTGTAAATTTTAAAACAATTATAAAATCGTCTAGTTAGAAATAAAATTTTATTTTATATATTTATCATTTTTTTAAAGTTATAATAATTAATTGTGAGATTGGAATCCTTGTTTAGTGTGTAACAGTCGTTGATTAAGAAATATCAATATACATGTTTCATTTAAACCGTGCTGTTCTTAACACGTAACAAAATAATTAATCTTAGGTTCTTGCTGCTGTGCTGCGACTGGAAATGACATTCTTAATTAATTACAGCGGTCATTATCACTATAAAGCCTTACTTAAGGATCGCATCTTTATCACATAACCATTTTGTGAAACTTTATCTTGTGATATATTATTACTTACGTTTAATTAAAAAAAAAAAAAAAAGTGAACAAACAAAAATCACCCAAAAAAGTCACTGTGGGAACACATTGTATATAAAAAGTAGGTAAGTACTGATAAGAGATTTAATGAGACGAAGTAATGATTTTATCAGATCTTTAGAAATACAGATCACTCAGACTGAGTGCAAGTAAAGAATTGAAAGTTAAAATAAGTGACAATGTAAAATTCTTTACTATTTAACATTTAATTCATCGTGTAATATATGTAAATTCATATTACCTTTAAAAAAAACCGCAGCGACAATTTTATTATTGATTATAAACAAGTAAACTCATTATATGGAAATAATATTGACAAATATTTTGTGAGCAGTTTTACGATTCACTCGACAAAGCTTTATTATTCATAAAGTTCTTCGAATTTGGCCGTAATAAAACATAAATATATTTTAACGTTAGGAGAAAGCAATAAAATATTGCAATCTTTCGAGGAGAAAAGCTCTAATAAATAAGTTGATTTAAGGGTATTTTAGAAAACATGCACAGTACATACACTGCAAGCAAATGTAGCGATCTTGTGAGATACACTGCGTAGGGTATATGTACACGTTGTAAGTTTATTCCCAGGCATTTCTTTTTGTTTGTCAACCGGAAAATATAGTGGATGTCACAGTGTTCTAAATTTAAAAACAACTGCACCCCTATCTTTGCAAAACACGACCGTGAAAATAAAATTGTTTTTACATCGGCGTTAGGAATATTCTGTCATTTTGAAGGTAAGGACAAAATTAAGCCATAAATACAAAAAATATGATGATTGATGGGAACATTTTGTCACCTATACCATGAAATGTGATACTTTTGGTTGCATCTCTTATAATAAATTAAACTTAAAATTATAAAAGTTATTATTATTGTGAAGAAAATTTATATTTCTGATAAATAAAAAAGTCGTTAAATATATTAAATTTCCACTATGAAATGTCCGCCAATCCTACCACATTTATATTTCTTTATAAATTAAAGATATATTTTTAAAACTTCTTCAAATTGTTGAATATTATTTACACTAATGACAATTTAAACAAATCTGTAAATATACAAACTCTCTACTATGAATAATTGTGCTCCGGTCCTATCATTTGAATCTTTCGCCATAATTTAAATTTAAATTTAAATAGCTTTTTATTATTATTGTTGAAGATTATTTATATTTTTGGAATAAAAACAAGTCTGTAAATATACAAAAACTCAACTACGAAATGTGCGCCGATCCTTCACTTGCATCACTCGTAATAATTTATAAAGCTTATTATTGTTGTTGCAGTTTATTTTTATTGCTATTAAGTTACACAAGTCGGTAATTTTTATAAAAAAAAAAAATAATAATAAAATAATAATAATAAAAAAAAATAAAATGAAAGTTGCGTCGATCCTATTACTTGCATTTTTGCCATAATTTAAACATAAATTGATAAAACGTTTTATTATTGTAAACATTTTTACATTGATGATAAGTTATTAAGTAAATAAATATACAAATATTTTACTATGATATGTGGTCCAATCCTATCAATTGGATATGCCGTCATAACTTTAACTAAACATTAAATATGTTATAATTATTTTTGATTAATATTTACATCGCTGATAAGTTCAACAAATCTATAGAGTTACAAACTCTCTACTATGATTTGTGCTTGTAATTCTCGTCATTTATTTTCGTGATTTATATAAGTCTTTATTATAATAAGTCTACACCATAAAATAGCCAACAATCCGTTCATTAGCAACTTTCGAAATGAATTAATGGTAATATATTTGTTTCAACTATTCTTAACCATCAACTAGGATTCAAATTTCAAATTACTTGTAAGTGTCATAATGGTCATCTCTTAGCTACCCTAGAAGGGATTATAATCACAATTTAAGTTTGCATGAATCATATCTCTTTATATATATATATATATATATATATATATATATATATATATATATATATATATATATATATATATTAACATATTACAGATAGGTGGACATTTATTATTTAAAAATATTTTACAGGTATAATATTGATTCACTACAACTTCTATTATTAGATTTAATATATTATAATATATATATATATATAATTTATATCTGTGATTATAATCTATATCTGTAATTAAAAATACATTATATTCTTGACAGGTGATAAAACACAATATTATTATATATAATTGTCATTTCAATATTGTTGTTGATATAAAAAGCAATTAGTTCGTCTACCATTTTTGCAATTGTCTTTGTAACATATTTTGGGAAGTAAGCAAAATGAATTGATTTTGAAACTGTATTAAATATTTGATAATGCTTCGTTATTGTCACTTAAACAGCAAGCTTGCAGTTGATAATATCGAATATATATACGTTTTATTTTTAAAACAAGTTATAATAATTATATATATTTATTTATTTACTTATGTAAAATATATTGAAAATATGTCTTTCCATTTATTTTATTTTAGATCGTCATGTACATACTGATAAAAAAAATCAGTATTTACTTATATCTAAATTAAGTAAGATGTTTTAGAGCTTTATATGCTTTATTTATATACAATTGTGTTTATGTAAATGTAATATACAACGTGATATTTCAAAACGCCCCACATCAATTACTTTTTAAAGCGAAAAAAGTATTCAAATAATGTTTACTGTAAATCTGTTTAGACATAAAGGGAGTCTTAAAAACATTTGTACAAAACGGAAACCACCCCATTCAACCCCAAACAACCTCCACTCCAAAACTTGAAATGGATACCTTGTGATATATCAAATTGAAGTGATGGGAAATAACAATCGGCCCATGCATTCGCTCGCTATGTTTAAAAATAAAATGTTATATTTTTTTCATAAATATAAATTAATCTCGTTATTAGATAAACTTAAAATTATCGAAACTATTTTCTAAACTTTACCAGAAATATTTATACTTCATAACCATCCCTATCACCCCAAATCACCCCCCCCCCCAACTTAAAATTTCGTTATCGTTTCCTATGGCTTTAATATTATCAAATTCAAAAATTCGTAACAAACAATGAGTTTTGGTGATAAAAAATTGAAAATCGTCCTATGAGTTCATCAAATAATGATTTGAAAAATGATTTTGGTAGAACTGTACAAATACTAAGTAAAAACAAAAACAAATTTGATTAATGACAAACTAGTTGGTACAGTACCTTTCAAAATAAAAACTAGTAATAATAATATACGTGTTATCTGAACAATAATCAAAAGAGATTTTCAAAATGTTCAACATTTCTCTCAAACCAATAAAAAAAAAAATTTAGAAATAAAATTTGACTTTTTGAAGATATCGCTGAACACTCTTGAACAATTCGGTTTCTGATTTCTTGAAGTTCAGCTGGATGGGTCTTTTACTTCAGTTTTTAATTGGTCTCACAAAAAAAATCAAATGGTATTAAATCTGGTTGACCTCGCTGGCGGCTCAATAGCTCCTCGCCTGCCTATACATCTGTCGGGAAAATGATCGTTTAACCAGTTCCGATTCATTCTCTGTAATGAGTAGGCACAGCGTCCTGCTGGAAGTAAACATTGAGGTTATCATACTCTAACTCCTCTTCCTCATATTTTGCAATTTCAAATAAGTCTTTTTATCAAAGGTTGATGTTCTGTTCAAGTAGATTATTATACACTATACCTTTTAAGTAGCCATCAATGAATAAGGGGCCAACAATTATGTACCCAAAAATCCTTACCCACTCATCGTTTTTCAGACCATTGTGAATTATCTTGTACGAAAATATGAGGGTTCTCTGGGCTCCAGTATCGACAATTTTGTGTGTTTACAAAAATATTTACTATTCTTAAAAAAACAAATTTGTAACTAATTATCATTTCTACAATAAAGAGTAAACATCTCCTGGATTCTTCTGTGGTAGTCGTCCTCGTGCAATTCATGTAGAAACACTTGTAAAGTTTAGTAACTTTATGGGCAAAGTTTTGTATTTGTTACATATAATGTAATAATTTATTTGTTCCACCGAGATCTACAAAATTTTATTTATACATTTCTTTTGCTTTGTACGTTAAACCTAACGTACTACGTTTTGCTGCTGTTCTATAAGTAAGTTGACAGTTTAGCTGATCATCAAAAAGCTTATTAAATAATTTAATTTGAGGTTTTTTTAATTAAACCTGTAGCCCGCGGATTAGTGATATTTATACTGTAGATATAAATTCAATTACATTTTTGTTACGTCTACTAATCCAACAGTTTGCCGTAGACAGTACTCAAACGAAAAGACATCTTAAAAAAAATTATTTTAGACTAAATTAAGTTATAAGTTGTTGTCTTTTTACCACCTTAATAATTATAAGGTGAACACCTTATAATGATTAAACGTTTTACCCACCATTATATAATTATGAATTTTTTTAAAAAAGGTAACCTGGTTGTGTGATATATAAAACTGAGTTCAGTAACAAAGTCTTCTGTTTTATATCTTCTTCTATGTCCAGCTATTCAAGAAAAAAATAAAAATTATACTATATAAAGTAAAGAATTATGCACAAATTTAATTATTCACACAATTTTTACACATTATACTGTTTACAATTTAAGTATCTTTCTCGATTTTGTAAAATCTTTTTCATTAATCCATAATCAAAAAATGGTAAAATTGTTAACTTTTGATATGATTTTATTATTTTTTAATTAATATCAACTTGTATATAGAAAACATAAATAGAAACATATAACTTCCATTTTCAAAACAGAGTTCACAATAAAAGTTTATAATCAATATCACAATTAGTTTAAAACAATAAATATCATTTTAAGTATATTTATTTCGAAAATTTCAGATATTATTACCCTAATAGTTAGATAACATTTAACAACTTATTCTAACACAATACATGTCCTTCCTTTCCTTTTATTTAGACAATATATTTATTGGATTCAGAGAAAACATTATTTTCGTTCTTTACTAATATTAGTGGTATAAAATAATTATGAAGTTCGTAATGATAACATGATATTACCATTTACAATTATCTAACATTATAAATGATGATTTTTTAAATATAATCTGTTCATTTGTTTTGGTATTCTATTATCATCCAAATAAGTAAGAATGGAGATACAATATGGTAGGTCATAGTAAAATATATTTTCGTTAGTTCCTTACCGAGAATTCACTACAGTATCAAAATTTATTGATTCAATATATAAAAAATGATTATTACAGCTCTTTTAAATTACTTGACTTTCATCAAAATATACACTCTTAATCCCGGCATAAAAAAATAGAAAGTATTTTTGAATGTAATCATATTCATATAATCATAATCATATTGTAAAAACAACCATTATAAGTTCATTCTTTGATGCCTTATTTCCAGAATTGTTGTTATGGATAATATTAATAATTTATTTTTAACTCATCTTTCAATCGCATCTTAATTCCGAAACGTAACAAAACATTCTTTTATCAAATACCATTTTTGTAATCTTATCCCTTTCATGAATATCCTAAAATCTTACCTAAATATATTTCTGCCACTGTAGGAATTAAATTTCTACAAAACACGTCATATATAATTCTTTACGTTACGTTTCATTGATGAAATCATCATCTTCAGTTGTTACCAAATCGAGAAACGAGATTAAAAGTTTTATGTTAACTAACAATTGAATTACCTTATAAGGTTTCCGCCAGGTGACTTCTTTTTTAAGCACTAACGCGTTTCAAAGCATTTGCTCCATCTTCAGAGTTCTAGTCACTCAGTTGAGATCATTAACAACATTAAAAAATATATAAAAACACACGGACAATTACACACACATATATATATATATATATAAATTCATACATCACTTATCGTATCACGACACTTGCGATGCGCATCATATCGATGTCCTAGGACAACTAACTAACGTCTCGTATTTACTGCATGGTTTATTTAAGATGATTATCTTGGACTTTAATTGCCGTATCAACTGGACTTTAAAAGAGAAGTAACCTGGCGGAAACCATATAAGGTAATTCAATTGTTAGTTAAAACAATAGTGACTTGTATACTAGCAACATGATTCTTAAAGTTTTATGTTGTTTTTTTTTAATCAAAATATTTATTCAATTTTCATTAAAATCAAATTAATTTGTTTATAATAATGTAATTTTATTCCAAGCAGGATCTAGTAATACTTATATTTCTTATCACGCCATTAATGCAATAGTCTTATTTTTATATAAAGATCAAAATCTCAATTTCTGTGTATTATTTTATGACATAACTTCAAATTTCATCATTTAGGAGTGTTGTTTACGTCCAGAATTACCGTTTACAAATATAAATATATTTTGTGAAACAATCTTCTAAAAAATATTAGAACAATTAACTAGGGAATTTTTGGCAGCAGAATTGATTGCAACTAACATTTTTTTATTGTATAAGTGTAAAAAATAATAATTAAATATCAATTTCACCCGAAACTTGTTGTATACTCATTAGTCACTATCGTCTCTTCAACTTGGGTCTACAGACTGTACACCTATTTTTGACCTATTATTAGTTTAAGTAGGCCTATTTATGTGTAAGAAAGATGGTGTAATATTTTGACAGATAATTACTTTAGTATGTATGTGTGTGAAAGCTTGTGCAATATTTTTGACAAATTATTAGTTTTAGTATTTATGTGTGAGAAAGTTTGATTAATATTTTTGACCGATTACTAGTTTTAGTATTTATGTATGAGAAAGTATGTGGAATATTTGACAGATTATAGTTTTAGTATTTATGTTAGAGAAAGTTTGATCAATTTTTTAACCGATTACTAGTTTTAGTATTTATGTATGAGTAAGCAATATTTTGACAGATTATTAGTTTTAGTATTTATTTATGTGAGAGAAAGTTTGATCAATATTTTTGACTGATTACTAGTTTTAGTTTTTATGTGTGAGAAACGTTCTGCAATATTTTTGGCCGATGATTAGTTTTGCATGAACTTTTTGTTGCTCCAATGAACCATAATTAGTAAATTAAGATATATGTATGAATATTATTTGAATAATATTTTTTGTGTGAGAACGTTTGTGCAATACTTTTGACAGATTATTTGTTTTAGTATTTATGTATGAGAAAGTATGTAAAATATTTTTGACCGGTTATTAGTTTTAGTATTTATATATGACAAGGTTTCCGCAATATTTTTGACAGATTATTAGTTTTAGTAATTATGTATGATATGGTTTGTGCAATATTTTTGACAGAATATTAGTTTTATTATCTATGTGAGACAAAGTTTGCGCAATATTTGTAGCCGATGATTAGTGTTAGTAATTATGTATGAAAAAGTTTGTGCAATATTTTTGACCGATAATTAGTTTTAGTGTTTATGTATTAGAAAGTTTGTGACGCTTGATTCCCATTCACCCCATGCTAATAGTATTTTGTGTACCTAGTGCGCCTAAAGAAGTTTACATTTCAAAAAAAGTTTGACATTTAATTATATAATTTTAATTGCTATTTTTATTTTGTTACAGATTCATTATGGCAGCACATTATTCAACATTGACGACATCCAACATAGAAAAACTCCAAGTGTTTTTTGAGTGTTGTATTAAAAAAAGACTAAAACAGTGGTGACAAAGTGAATTTTAAAAATAATGTAATTGGATATATTCTATTTTTCATTGTTATTTTAAAACAACATTTTTTTATATGTATTTACAAATTTGTTACATCAATAAATATTTTTATTGAAATAATTGGCATCCGTTTTATTTCCAGTAGATACCAATACTTTCTCCACTGTAAAACGTATATGTATTTAGAAAGTTATTGCTTAGTTTGATATCTGGTAGAGTAAAGCACTTTCTTACATTTAAACAGGATGTATCAGGATAAGATAATGTTAAAAGAAGTCAATGCAACTGTGATTCAATCATCAGAGTTGCCACGAATATTTCAATACCAATAGACCTCCTAACAACTTCTATTCACTGGATACCAGGTTTTTTGTAACTTTTCAAGGTATCAGGAGAATATAATGTTGAAGGAGGTGGATGTCAACTGCGATTCAGTTTTCAATTCACAAAGACCTCCTATCAAATCATATGCACTTGATAACAGGATTTTGTCGTTTTACCGCAGTAACAGGAGCATATAATGTTAAAGGAGGTGGATGTCAACTGCGTTTCAGTTTTCAAATCCCAATAGACCTCCTAACAACTTCTATTCACTGGTTAACAGGTTTTTTGTAAGTTTTCAAGGTATCAGGAGAATATAATGTTAAAAGAGGTCAATGCAACTGTGATACAATTATCAGAGTGGCCATGAATGAGTAAGGGGCCAAAGGCAGGGAATGAATAGAAGGGTATAGGCAAGGGGCGGGGAAAAGAGGAGGACGAGTGGCAAGGGGCGGGGCAAAAGTGTAAGAGGAGGGGCCAGATTTGAGGGGAGGGACAAGGGGCGGGGCAATAGTTGAGGGGGAGGGACAAGGGGCGGGGCAAGATTGGAGGTAGAGAGACAAGGGGCGGTGCTTAAGTCACGTTGTCAACTCCCCCACTCTTGTCTTCAAATATCCCCGTCTCTACTGACCTCCTATCAAATCATATTCACCTGGTATCAGGATTTTGTCGTTTTACTGTAGTATTAGGAGAATATAATCTTAAGGAGGTAAATGGTAACTGTGATTCAGTTTTCAATTCACATAGACCTCCTATCAAATCATATTCACTTGATAACAGGATTTTGTCGTTTTACCGCAGTATCAGGAAAATATAATGTTAAAGGTGGTGGATGTCAACTGCGTTTCAGTTTTCCAATCCCAATAGACCTCCTAACAACTTCTATTCACTGGATAACAGGTTTTTTGTAAGTTTTCAAGTAATCAGGAGAATATTATGTTAAAAGAGGTCAATGCAACTTTGATTCAATTATCAGAGTTGCCATGAATATTTGGTAAGGGGCAAAAGGTGGGGCATGAATGGAGGGGGATAGGCAAGAGGCGGAGAAAAGAAAAGGAGGAGAGGCAAGGGGCGGGGAAAAGTTGAAGAGGCGAGGCAAGATTTGAGGGGGAGGGGCAAGGGGCGGTGCTTAAGTCACGTTGTCACCCCCTACTCTTGTCTTCAAATATCCCCGTCTCTACTGACCTCCTATCAAATCATATTCACCTGGTATCAGGATTTTGTCGTTTTACCGCAGTATTCGGAGAATATAATCTTAAAGGAGATGGATGTTAACTGCAATTCAGTTTCAATTCAGATAGACCTCCTATCAAATTATATTCACCTGATAACAGGATTTTTTGGTTTAAAGCAGTATCCGGAGAATATAATCTTATAGGAGGTAGATAACTGCAATTCAGTTTTGCAATTCAGATAGACCTCTTATCAAATCATATTCACCTGATATTGTGGGTTTACCGTAGTATCAGGAGAATATAATCTTAAAGGAGGTAGCCCAATGCAGCTGTGATTCAAACATAAGAGTTGCCATGAGTATTTCCAAACCGATAGACCTCCTAACAACTTCTATTCACTGGGTATTAAGTTTTTGCCTTTAAAAAAGTATCAGAAGAAAATAATGTTAAAAGAGGTCTATGCTGCTGTAATTCCATTATTAGAGTTACCATTAATATTTCAATACCAATAGACCTCTTAACAACTTCTATTCACTGGATAACAGGTTTTTTGTAACTTTACAATGTATCAGGCGAATATAAGTTTTTTAAGAGGCCTGGGTTTATTTTTTTTTTCATGGAAATTGCTGCATTCTACCTTAGAATAATCGAAGCAATAGATTTCACAGTTTTTATGTTGTGGAAAAGGCTGCCTTTTACCAGACAACAAACCAATCCAATAATTTTTCTGTTCATATGGCTGGAAAGTAAAGCACTCTACCATACATTTCGTGAAAATTTTGCTATCTGCAAGACAACTTTTTTTCTGTAAGAAATAGGAAATGTGTTAGGAATAACTCAATAAATTTAAAAAAGGCATTTTGCTATTATTTTACATTTATTCATTAAACAATTTTTATGATTACAATTTTACAAATATTATTTCTTCCTAGTACAAGCAATAATTGGTATACCATAATTGTTTATATAATACATCTCACTACATAACCACTTGTAGTTACATAAACAATTGACATAAAACTATTCTAATTTTTGTTTCGCCACTATCATAAAACCAAACACAACACAAGAGTTCTTGTTTTCATATGTGTAACACATCGTATCTTCTGAAACAAAAACATTGAGAACTATAAGAAAATCTGCAAATACTTTAACATAATCAAGGTAAAAACAATAAACTATATTAACTCATACTCGTACAATAAACTAAATAAACAAACAAATAATTTTCATACGCTTTTTTTTTTATTTAGGATCGTAGTTTAAAAACAAATATTTCAACAAAATTCTAACGAAATCTAAAACATAGCCAAGTATTTTGATTCTCGGAAAGAATTTTCGTTACCCACTGAACATCGAACTTCTGGTAACAATACAGTCTGTAAATTGTTTAGAAAGTTCTCATATTGTGAAAGGCTGATTTTTCAGGACAATTTCATTACTAACTACAAATGACCTACCACTTCTTCCCTCGTCTTAAGTGTTTGTTCTTCTAAAACAAACAAACCTAATGATGAAAATATCTTAACTCATAAATGTTTAACTGTTCACGATGTGTGCCTGCCGCTGACAAATTTTTGCCATCAGTAATCTTAATACAACATGCACTTTGCACTTCGTAAAGTTTTCTTATACAGCGCTTATTTTGAATGACTATTATTACAGACAAACAAACAGCAACATAACCTTACCACTAGCACAGCTGGGCGCGCACTCTGCTACTGTACACAGTAGTACCATAGGAGTGGTACTGCTATCCCTTTTATTATCCCTTCTCGCTCTAGACAAAAACAAAGGTTGGTTTCCGAAGATCCAACCTTAATTTGATAAAAAGTAAAATTATTTCGTGAAATGTAAACTCAAATACATTGATAATTCCATTGCTTACTTGGAATTCACAGATGTAGACATTAAATATGAAGGGGATAGTTTTAAGATTTTTGTATTGAAGCTAGATCTGGTGTGTACTAGCCAAATTAACTTATCAACCGAGAGTAAAAATACATGTATTAGTCGTGGAACATTATTTCACATATACAATCATTTTCCACACATCACCGGACCCAAGAAAGTAGCAACCCCAATTTGAAAGTTTGTCTCAGTAAAATTCATGGAAACTATCTCTAACAATGTAAGAATTTTAATTAATACTTACATTTCTACTGTCTCGACTTCTGCTATATTGGAGAAGCAAAGGTAACTCTGCTGGTAGGAGGAAAACCTGTAGATTCTTTCAACAGTCGTAGGACTTCTAAACAGACAGTCCGATACCTTTCCCAAATTTCTGAAATCAAAAATAAACTTTTGTTAATACAAATTGTTAATTTTTATTGGAGTATAGAGATGATATTGTAATGCAAGATAGTAAAACAAAATTTAGGTTATTTTTGCAATTTGGATGTACATTTTTATTCATCTAGACTTGGGTCAGATCTCTCTTTTTTTATTATTGACTACACGAATCATTATTTACACACGTTTCATGAAATATATGAATGTTATACATTCAGAAACATAAACACTGTACCACTCTTACCAATATAACAAATTTGGTTTTTAAAACATTAATAATGAGGGATTCTACTAATTAACCTTGCATATAAAACAACTTCATGATTTCTATATTCTGTATTAAATAATTATAGCCTGCAATGGTGATACAAAAGTTAAATGTTCCATATAAATTACGAATTAAAAAAAAATTCTTTAAATGCTTACTCAAACTTGTAGCGGGTCTCAGAACTTACTACATGAAATGACGTAAAAACAAAAATAAAAAAAATCTAGACCGTTAGGCAAACCTCTGACTTTCTTGTAAGGTTGGAAAGTATAACCCCGTAAATGAAGGAACTGGCGCAGCAACTGCCTGTGGACTAATTAATACCACATGACTGGTGCTTGGACGTTCAAATGTTCTAGATGATTCGATAAAATCCCTTATAACTTGCAGCAGCAGACAGAAAGTTTAAGTCAAGCCAAAGATGACAGTTAATAAAAGTAATAATATAAATTATTAAACGTTCATAACATATAAATAATGTTATGAATAATAAATTATTCATAAGATTCATTTACATAATTTATTATTTTTTTTACGTAATAAAATTTTATTTTACACTGGATTCCATCTATCAAACACATAACAAGTTTTCTATAAATATTGTGTCATAAAAAGAATATAACAACTAATATTTATCAATTATATATATATATATATATATATATATATATATATATATATATATGTCTTACCGTATAAAGTAGTTTTTTTATCTTGTTCACAGCTATTTCGTGAATAATCGCATAGTCAAAACCCTGTACAAAGTTACTAACCTGGCGTGTTCATACCATGTGGTGTTTTAATGTACTTATAGATTATGTGTATTTTATGTTTTGTGACACTGTCCTAATTGACAAGGACAATACCACTTAATATGTATTGTGATTAGTGTTTAGTTATTTGTGTACAGCGTTTTGACAATGCAATTATTCACGAAATAGCTGTCAACGAGAGAAAAAACACTAGCATATACCGTAAGATATATATACCATGTGTCCAAAAAGTCCCACCCCGTCTTATTTTTTTTATTAATAGAAATACACAGATTTGCATTGGGGAAAGTTTAGATAACCAAAGGAGGAGTTTTTTGAAGTATCAAAATTTTCAACCCTTACACCCAAAATGTAGTAGTTTGGGGGTAAGTTAGGAAATTTAAATAGCAACCCCTATTGAGTGATACCCCATTTTAAATTTCTTTTCAAAATAAGAATAATGGCTCAAACCATAGGTCTCTAAGTTCATCTTACCCAACATAGCAACCAATCGAATTGAGAATGTTAAACTACAAACTCCGGTTGTTTTTATTACATTACAAACTGCTCTATGTTGGTAAAATGATGGTGAGAGCCTTACATTGTTTTTTTAGCTCATATTAAGTTCTTGAAATGGCTACCATTTACTTTTTGGCAGAAATAGATACTGGACTCAAAAGCTTGTTGTACATTTCGTAACAACAAGGGATTCGTAATTATTAACGTAAAATTCACAATTCGATTGGTTGCTATGTTGGGTAGGACGAACTTAGAGACCTCTGGTTTGCGATATTATTCTTATTTTGAAAATACCTTTAAAATGAGGTATCACTCAATAGGGCTTGTTATTTAAAACTCTTGACTTACCCCCAAACTACCCCATTTTTGGGGTAAGGGTTGAAAATTTTGATACTTCAAAAAAACTCCTCCTTTGGTTATCTAAACTTTCCCCAAAGCAAATCTGTCTATTTCCATTAATAAAAAAAAAATAAGAGGGGGGTGGGACTTTGTGGACACATGGTATATATATATATATAACATTATTTATTGTATACGTTATCTGAAGCTATAATATATAAATTACCATCAGTTACACTTTATTATGTAAGATTATCTTATTGTCACTATTTTTATTTTTAGTAGGATTTTTATTTTAAAATAAGTGGTATTAAAATAATAATATTAAAATATACTTTTCTTATAAGAGATAAATTATTTAAAAAAATCTTATTTTAGAGAGGCGGAAGAGTCCAGAGGGGTTTAGAGCAAAGTATTCGAGTTAACTTACAAATTAGGTTGAGAAAATGTAAATTGTTTCTTTCTTCAATCACTGACTAAAGTGAAGATCTCGGAATTTTATTTTTCATTCCAGTGTGAAATTTGCATTTTTATTAAATTTGTATTTTCCCTTTTAAAGAAAGTCATTTCATTCAAATTTTAAAATAATAAAACCCCACGATTTATGTCTATATATTGCGTTAAAATAAAATTGAGTAGAATAATGTGTAATTCTAAGTTAACTCTGGTTGCAAGTACTTACAGCTTAGTTAAATTAGCGGAAATATTAACTATGGTTACATTTTAACCATAATTGATGTTAAAGCGTTAAATTACCACTTACGTCAATTATATGAACATTGGTCAGTTAACACACAATATTAAATCAATGAATGTTTTTCTACAATACTGACTTTGTACAATATAAGGAAAATCGTTATATTTTTTTTAAGGTTATACATGGTTATATTTGTGTGAATAAGAGTGAGATAATATGTGCACTGTTTGTGCACGATTCATTCGGTATATGAGCTATTAATAAGTGAAATCACTTATTATTTATAATAAATTAGGACTCTTCGTCATTTCTTTTTACATTTAATATATTTTCGGTAAATAAGTATGTTTTTAAATTGTAAATGATTAAATAATGATAGTTATAAATGTGTCAAATCTTTTTTGATCCTTTAACATGAGTTTGTATTAATAACAGATTATTTTTTATAACTGTTTAGACTGTTTTTATAAACTAAACAAAAATTTAAAATACTTTTCGCTTAAGTAGAAATATTAAAATTAAATAAAAATAAATAGTTTACACAATAATATCCACAATGATTATTCTAGAATTACATTATTATTGTATGGTTTGTACATTATAACTCAGCAATGTTATATCTTTTCTCCTCTTTTTTATTGTTTAATATGATTTTGAAATGATTTATAACGTGTTTCTTTAACTGAAAAAAATATTATTCAATACTTTGAAATCAGCAATCAAATAGTGACAAATCAATTATTTTACAGTGTTAAATAACTAATTATAATTATAATTAAAGTTTAGCACCAAAGTGCTGACGCATACGTAGGGAATAATACCGTACAACACTGACTGATGATATAATATTTCACTTGAGTAGAGAGGTAATGATCTGACAATTTGTAAGGGATTGCGATCATAAATACATGTCAGGTACAGCAGTTCAGAGATAGAAATCTATGACAAAGGAGAACTTTGGATTACAAGCTATCAGCAAGCAGATCGAGTGACAATGGTGAACCTTAAACATATTGACCAAAATAGATATATTAAGGAGATGGTTACTATTCCAAAGTACGACTTCTAACATCAAAGACTAAATGAGAATTAATATTTTTAAATTTAATGCTTATTATTACATAAACATATGGTATTAAAAAGTATAACAACTTTATTAATCAATAATATACCGTGAAAATCCAGTTTATAATCCAAGTTTTCTTTTAAAAAAAATAGAATTTAATCACCCATTTATTATGCATTTTTATTAAACTGACATAATTATTGTTTATTTGTCCACATTGGTTAACCTTACACGATAAATAACGCCGAAAAACAATTATAATTAATGTAGACTAATGTAAATAGTAAGATACTCGACACGATGGTCTTACGGAAATCCAGGTCAGTGAAAAGATCAAGATAAAACTTAGTTCTTTGATTTTATTTAACTTTAAAATTATAAAATCCATATGGTTACAATTTAATCGTATTGCCACTTAATTTTTACATTACCAATTGTATAATCACGTGGAATAATTCCAAAGTTGTAAAATTGCAGTACAATAATTGTTCCCTTTGAGGTGTGGAGGTCGGTGATATTGCAATAAAAATAAAACGTAAACTATTGAGGTTAGTATTGTTTTTCATCTTCCGTCTGGAATATTACTTCAATTTGACAGTCAATCTTATTACTAATGTAATATATTTTATTACGATTTTGTATTGTAATAATTTTCTTATGATAAAAAGGGCAATTAAAAATAACAATTATCATCAATTTTGTCAATTTGAATCAAGGTTTGAATTTCTATCTTAATTATAAAGAATTATAATTACAACCTTATATCACCTATCGCCCTAAACATTTTGTAGTTATCAGTGAATAAAAGAAAATTAGAATGACTTATTATTTGTAGTAAGTCATTTATAAGTAATAAAAATAAAAGCTGACTTATGTTAATTTCCTATGGGGAGACATAATTCGTTGTAAAAGTGTTAAATTTATAAATATTTGGGACAACAATATTTCCAAGGTAGCCTATGTAGAATAAAGACAGCCAAATGTTTAGTAAAACCAAAAGTAATCAATTTACCAATATGACCTCATATTAAAGTTTGTCAAAGGACTTTCTTAAAATCCCAATAAGCAGTGTCTGTATAAATAATATTATCAAGGGGACAATATCCAGTGTAAATAAAAAAAGAATAGTTACTGCTGAACGGGATGGCATGAAACCGTGCTGATAAGCTTATATAATGTCTTACGTGATTGAATGTCTTTTTATAAATTAGAAATGGAAATAATTTGAAGCATTATTTATTGAAATAAGCCTACTGTTTGAATTAATTTTATAATATTGGATTTATGGACAACATTGCTCGTTAGAAAATATTTGTTCTAATTAATTAATTAAAATAAAACCAGAGGTGAATTTAATATTGATGCAGACACTTTTATAGAAGAAACGTATCCAGTAGGCAAGATGTTTTAAATTTTATTATTTTTATAGCTCTAAACATTTTGTTTATAATAATTTCATGAAAATCGAAGATATAACAATGTAAAGGATAAACATTATTCCCAACACCGTTTTACTTAAGTTTGTTAAATCTAGAATACATCGTCTTTATTTTTTACATTTTTCGTTAAATATTATTCAATTAAAAAACTTTTAATTTTTATATACAATCTGTAAAATTTGGGAAAACTATATCATTGTAACATTTAAAACGAAATATTTCATTTTTAATTTACTCAGGGTTCGTTATATAATGAGAAATAAATGCTCTATTAAAAAAAAAATTTTAAAAAGTCATATTTCCCATTAAATTATTATTTTATAAATGAAGTACTTATTTGTCATTTTATGTGTCAAAACATTCACAGTGTTTTAAAACAAGATTGTAGTTAAAAGTCTGTTTATGAATGTAAAATCCTAAATCCTAATTTATGACTATTTGTTTTGGAAATGTATATAATTCTAGAGGTGAATTTTTTGTTTTTGTTTCAACCTTACAGTTATCTACGTGTTCATTTTTCCATTTTCATATTCGATTTTATTTTTGAAGACTGCAATAAATACATATTGCAAAACAGGTTAACATATTATTAATTTTTTTCTTCATAATTTAGGCTATATACATTCGTCAATGAAAATATAATACGAATATTCAATAATATTTTTTTTTTAATATTAAAAAATGGAATACAGTTCAGACATTGTTTGTTATAAACTTTACATTGGGCAATCTCCTTACAAAATTGTAACTTTTTGTAAGTCAATTTTTATATTTTACAATTTTTCGTTTAAACTTTTTTATTCATAATTATTAGGTCAATATCTATAATAGGTAAACATCTGTAGGAATTTTAATATTTACAGTAATTACAAGAAGAACATATTTTTCTTCTGTTACTTACTTACAGAGCTATACAACTCTGAGCAAGGTTTGAGTCGAAGGTAAAAATTCATAAATAAACTATTTATATATTGTGTTATTATTTAATTTTTCGTTGTAATATTCGTTCAACTACTGTAAAAAAGAACTCAGTAATGAAAAATATGAAACTTGTATGTACTTATCTAACAATAATAAAAAATTCATAACCCTACATTTATACCAAAATCTACCATGACTAAAACCCAATAATCCTGTGGATATCTGCGCGTAAAACCTTCCATAATGTTTCGGAACAATTGCACTGGAAATTTTGAGTAACAATTTTTTTTCTCTAGCCTACACTAAAAAAGAAACGTTATTAGATACTACTACATAATCGTAGTTAAAATTGGAATATTTAGACACTAAAAATTGTTTCCATGTATTTTTTAAGATAGTTGGTTTCGTTGCAAAATACCATTCAAAAGATAAAATTGTATTATCTAATTCAAGATGTAATCATATTTTCTATCATATAATTTTTTGAATATAATTTTGATTAATACGAATGTAATTTTGTATATAATAGAACTAATAAACAAAACAGTTTCTCCTAAAGGAGCTTATTAAATAAGCTTCCTACAATACTGGAAATAATAATAGTTGATTAACAAAAGCTACTTAAGGAATTTATCCACTCACCACGGCATTTAAAGCAATTCTATACACCTGTCCCCCTATAACGCTTAGTTTCTAGTTTTAAACCTCAGTAGAAATTACTAATATTAGATTCGAAATCAATCAATTTAGCGCTTAAATGTATTAAAATTTCTTGTGAGAAAATTCGTTTCTGTCAATAACTTCCTAAAATAAAAGGAGGAACTAACATGTTTACTTTAGACGTGACCAGTTACAAAAACGAAGTTTGTTAGTTGTGTATAACTAACAGTTCAATGGTAATTTACATTTCGTTGGTATGAAATTTTTGATATTTTATTCAATCATAAATTCCGCCAAATTCTGCAAATGAAACAAAGACTTTTTTACCTATACGTTACCTGGTTATACTTGTACATTTCACTAAAAGTACGCTATTGTATTTTGTTTTTCGCACATGCAAGATTAGCATCAGATAACATATTGATTGGTTTAACCTGAATACAAATTATTAATTACATATAATAATATTTAAATTAATTTATATCGTATATTAATTACTAATACTTTAAGATTAAAACAATAAATAGTACAAATTTACTAACATTTTTACGGTGTAAAATATTGGTGTTTTTTATTTCACTACGATTATATTGTTTACCATATCTTTAAGCACCTACAAAAATTGACGTGTAATAAAATTGAATATAAGTAAATTAACAAGTGCATATGATGAAATGGATAGCTAGTAAGTGTGTATGAGATATAGGAGTAGATACTGAGAATTCACCACATCCTCACACCACACGAGCTAGCTTATCTTTGTCTATTCCCCTTAAATGCCTTATAACAATAGAGTCTGTCAACTAATAATAGTCTCGACTATGTCATTATTACCTTGATCAAACCACGTTAACATTGACACGGGACACATGATATCTGAAGGTCGTTCCATTCACGAGTGTGACTTGTCAACAGCTCTTTATCACAAAAGATAATCCCGTTCTTTGACACCAGTGTTGTATTTATTAATTAATACAAAATATAGTGTATCAAAGTCTTGACCTCGTGACGTTTACATATAAGGTAAGCGTAGTATTGTTTAGCTATAGCAAACTGTAATAATAAACGTAGTACTTGAATTAAATTTGTTTTTTTTTTTAAATTTATAATACAAATTGACGAAGAAATTGTACATACGTATTCCTTTATACTACTATCTTAAATATTAAAATATTATACGTTTGGACCTTTGTTTTCTCTATTTTATTTAAATTTGCAGTTAAAAAGAGCGGTCATTTAAATTTGTTTAATTGGTTATTAGATGATGTTTAAATTGATGGAATAATGAATTAATTTTCAGTAACGAAGTCAATATAAGATAAAATAAAGTTTGTCAAAAAGAGGTCACTTGACAGAAACAAGGTAAGAAACTTTATTTAATCGATATGTTTTGTTTTCTTTATAACACAGTCGATTTGAAATTACGAACATTGTTTTCAGTTTAACTATATGTAAATCGTCTTTCAAAAGGCATTTAATTTCACATCGAATTCGTTAAAAGTAAGTTTTAAAAAACTGTGTGTAATTATTATTTACTACTTGTATGATGTGGATGTTTGTTGTATAATTGAGGTAAAGCCTTCCTTACTAACCATATAGTGTACTGATGGTCATAGCTAAACACTTTATTACAATTATATGTGTATGAAGTGAAGTGTATATGTTTTCAAATTATCGCAAATGAAATAATATTTTGAATTAAAGAATATATTTTTAACTGATGTAGACTTCCAGGAATGTAGACAGACAAGAAAACAACAAACAATAATACCCTAATATCTTTTAATTTTCCGTGAAGGCATAAATGAATATTTACATGAATTAATTATACTTGAGAATTATCAGTACTCTGCATGAATCTAACACATATATGACGATATAATTTAAGATGAAAGTAACACCAAGTTAACTTTTTTGTCTGATGGTGTAACATATATTTAATTTATAAATATAATTATAAATTATAATATAATTTTTGTACAACATAACAAGTGATTTTATATAAATTCAATGAAGTTGGATCTATTACCAATCACCTGACATTTAATAATGGAGATATTAATCCTGTGAATTGGAATATGAGTTAAATTTTTAAAATCCAAACAACGTTTTGAAAAATTAAGTAATCTGGTTGTAAAATATATGAATTTAAAAAATATGTTGAATAAATTGTCATTACATCCAGTTAATTGTAGATTAATTTTTTTGTATATGTTACTCCAAATGTAATCTTATTAAGCCCAAATTGTAGCTTCTCCTCTTTCACGTATCAACGAAAAAATAATATTATTTGGAATTAACCCATTTTAAAATTTTATTTTGAATATTTATAATCTGATCAACTATCACTGAAATGCTACTTTGTTGATATTATAATTTCAAACAATGATTTTGAGTTATACATAATTAAAATCCCAATACTAGATATATTTTTTAATACTCAATCAGAAACTTGGTATACATATCTATAAAGTCTCAAGAGTGACAATGATCTCAATAATGCAAAGATACATGACTACAAGTTTCAATAAATGAATGCATATTTTACACTATCATTGATAGTTCAGAAGACAATAGTATGAGGAAAATTCGGATGTACATATTCAATTCAATAAATTATATTGTACAAGAAATGAAACAGCCAACCAAATATATATAAAAATTCAATCCACATTAACAAAAGCACAGAATCAGTTACACTGTGAATTGTTTATGTTCTAAACTTACCAATATATGACGAGAGGGCATCAGTTGATTACAACTTACGAGGAATATGAAGCAAGTTAAATTAACTGTAACTAAAAGGGTGTGACTTCAATGTATGATCTATCACACATAATAATAGCAATTTGTAACTATGAAGTAATGCGTTTAACTTTTCCATTGACATAAAAGGAACTAGGTCAGCTTGTCAAAGGGTTTAATGAAATGAAATTGCATTAATGACACCCTGTTGCATTATCTAATCTCACATTAGTTGTATGTTTTAAGGATACGTTATATATTTTTAAATATAATTTTGCTTCTTGTAAAAGAAAAATCGAGAGACGAAAATCCCGATGTATGGAACAAGTAAGATTATTTAGAGAAACATGGTTGAACGATTTTAAAAGACAGGTTTCATAAGAAATTGGAGAATGTAAAACAAAAATTCTCCCACGTACAACTAAATCTAATTGCTAAACTAAATAGTACAACATAGATTTTTATAACACCTATTTTTATTATCTTGGTTTTCCGATTTATGAAATTAAATAAAATATAAGTGGGATAAATATTAATACGATCGTGTATTATATAATGCGTATTTATAATTTATACATGCGATCATTCTATTTGATGCAATATACATATAGATATTTGAAATGTAAATTTGAAAAACAAAATCAATTTGTATTTTTTTTAAAATAAACCCAATAATTTTTTTGCCAGTCGTATTAACATGTATTGTATTCAAATGCATTACGTAAAACCGTATAACATTAAACCGAATTTACACAACAATCATACTACAGAAAAAAAATGTATCACTTAGACCTTTAAAATAAAGTGTTTTATTTATGTTTATAAATTTGATATTCCATGATATTGTTGATAGGAAATTTGTGGCCGTTCAATTAATTACGCGTTATAAAATATTTATTCAGAATTTTATTGTTTTGCATAATACAAAGTTGTGTTTAACGAAAGCAATTAAAAATATGTATTACAACGCCAAACTATTACAGTCAAATTTTAAGACTATAAAGTTGTACAATAGTTAAATATGAGAGTGTAAAACTACCTCAACTTTGTATCATTATAAATAGTTTTATCAATAAATGAGTATATTAATATGAAGTTTACAATCTTTTACACAATGATTATTTAATATTTAAAATGTGACGCATCAAATAAAGAACGCCAAGTCCGTTCAATGAACTCACGACAATTCTTGAAAAGGTTTCTTGTCAGAGTTAGAAGTAAACATAATACGGAACTAAATAATATTGTCAAAACCATAAAATGTCAGTATAAAATTTACATGACAACGAACGTTGAGGTCTAGAAAGAGATACAAGAGGTTGACTTGGTTATTTAAATTGTATAATGTGAACGTTATATTTATAAAAGTCCGTTTTATAAGGCTCTACCAGATCCTATTATTAAACAATATGAACTTTTTTACAATTTATTTCACGAAGCAATCTTTCTATATTACCAATATGGCGCAAGAATACATTGAACATTTCCGTCATATCATCATTTTTTCCTTGTTAACGCTTAAAAGAATTTTAAATGTTATCTTAAAGTGATAAGATATACAGGGTTACAATATGTTTCAACATGTTAAAAAAATTGGTTTACTCTTTTATTTGCTTTTCTATTATATAAGTGTAGACAATTTGTGAATGAAAAGGAAAAATCACGAAAAGGAATATAATTGTTTTATATTTACTGATATGTTCTTTTGGTCGTTTTTCTTATAATGATTATGAAAAAAGTAAATTCTATTTTTTTTTATTTCTCGTATGTCAATACGTCTTTCTCGTACATACAGTTCAAAAGGACCCCTAATACACACAGTGATCGGAATGGAAGTTAAAGGCTATTCGAGAATTTATTCCTAAGGTATAATCCATTTTAATAAATTGAGTTTCAATATCAAAATGTAATAACCCTAAATTTGCCAAAAAACCAAAATCTAGGAGCAACGGAATTTAATAAGGGTGACGGATATGAAACCTGTACTTAAAGAATATCCAATAATACAAATTATTCTTTCTTGATAGTTTGTAAACTATTTGTTATTCAAACAAACAAATTATTCCATGAAAAAAATAAAGGTCAATTGAAAATAGAAGCAATAACAGTTTCATTATTTTAAACACGGTTTTACTCTTATGTAAATGTAAAAGAGAAATCTATTTTCCGGTAATGAGGTAACAATAAAATATTGACTACATAACAATATAAAATTTAAAATATTCTAAAAATGTACAACAAATATATTAAATTATGTAAAATATGAATTCCAAAAACAAAGAAACACTTGGCTAAATAAAATAAGCATACACTATGAATAATTTAAATAAAAAATGTAATTCAAATTACAAAAATTATGAAACAAGAAATAGTATTATTAATGATTTAATTACGAAAATACTTTAAATTCCTGTAAAAATTAAACACTGAAACAAAAAAAAATATATATATATATATAATGAAAATGAAAAATAAATTGTGAAACTATAAAATTTTTAAACACACATTTGAAAATAACTATTTAGTAGAGATAACATGTAAATATAAATTGCTTAAATCAAAGAAATAAAATTATAATTTAAATAATTTAGTTTAGTATAACTTGCATTTTAACGAATAAATTAACCTTTGATTTGTTTTTATACAAGTTGTACAAACGTCACTTACGTGGTAGTCACTATATATTTTCACTTTTATATGAAAATAAAATACATTTTACAGGGTATTACAATTCTAACATACATCAGTTATCAAAAATACAATGTAGTCAATGAATATGTAAGTACACTATTTCTTGTCTATATCAAAATACCCCTCTCTCTATATTTTAAAAAGATCAGTAGGAAAATAAATGTTTCACAATAACTACATAAAGTTTCTCACTTTACATAACAAGAACATGTTAAACTTTTCAGAGACGTGGTTTATAGCGGAAAGCTGCTGAGATATTGCCGGAACTCGACCTCTACAAGCCTTGCAAGGGTTAAGTAGAAATGTATTTAGTACTTGCCAGCGTGGAATACTACTGTACTCCAATTGTTTCAGAAACTCATCATAGGTGCATTTCGTATTTTTTGAAATGAACGAGGATATTGTCGGTATATAGTTTGTTTTATTGTAAAATAATCTCTTTTTTGTAAAATAAAATGTTTTTGGTTATCTGTGTTAAAGTTATTACTTTATTATTTTTAGAACAAAGCTTTTTAAACACATTGATACAAGTATGTTTTATTAAATCATTTGAGAAAATTTTACGAAGTACCAAATTTTTATTTTTTAAAGAATTATCCTCATATATTAGTTAAAGCTATTTTGTATTAAGAGAAAGTTATAGGCAAATTTTAGACAACACCGTCAAGGATTTCCTGTTTTACTTTCCATAGGGACTCTAAACGAAAGATAATCTAACAACTTAAAATTATCCATCATAACACTTCCACTATTTATAGCAAACTGGTAAATAGGCAATATGAGTAAATGTAAAAAGGAATAGTGAGTTGTACCGAACTAATAAGTCTTATTTTACGTCATTAAATAAATTATGTTATTAATTATTTATTATTGTGCAAGGAATATACTACTCTTTAAGTCTAATTTGTTTATATACAAATATATATCAAAAAACAAGATTTACATACATGTTAATTTTAATTATTAACATACAATGTTATTAAGCAGAATAAAATATTTGTTAAAAATTTAAAAGTAACCCAAAATTAAATGAACGAGATGCAGGAGTGTAAAATAGGATGCTACACGAACGCTTTCGAAGCACACAATATATTATTATACATTTTTTCGGACATTTGCCATCATTTGTGTGTTAAAAATCAAAACACGACGTTTCGGGAATACAATCAATCTGTGCATAAAAATGTATAATAATAAAATTGAACTTCCATCATTAATAAATAACTTCAAACAGAGAACAAAATATAAGGTAAACAGAGTGCTATTCCATATAATTATTGAACGACTAAATGATATTCCAGTCGATCATGATGTTTGACACAGTGATTGAGCACGAAGTCCAACCGCAATGACTGGAAGTAAGAGACAGGAAGATTGCTCGTTGGTCAAATGTGTAGGTACTTGAACACGTATATTGGACGTAAATCTTTGTTATGTTTTAACAATTTACGACCTTCGCACGGAATGATATATATTTTTTAATGTTGATTATTTGCATCAATATGTTGATGAGAGATCATAGTATGTTATGATTTAAAAAAAAAAGTTACATTTTAACTAGTCCGTTGTTACCATAATGTATTTTTTTAAATTTTCAATCAATATTTTTTTTTAAATAATGGTTTTCTGGATTATCGAATACTTTCAGGTTAATTTACCATGTTGATTAAAGTCGAAAAAACCATAAGGTTTATGATCTTAAAATAAAGAAGAGCATGAAACAGTGCCATAGTTTTCTTCGAATAGTCTAATATCTTCAGAGTCGGATAAGAACAAGAATTGGTCAAAAGAGACGGGATGGAAAGATGAAAGAAAATGATGTAATACAAAACGACTTTGAAACCACATTACAAGACCACATGTAATTTTGTTGGCCTTATATATTCCATTACATCTTAATATTAAGTTCTTTAACATCTTCGGTGAATGAGCTACAATAAATTAAACTTGTGTTTGTTTTATATAAACCCAATAGTTATAATTCGTAATTATATGTACGTCACTGATAATAAATATTCCATGAACATAGTTTTAATTTTTCAATATCTTAATTATGAAATTGTCATTAACTACATACAGTAATTTAGAAGTAACTTCTATTCACCCTCACTCATGGGTTGTTATTTCTCCTGTGGGAAAACGATGTAAGACAATAATCTCAGCAAACACCACGTAAAGCCAGAACGAGGTCAGTTGTTGCAATAAAATGAATTAGAATTAAAAAATTTAATTGTTACACACTTTCTTACAACTTCTATAAAACGTAGCTGTAGAGTTTAGCAAAAATATACATTTATTATTTTGCGGCACGTAATATATATAATGTTAGTACTACATAAATATTTTTCCGCGTATAATTATACAAACCCCAATATTTTCCCACTTATACTAAATTATTACTTTATATAAACCAATTACTTATTGAATTTTTTTTAAATTTAGGTACAAATAATTTCGACATTTGATAAACGTCTGCACATCTTTAGAGTTTTCTACATTTTCGTCACGCATTTTATCAATGCTCAGTTCACTTAAAACTATATGTATGATGTGAGTTAATCATCCAACAGTTTAGGCACAATCACCTAATAGCTATGTGTTTAAGCAGGTTGAAGATAGAAAGAAACCCTCATGTATTCTCAAATGTTGTTTAATGTTTTCTGCGACAAATTGCAACAATATATAAGTATAATAAAATAGTCTTTTAGACTTGGATGTCAATTAAAAATTTCATATTTGTATACTAGATGATTTGATACTGCAGAATAATCTCTGGGGAATTTGGTTCTAGAGTTAAAAATGATATAAAAAGTGCATGTAAAGTCTTGAAACTCTTCCTTTCCCAACTGTAAGTAATTTTGTGTTTTATTTTAGTACATTATATCTTTGGATGGAAATAAGATATTGAATAAAGATTTCGTGTTTATGATACTTACGTACATAACCAGTAAACTTGAAAACCAAGTCATTATACTCTACATTTTCAAAATGGCGGACGGTTTATAGGAGTATATGGAAAATCAAAAATTTTCCTAATTTAACGAAATATAAAATGATTTTCTAATATTTTTTCTGTAGCTTAAAAGATATCACAGTTACAGAAAAAAAGTATAAATTAAATTTTTTGTTAATTATCTACAGCACTAAAGAATACACTACAAATAAAAAATCAAATGAGATAATTAAAAAAAAAATCCTATTTGTATCGTATTTGTTTTTAATTTACTGTATTCACATTATTAAATCAAAATAAATTAGTCGAATTTTGTTTTTGGATTATAATATTTGCAATTTCAAAATAAATTTCGTAAAATATACAAGGGGTGGATTAAATATATTTAGGTAGATTTTGAATTTAAAAAAAAAAACCAGATCACAAAAACCATATAGGAAGAAAAAATTTACTTTGTAATTTATCCCCCGTAAAATTCAATATAGTATATTACTGGTGGATCAGAAATCTGAATGAAATCTTTCCCTTTCTAAAACTCGCTTACGAAGTGACTTTGGTTATATATATGAACTCTATCTTATTTTTAGCTATAGAATAATTTCTGGAGAGAGTGTCTTGCAGTTACGAATTTTCCTGTATTTATAAAATATGCATAATATTTAATTTACCATGTCCTTTTCAAATTGAATATCATTTAATTCTTGTTCCATACAACCCCAACAAGTAAAAGCGCTTAATATAACCCAAAATATGTAATTGTTATTGTAAATATACATTTAATACTTATTGTGTTTATGATTTCTAAGATACAGAGTAAGAAATTTAAAAAGGAATTTAAATAATTAATTTTAATCATATTTTGACCAGATTTGCTATTTTTATATATTTATATGTTGCAAAATTATTTATTTTTGTATTGTTTACTAATATTTTGTATTTTTGTTTAAAGTATTGTTGTTTTAAAATAATATTAGACAATAGATTTAGGTATAATTATGAAAAAAAAAAAAAAAAAAAAAAAAACAAAGAAGAAGGTGAAGAAGTCCTTGAGTGGTGTAAAATGTGAGGTTCCATACTGTCTTTTAACAAGGAGCAATAGACACCAATACAGATGAAACGCGTAAAGGCATGTAAAAGATTGTTTACAATACATCTCATAAACAAGCTTTTGTACCTAGTTATTGTAAAAACCAAAATAGATGGAACTGTAATACAGCCAATCCATATAAACTTGTTCATAATAATACAAATGTACTAAAGCACCACATATAAATATGCAATCAGTTTGTACTTATATTTTTTTATTCAGTTTGTGTAATATTCCATCATTTAATCTTCAACGATATAGAAAACCGTGAAACAATGTTTTTATCATCTTGACATACATTATAAATTCCTAGGTTTTATGACTGGAAGGGATTTAATTTATTATCTATCGTAGAAAGAATACCACAAGGAATAAAGTATTGAAGACTGTTATAAAAAAGTACAAGAGTAACTGTAATACATTGTAATTAATATTTAAAATTAATAATTTCCATTTTTCTTTACGACTGGGTTAATAACAAATTATAATGTTTCAAACTCTTACAGTCTTTATAAGAGTTGTTTATTTCATTTTGACATTAGAGCTGTTTCGTTATTAGTACTATCATCAGATATCACTAAACACTAGTGAACAATACACAAAAATATAACATAAAATTGGTAATGCAGTGCAGGTTAATTACACACTATATAAAATTATAGTGTGTTGGTCTATTTATTTATATATATATATGTGTATTTTTAATGCTGTAGAAGAATGAATTTTGTTTTATTTTTGAAGATATTTCTTTTTAATGTCAATCTGAAATACTTCAAATTGTAGCGAATGACACATCGCGCAAAACATTTAAAAAGTTCTCTATGTGACACTTTAAAATATGCATTTTATAATACACTAATTTATTCACTAAAGAAAATCATGACATAATTTACACAATGACTTGTATTTTTCTAAAACAATAATAGCATAATAATATATAAAAATAACACAAATAGTTTATAGCTAACTTTATGTCTAATTGAGTAGATAAATTGTTTCTTGTAAAATGGATTTAGTACTCAATACTTTGTTAAGTTTTCAACCCATTTATCTGTTATTTTTTATATTTATCTGTTCTATTCGAATAAAATTCTCCAGGTGACGACTTACTGTGTTACATTCGCAATTGAAGGAATAACTTCAAATAGTATGAATCTCATGTATGAAAATTTTTTCCTAAGAAAAAAAAAACAAAACAAGGAAACCCTATTTTATTCAACTAGATAACTATGTTTATATTTCATTAATTTATTAATGCTTGCTGTTCTTCTGTATTACCTTAAAATTAATTATAACGAATGTTTATTTTCTTATTTTTTGTCACAAATAGTAGAAATAGTAGTAAAATTTATTTCATTTTTGTGTTAGAAATGTCGGAAATTTCAATAGAAAAATATTGAAATATGTTCATTTTACAATATAGTAAATTCCTTGAATTCAACTAAGATAATGTAGAGGAAATAACCTCATTATGATTCTTTACCAGTGCAGCAGTTTGTTTAAAGTGGTTCTTTAATTAGCTTTGTTATTCTGAATATTTTCAATTAAGACTGTTTTACATTGTTCGTTATTCAGAATCTTTTTTAATTCAACCTATTTTAAAAATTAAACTCACAGATCTCATGTTTGTACAGGATAATGGGCTCATTACTACAGGGTTACTTAAATTATTTTATGTCATTTGGTAGTAAAAATGTTGAAGAAGGCAGATTATTATTATTTTTATATTAATTTAACTTCTATACAAAATCTAACTTCTATAATTAATTACTTGTACTTTATTTAAAATTATTTGTTTAACACTGCAACCCAAGGATAAAATAAAAATAAAACAATCTAAAATTTAAAAAATGGCCTTTAATAATAATCGTCTTTAGTATTCGGTTATATAATTAAAACAGCTTATGTGTATATCATGATCGGTATATCTAGATTTGAGAGTTTTCTAAGTAATACAACCCATAATAAAATAAGGGTAAAAGTTTTAACTGTATGTTCTAGTACTAGATTCAAATTTTTATATTTATTTTTGTTTCAAAATAATCTTAAAATTATTGAAATTAATATAATGAAAAATAACATGTGTTATGTGAAATATAGCTTCCTTGAATAGTTTCAGGAAGAAAATTGAAGAACTATGCCTTATTCTACAGTAGTTGTGAATACTCTTTTTACTGGAACCCAAATTCAATCTGCCTGTATAGTAAGAAATTTAAAAAATAGAAGTATAAAAGTTATATTGAATTAAACGTAAACCATGTTGAATTTACAACTTTATTTATTGTATTAAAAATGGTAATCACGGATTTTTTTGCCAATATCTAATCTGTAATAATTTTTCTCCCAGATGGTATAAAATATTGATGGTACCCCATGAATTGAATCAACTACAACTACTATCGGAAATCATAGTTCGTTTAGATTTTGAGTGTGAGTTAAGAGAATTAAGGAACTAAATTAATAGTTCGTGGCAGAATTAAGAATCTACCACTACAAGCAATCATCTACGATATAAAACGTAACTTCACTATTAAAGTAAAGAGATGCAACATACAGTTCAATCAGTGTTCATTGAAATAAACTACTTGGGTCGCCAACTGGACCAGTATTTACAGTTTGGTGGAGAAGTGTAATTTAAATTGGAAATTTGCAATTCTTATAAATAACATTTAAGTTTTTTAAACATATTTTGTTCCTTGTACTACTTAATTTATTACGGTGTAAACTAATTGACATATATATTGAATTTTTAATATTCTATATCTATTAATAGACAATATCAAATGCAATGGTAGATAAAGACTGGTGTCTAAATTCCTCATTTAATTAATAATACAATCTGTTAAAGGAATTTATAAAAAAGGTCTAGTAACGTTTCAATTTCCTCCTCAGGATACTTTGTGAGGGTTTCACCTATATCTAAGTTTTTACCTCTTTAATACAGTATAATCAATCTATACGAATATTAAAAAGTTTATTCTAATTTTCTTAGTTACATGCCTTTTAAAGTTTAAAAAGGATTTTATATTCGCTTGCATCATATTATCAGAACACAAAGCGTTATTATCTCTAGAGATCGCATTAGCATTTATATTAAAAGATACAAGCAACAGAGTAAGATTATTTCTCCATCATCGCAGACATTTATTCAATATATTAGAGATATCTTTCCTTTCAATTTTCTCTACAAATTGGCAATAACCACAAATTTATTATTGTATTGAATTTTGCTTCTCAAAACGATGTCAACCTTTGATATGTTAATATATTTTCTCAGATTATTGAATTTTATTAGATTGGTGAAAGTATTTATTGAATTTATTTCAAGTTGCATTTTACTCATCCAATTTTACCTTAATTAATTAAACGCTTATAAAATATTTGTAATAAAAGCTTTTATATAATCTTCCTCTATTGTAAACGATATTCCAGTAATTTATTTGACTTTATATAAAATAATTTTATGTATTATTTAAGTAAATAAATATCGAGCTTGGTTCGTTGACATAATACAAAATTATACTTGTATTTTAGTAGAGGAAAATATTTTCGAATTGCAACCACCTTTAGAAAAATCATGACCAGTATTGCATTTATAATTATTACGAAAACAAAACAATATGTTAGACGGTTATTGTATTAATGCTGAAATTATCTTGTAAAACACTAGGTATCAATACAAAATGGTTTATTAATATTCCCGATTATCTTGGCAAATAAACCAGAACCTGCAATATGAAATATTCCCTCATATGGTGTGTATAAGAGACACGCACAATAAATCACGCGTTAAACATAAGCATCTTATAGTTTTAATCTATATTTCAAATAATACTTCATGTGTAATAAATCACTGCCTCATTGTTATGTTTATGCTTTACTTCATATAGTAAAATAAACTTATTCTTCGCTGCAGAAGGATAGTTATATTCTTAGTAAATAAACAAATATCATTTATCATCAGCTGAGCACACAAGCTGACATCTCTATTTGACAATACACTGCACGCTTCAAATGGAAGGAGAAGAGAGGTTAGAAAGCTGTTTTGTGGCAATGTCTCCTTCAGCACTCTATATATAGAGACAGATTATTGTAGGGGGAAAAAACGGATGTTTGAGACGTGGATTGTAAAATCGTTTGATTCTCCCTGATTCTAATATTTATATTATTTTTGATAATTATTTTGTTTTTGTGTAAAAGTCTTTTTTTCCGACGACAATTTGTTCTCAGAAACTCTATGACCTAAAATTAACCCCTATCGTGTGTTTGTTTACTACTTTCTCATGGCTCCTAATAATCATCGTAAATTACAAATCTAAACTTGTAAGTAACTTTAACACACAAATTAAAACAAGTAATTAATTGTGGTCCAACTTTAATAATCTCGTTGCTTACACTATTAACACACATGCATCACTGCATCTTATTGCACTTTATAATGAGTATCATAACGACATACCTAAGTCGTAAACTAAAATTATCTTTATGGCGTAATAAAACTTAGCTCCCTGTGTATAATAACAAAGTGTCCTAAGTTGTATGTTATATAACTTGAATAACTGTTATTAAGTTATGTTCGTACTTTACAAGATTAAATTTTTGTGCGGACTAATTTTAAATAAAAACTCTCTATTAAAGGAATATGTTTGAATTTCAGAAATGTCATTTTATATTATGAGTTGTATTGTTCTATGCTATATATTTTAATTGATATATATATATTTTTGTCTAAGGCTTGATAAATTTAAAAAAATAAAGTTATGTGCAATTTAGCAACATTGTTTAAACACATTTTCATACACACCCTTTCATGAATATTATAGAAGAATGTTATAGATTGTAATTGTTATAGGCCTACAATATGTTTTTCTAAGGCAACATAGAATTAAAAAAAAAAAAAAAATACGTGTAAATTAACAACCTTGTTTAAACACACTTTCAAGCACACCCTTTCATGAATATTATAGAATAATGTTATAGATTGTAATTGTTATACAATATGTTTGTCTAAGGCAACATAGAATTTAAAAAAATAAAGTTATGTGTAATTTAACAACCTTGTTTAAACACACTTCCATGTATATATTAATTAAACCCTTCCATTTGTCTACAGACATTGAAGGAAATAAACAAATTAAATGTAACTTTACACACATTATTCTTTATCTTCTTTTGCTTCGAAAATGATTTATTTCAGTTAAAGAGTTCTGGATCTTTGTTGGATGAATCCTTACATAAGTTGATTAGGCAATAATACTCAAATGACTTATGTTAAAAGTATGTTAAACTTTTTAACATAGTAAGTATAATGTGAGTAAAATGAAGAAGTTAAAACACTTATTACATTTCCATGATTGTGATACTAAATCACTATTAATTACTAATAATAATATTACCTTATTGAAGTTCGTCATGTGATGTCTTGTTGTATCATTTATGACGACGTGTTTCGTAGCCGTAACGTGAATATCATTAACGTTCATATGTTATGTAATTTATTTTAATCTACAACCATGTCTTTTGTGTGAAAAAGATGATGACGTTGCGGCTACGAAACATGTCGTATTTAGATACGACATGAAGTCACAAGACGGACCTCATTAAGGGAATAATATTAATAACACTATTTAAATTATTATGTTATTCAGTTATTTTTACAAAACCAAATACAAAATTAAATTAATTTAAATAAGGAACAGGTACTGTTTAAAACGAAGATTCATGTCCATGATAGGAATGCCACGTTTCACGTTCCATTTCGTAAATCTATTAGGCTTTCCTCCAGTTTCATGGACTTTACAATTCCATACCTTAAAATACGTGTTTTATAATTGCTAAATTTAAAAGACTACTTTCCCGTCCGTTTTATCTTAAGTGATATTTTGTAAATTACTGATTTTAATAATGATTTTATACAGCAGGCAGTGTTTTTTTATATTTTTTACATCTAAAATATTAAATTATCTATTTGTGATAATTAATGATTAAACTTGATTTTCGATATTTTACAAAACAGTTTTTTTTTTTTTTTTTTTTTCAACAGGGATTCTTTACAGTTTACTTATTTTGTGAAGTTGTTCCATAAATTGTTTAATCTAATTAACTTATTTACTTATTTTTTAAGTCACCAATTCACCTCCATAGTTACACCACCAATATATGTAATCATTCAGAGAAACAGTTTAATTTAACAAACTTACAGTATATAATCAACATATACCTTCAAAATGACGTTCAAACACAACTATTTTGGCTTGTTAATAACGTGAACCTTGCTGAGAGGCGTTGTGAATGACGTAGATCTCCAATTAATCATTTTCCTGCGCCGTTTGTTTGAATTACACCGATCTGTATTTGGTGGTGACAGCAACTCACATAATGTGAGGAGACGATTAGAGTCTTCAATCATTGCTCGGGAGTAGTGTTACTGCATAAATTCAAGCAAACAAACAGACAGTTAAAGTATTATATTGAATTACATGTTATGATTTAATTTTAAAGCGAATAACCGAATGGTAATAGCAAGAAAATGTTTCTTAACACAACGCTCACAATAATATGATATAAAATATTGATAATAACAACAGATCAGTGTGACAATTAAATATTCTTTATTACAGTTTCTGTACAACATAATATTATATGAGTCGTCATTATTATTTTGTTATTGTAATATGCACTTAACATAGTGCGATTATCAAACACATACCCCCCCCCCACACACACAGCCACACACACCCCCTACACACGTACAAATTTATAAAATTTATCTATAAACAAATGAAATAGTTTCACCTTCAAATTTATGCACATTATGAAACCTATGACCAATATACACATCAAATAATTCAGAGTGAATAAAATTATAAACACCTTTGAATTACCATAAACATCTCAAAATGTAACTAGGAAAACAAAAACGAAAAATACAAGTAATAACTAATTTAAAAATTGGATAACATAATGCTATATAGATTATACAAGATCCTCTTTAATTGTATGAGTGACGCCCACATATAGTTTTTTTTTGTTTTTTTTTGGAAGGTTTACTTTTAGCAAACATCGTACCCTCTCAAAACATAAATCTACCTACATTTACATCACCACTAACTATAGGCGGTGACTTTTTAGAATGTGTATTTTATTAATTATTTATCATTGTGGTAGATGTTTTTGACTTCTATGTACACTTCAAAGCTGCATTAGGAGTGGTTATCAGCGCTGTTTCCACAGCTAAAACCATTCCACAATATCACCATTCCATAAATATAAACTGGATAAAGGTATTAAAGTAGTAGTAGGTTTTGTTATGGAGGAAAAGCAAATCTATTTATGTAGGCATTGAAACTTACTACTTGACAAGTGCTGATATAAAGCGGCAATATATAAAACTAACAACTGTAGATAAAACATAAGAGGCGTTGCAAGGCGTGTCTAGTCAATAAAACACGAACAACACAAAGACTACATAGTTATGTTTATTCTACCTTATGACATCTACCTCTGAAGTGCTATGGATTTGTACCTCAGTTAAAATAAATACAACTATACAGTCTTTGTGTTGTTAGTGTTTTGTTGTGTTTTGGGGGAATGTCCTTTCATTGTATATTCACCACACTACTCTAGTATTTCTAATGACTTAAATCTCTTTAGATTTTTTACGACTATTTGTATGTCATTTTTTGATTTCTGATAATATCAAGTGCTTATTCAAGCTAATAACAACAACCAATGTTCCATTCTAACTATAAGATTTCGAAAAAAGTTCATTAGTAATAAAATACCAAGAGATATGTCTATAGATATTTTTAATGAGTTGATTTTTGAATCACGTCATGAATTTCATTTAAAACAGTTATAAAATAAACTCATAGCATAAGATAGAATTTATTAAGAATAAAATACCATTAATGGATGTAATAAGACATCCGGTACAAGGTTCAGGAAATTGCCAATTTGTTGAAATCTTAGTGCCTCTAAGGAAGTTACTACAGAAAGCAATTATGGCAAATTCTGTTCGTAGGTAAAATAGATGGAAGATATATGAACTATTTTTAGTTGATTAACTTGAATCTTTTTTGGAATAACATCAACGCGACACTTATAGCTTTGGTTCTTTATTCTTTATTGACAGTAATAAATGGGTACACACATGCTTGTGAAAAACATGTATAACTTTTTATTTTCTCATTTTTAAAATTACAGCAGAGAAATAAATCTTTAAAAATAAAATAAAATTGAATTTAATATATAATTTAACAGATATAATATTATTGCAAGCGTTTTTTTTTAACAATAGAAATAGTAGTTTGTTCGTATCAGTAACACGCTGCCTCAAATACATATTTAAAAAAGTTAATTTAATGCAAGACAATTTGAAATTATATACAAAGAAGAATAACTTACACTACTGCACCTACATATCTCATCAAAATTCTCTTTGTAATAACAAATTTAACATATTTATTGATGTCATACTCTCCATCATATCCTCTATGTTAAACAAATTATGTAAATGATGTATGTATGAAATGTCTGGCTTGGCCCTTTTTGGAATACATAACTAAGCTAAGGATACATAGAATATCATTAAAAATACATGTATCCATTTACAATTCTATGTGAAATAGTGTGACATAATGTTCACCAAAGGTATGAATGTTAGTATTCGAAATTTGTAATCAAATAGACAATACAAACAAAATATTTTAAATAAACAATAATAAATAAACATAGCTACCCTTGTGAATATATAAACTGGAAATTAGTTAAATTATACCGAATATATAGTCAATGATTAAAAAATATTTTAAATCTTAAGTCAGTTTACTTTTGTAGGATTTAGAGGTTGTGGGATAAATAAACTTATTGAAAATATAATAATTCGATTAATGTAAAACATTATATCAATATACATGTAATGAAAAACATATAAAATTAAAATAAATGACTTTATTGGAAAATCAAAAAAAAAAAAGCCTTAAATCTTCCATATGCCTTTTCATTCTCGTAATGTGTAGTTTGTACACTAAATCTCATTGTCGTAATTCCAGCTTTCGTGACCATTCATAGTTCTTTGTCTTGTCTTACACAAAGAATGATGGATCAATTCCGTAATTTTGTTCCTCCACTGGGCGTCCATCCGGAATCGTTTACAGACCTCTTTACAATATATCTTTTTAGAGTTATTACCAGTATTGCTGTTCTCAAACTAGTTTTAAAGAACGCGATTATTTTTATGTTAAAGAAGGATCAATAATTTTGAAGTTGAATAAATCAAACTGAAGGTTAGTGGTCAAAAGATATCTTAAACTTGAACTGAATGATCCTCATCTTTAGATTTCATGTTTGTTTGTCTTATTTAAAATTGATGCATTAATTATTGGTGACCAAACTGGTAATGTAAATGTAAAATTAAAATGGATAAAAAATGTGAAATATCTCTAATTTAGAAATTAAGTTTACTCCCAGTTTATTATATTTAATACACATATGAAATTCCTGTCTTCTCGGCTACAGATCTCCACTTCCGACTATATGCGGCTGTTTCCCTTTTCAGATATTTACAGCATCCTCCACATCGAAAACCATTTAAATCACACTGCCTCTTTTTACCTTCTCACGTGTACAATATTAGTAGACACGTAAATAATGGATCTTGTATACTTGTGGATGTATCTTTGATGTGGTACCATTCACACAAAGAGTGCTTTTTTTAAAATTAAGTTTGAATTCTTTGTGTCTATCTAACGTTTGTCTCCTATCGTATGCGTGCAACCTTCTATGAGTCAAATGCGTAGTTTGAAATTTGATATACGAGAATATTTTTACCGTATCCCGGAACTTTTATCTTTTTGTGTAAAATCAAAATTAGTTTTATGAGAATAAAGTAAAAAAAAAATAAAAATAAATTTTAAGTAACTTATAAGGACCTAAACAAAAGAGTCCGTTTGTGAGTTAACGATAATTAATATTAAAAAATCGGCCAAATATGGCAGTAAGAAAGGAGGCAATTTACAAAAAGAGTTGTACTGATTTTAATCAAATTAAAGCGAAGTGGGAATATTAATAACTCATCTATGCCAGTGGGGTAGAGTCACAAGTAGAACGATATTACGGTTTAGGTATAATTTAAAAAACAGAAACTAAATAAAATAAAAACTCGATTTTAATCAAGTGTATATTAAGACAATACCGTGAAACGTTTGTGACCTATTTAACGTATAAAAAATTTATAAAAGTCTGGGTCCATGGTCGATTTTCACTTTTGACCAATAACTACCAAATTGACGTGTTTGGGGACTAATATTTGATTTGATTTTGGGAATGAATGATAGACAGAATGGTTGCGTAACACGTGCAGTTTATTACGCGACAAACAAATTCGTCCTTAAATAAATGCACATGTAACACCTAATATCTGTCAGTCGAATGAACATATAAAAAAAACGCAATTTTTTAAATTCACTCTTATACGTATATACATTATTATCTTTAGCCAAATATTATACTCTACAAATTACAGAATCGATTTGCTGCTTTGCTCGAGCCAACAAGATGTTCTGTACTTGGACATCACCCAAACTGTACCTATAGATGGTGGACTGGTAATACAAGCACATTAAATGTTTATGGGATTAATAATTTCCGCTCTTTGAAATAAAAATCACTATCATACATTTTGTGGCGTCAGCTATATCGTAGAAGAATCAATTTATATCATCAGTAATGATTCGAAATTTACCCCTAACCACAATCACTGGAAACTTTAAAATAAAACACAATTGTATTAAAGTTTCCAGTGATTGTGGTTAGGGGTAAATTAAGAATTATTATTGTGAATTTCATCACAGTGCTGAACAAGATTGTATCTTATATCATCAGGTATGGAAGTTATGACTGAAATCTGAATTTATAATGTAAAGCTACAAAAAACTTAATTCCTAATTTCCAATAAATGAACACGAGTTACATATAAAAACACAAACAGAAAACACCATATTACATGTATAGATTAATTATAATTACATTCGTACTTTTGTCATAGCCAAGCAAATATCGAACACTGTGGAAATAAATAGCCTTCATTTAAATATATCTTGTTATCTACTACATTTCATCTTCGCTGGTTGATATATTATTCCTTCTTCAAATATATCGTGTATTATAATTATGTCTCATTTACCTGCATAGAAACTAATTGTGAATATAAAATACCTATTTGAACATTAGTAAATTTAATATTACTTAACGCAGGAACTGGAATGTATGAAATGAAAACAATATTATGACTTTATTAACATAACTAAACAATTCAGTCTTCATAAAAAAGTATTTGTGAATTTTGTGGTGTAAACAATATATGCTAATATTGTAAACTATAATTGAATATACGTTCTAATTGAGTACAAAAAATACCTTTGAGTCGTAACATTATGTGATATTGATTAGGAAATATACATGCAAAGTTGTAAATAATTTTCATCTTTCAGTCATTATATATAATTTTATTTTATTTCTTTTCTATATTTGTTTAGAATGAAACAACTTTTTTTATATCTACTCGAGATATGACAGTTGAGATTTTCTAAGAGATACAGGTGGCTACAAATACCATGGGTATTTATAATTGTATTTAAAATAAAGTGATTTTATATCATATAAATATAATATTGAGATTATTTATTAGTTTTAACACTTGAATTATAAAATAAATAATAATTCATCTAATATGCTTTATATGTATTGTCATCTCAATGAACAAGTTTATTCACTAAAACAATAATTAATATTATTAATGGATTGTCGACATTGTGCTGCCACCTATTGTGTCGACTAAATAGACTAGAATACAATACGTTTGTATAATAACAAAACCATTACAACAGAAGCACTGTTAGTAATATAGGGGTGGGAATTTTAGTGATTAATTAACTGAACATTGCTCAATGCTGGTTTTGAAGGTTGAGCAGGTATTTGTTGAAAAGGATGAGATGTATATATTACAGCTTTTTAATATTTCAGGTTTATAATTAAAATGACACTTATAAAGTCAAAAAACATAATATTTATTACTTGTACGTAATTACTTTAACTAATATAAAATCCAACTATTATATCTCGTTTTCTGTGGAAAAATTAAATACTGAAAAAAGCGGGATGATGAATATGCAGATTAGTACAAAAACAAACTGAAAATAAACATATTATTCACTATACTGTATATTAGGGTAGCTATTTTTTTTTTAATGTCCTCTTTCCTGTCTTACCTCTGAAGTACATTAAGCAAATGCAGGGTAACATCTCAATCTATAAATACTGTAATATATTTTTAACTTCTTTTTTATAAGCATTATTAACCCGAAATATTTCAAAATTGGTGAAAGATATTAAATAACTACAACTCTATGAAAGTTCCATTTTATATTAGTCATGATGTTTTAAAACAATGTCTAATCTACACATAACACAACTTAATAACTCTGTAAAAATTAGCAATAATACAACCGTCTCACATAATACACATTTTAATATATTCCCCACAGCATAACTAACTTTAGCAATTTCATTCATTCTACGTTATTTTGTGTGTGGTTTTATTAGATTTAACTGTTGAGAATATAAAAAAATAACATCGTTTAAAAACATTTATTTCGTTAACATCATATCCATTAACTATATAAAATTTCGATAGATTTTTAACTATAGATTGTATGATTAATGCTAACCTCACGGAAAACATAGATAACAATATTAAATCCTTTACATTTCCAACAATTAGTTCTATTAAAATCTCATAATAATGCGTAGAAATAATGACTTTGGTAAAGATAAAGTTAACCTACATAAAAAGTTGACTCTTTACTTTGTAATTTAAAAAGAACGGTATTACACGAGTAATGTAATTATATTGCTGTACAGATAGCAAACGTTGTTTTAAAATATTAATTAATTTATTAAAGTATTTTGTTATTGAAATTATCTCCTTAAATAACAATAATAAATGTGTGAATAATAAATTATTTGCTTAACTCGTGCATAATAATAAATAAACTGAAACAACTGCTTGAGTATTCTCTACAAATATAAACAATTTCAGGCTAAGAATTAATTACACATCGTAGATATTGTAATGCTATTAATGCATTATTGTTGTGTGGATTTAGACCATGTACCTATATTTGAGTAGTGCATCAACTTGAGCGTTTTATTACCACTATAAACATTTTAACCAAAGTTTCGTGTTTCTAAAGTCGTTAACTTTATAGCGTTACTAATTGTTTTACATTTTCAAGCTTGAATCAAAATAGTGCAGGATAATTTATGACTGAATTAATATGTTGCCAGAGGATCTTTAAACACTTTTGTACAAATTATATATATTTGTTTCATTTTATTATGCAGAGTTAAATTATCAAGTGAAAAATTAATTATAATAAGGCGTAACCAATTGTTTAAGGGCTCACACGGTAGATAAAACGCAGACACTGGATACTACTTTGAGAAGTCAAAACTTACTACTTAATATCCAAAACATAGATCCGACAATGAAAGATGCAAGATGTAAAAAAAACATTAAAAACAATATATAATATTAAAAGATTGGTCTTTTTGTTGTTATTGTGAAAGTTTATTTACAACGCTGTATCATCATAAGCAATATTACATTTTAAACAAATTTTATAAATTGTATCTCCTTATTGTTTATTGTTTATTTTTTATTATTTAAGTAAAGTAATTACGAGGTTAATAACAGAAAAAAGGTTTATATTTGGTTAATGATTTCGACTGCATTTAAAATTTACCTCAATTACCTTTCAGTATTTCTAGAACACATTTTTTTAGTGTCCTCTAAAATTCAATGTTTAAAGGCTTACAATTTATGACCTCACAATGGCAACCCTCTACTATTAATTCTGTGGAAAGGGAGATTAAGCTTTTGGGTTTTGTCCAAGCTGAATTGATTACATTAGGGTTGGATTTATTTATTATTTAGTATATCAATATTCAGAACCAGTAATAGCCTATGTAATAGAATTTATTAAATTTATGTTCATATTAAATGTAGGCTACCTTAAAAATGTTGGAAGATACTAAAACATATTTTTTTAAAAATATATATTTGGTTTTATATAATGTCCTAAAAGAGAAAATATTTTACTTCAATAACGCCTTTAAACTTTAGTAAATACTAATTTATTATTAACACAGGTTAATGAAATTTGTTTTAAATCCTAAACAAATATAACAAAAAAAAATCTTAAGATGTCTATTAGCTACAATTGTAAAAAAAATACTTCTTGCCAACAGTACAACCATAATATATTATGTATTTAACTAAATGTAATAATTTATGTTGTGTTCATTTCAGAAATTTTTATTGAAAGCGGTAATTGAAATTTAAATAAATTAATAATTATACTTTGACAATCACCTCAATTGTAGTAATCCAGATTATTTTTTCTACGAGTGATTGTAGGTTTACAGTTTTTTAAAGTTTAATTATCTTTTTACGTAGATTGCTAGTAAAACCAAAGATACGACAAGTCCTACTTCTTTAAACACACATTTCAAGAACATTTTGAAGTTTCATAAAAAATTAGAGCCGAGAACAATGGGCATCAATTGTAAACGTCCATCTTTAGTCCTGTGAGTTGTATAACTGGACATATTTACAGCTGATAAAATCTACCGGATATCCAGTTTTTTTATTCGAACAGAAAAACTTCAATCAATATTACAATGTCTTATATTCCATCGTGATTTATTGATAACTAAATTTTTTACCTCATAATCCCATTAAGATGATTAATATAATAACTAAAATAATTTTCTTTATTGAACATAATTACTTATTACACTTCTGTACTACATTTTCTTACCATGAACAATAAACATTTTTGTTATAGTTAACAAAATTTTACCTTCAGTTTTAAATGTTATTTTGTTTTTAACGAGTTATGTTCATACTGATTCACATGTAAACATTACTCTATTTAGAAACATTTTAATTTTAAACAGAAATGTTTTAAAGTTAATCTTTTACTACTTTCTGCTTAGTATCTTATTTTGTTTCTATTACTATTAAGTGACTGGACATTAGTTTTAAATCATAATTCACAAAACATATGAATTATGTAAAGTAAACATACTAATGTAAATTAAATAATCGTGATAATTTCTACGTAACTGTAAATATCCATATGTAAAATGGAATTGGTTACTTGTGTATGTTTATTGTATAGCAATCAACATTCCCAGTACCGTTATTTAAAGCGGAAACATATGTTCTGAAAAAATAACATTTTATCTTACTTACATAGCCAATAACTTGTGCTTTTTCAGTACTTGTTTTAATTTATAAGTTTCTGATTTGGTTCAAAAGGAAGAAAGAAGACAAAAATTTATATTTAAACGAGACAGCTTTCGTGCATTACGCGTAATATCACAAAGGATTGAATAAAATATTTACATTTATTAGGGACTGCTTATTTTATCATGTCATGAATAATTTATTTTAGCGAATCCAAACTCGTAATAATACAACTTTACCTAAATCTATAACAAAAGACAGAAATTACCGTAAATCTAGTTTAGCAAAGTAAGGTAAAGCGTTTGTAAGTACATAAAAATGTTTTATGCATACGTTATATACCTTGCATTAGTATTAAATATAAATTATAATTATCAATGAACAGTGTTAAATATATATTGGGTGTTTTATTATTTACAAAGTATATAGTGAAAGCAAACATACTGTTTAAAAAACTCCCTATCTGAATATAATTTAATAAAATAAGTATAATTCTTACTGAAAATTTATTTTTCCACATGTTCTAAACTACAAATATAATTTTTTTCACTGAAATGTAGCACACATATAATTTCATTTTTATTTTATGTTTAGTTATATTTTTACAACAAAAGAAAAAATAGCAATAAATAGAAGGATTTATTATCATTTTTTTTCATTATTTTATTTGCCTAACGTAAATTAATATTCTCATAACATCTTGTATTGAATTGATTACAATAATTAATTATTACAATATATTAAAATAGAAATCTTTATAACGATAGTAATTTTGATTAATAACTTAAGGAAGGTTTGTTTAATATATCAACACACGTAAAAGAACTTCAAGATACATTCTTGATTACTTTTATTGAGCTACCTTTTGATTCTAGTGGTCCAAGGGCAATATCTCTGGGTGACGAGGCATAAGGGATTTGAAGCTAACGAGACGGCAGACAATCTAGCTAAACGGGGCTTTGCATCAGAGTTTGTAGCACCTGAGCCAGCTGTAGCCGTGTGTCTAGCCAATATGGCTATAAACAGGTAGGTTCATGCAAAACATCACCAGAGATGGGGATGCCATAAGGGGCGCTCCCATAGTAAGTAAATACTTAAAGACATCTCTTCAGGTAGTCCAGAAAGGACAATAATGGCCCGAGGTAGGGGACACCTGAAACTAATTACGGGAGACCATGTTCTGAGAGCACATGGGAGGTCACCATGGCGAAAAGGAGGGTAGACTGTGCGGGAAGGGTGAGGAGACTGCAGGCCACATAAGTTTCAATTGTGATGCCCTGATCAATAAGAGGTAATATTTTTTGATTTAAAATAGTTGGGGAACTATCATTAGACGAGCTAGTCAGAGGAACAAATGTGTTAAGCTAAAATAAGGAGGGTTTTGTTGCACAAAAGGTCATTTGCGGTGCCAGAGTCCTCTAAACTCCAAATCGAATCAATCAAGGGCAATATCGATACTAGATCTTTAAAGAACAGGGCCCAAACATTTTCATTTTACATTCCAATTTCTACTCGTTATTACCGTTTATTTTCCAACAGATGATGTTACCGTACCTCTAAAGATGTTTGAATAGCAGATAAAATATAAGTTAATATTCGTAGTAAGATAATAACAATATTGAATGGAATTACTGACAAACCTTTCCCTATTTATTACATGTAATACTTTTAACAATACGTAATATATCCACAAATTAATATTTCTATCGTATTGGGTTGTATTTTAATTATTAAATTTTTCACAGTCTCAAACATTTGTGTCTACTTGATCTTAAAATTTATGTTACGAGTATTTGTAATTTATTTAATTAACATTTTAAACCCTTACATTATTATTATTAATCAACATTTTTGATAATGTAAGGATGTTTTTACAAATTTCTTTACAAACAAATTTTATAGAATTTTTGAGTATAAGTAAATGCTACTCGTTCATATTTATTTATGTAATTGGTAGTCGATTACAATAATATTTGTTATGAATTCCCATAATGACATAAATAATGAAAAAAAAAAAAATATAGACCAAAACTTCTTGATAATTATCGTACATATTTTTTTAACGTAAAAAATCTTACGAAACAAAACACTCACATTACAGGGTAAATTTAAAAACTGAAAATTATTTGACTTTCAATAAATAAAGATATAAGTAGACTTATTGTCAAAGAAATCGAATGACAAACATTTTATAAAAGGTTACAAACGGCAAACCGTTGACGTAATAAAACCAAAGATCACGTAGTCCGGATTAGTTGGCGATATTTCCAAACCATTTCTTATCCTGTCCAAAACAAAAGCCTTGTTGGAAAAAAGATTTGATCTCTTTACATTTACACTCTGCCAAGTATAAGAGCTCAATATAAAAGATCGGATTAAATAATTCTTGAACGCTATTGCTTTATTCCAGAGATGTTGGTTTAAACTGAAAATATTGATCATTAAATTCGTTTACTTATTTTTTTTCTATTCCCTATGCTTCTTAAAGGATAATAATTGTAAGGATAAAGATAAATTATAAAATCGAAGCTTTCCAAACAACTTGTTAATCTTAATTAATATAATAAAAATAATAAGCTTCTTACTTTATTTTAATTTTAATAACTTTATAACATTTTAAACATGACATTTTATATTAATATTTCAAGGAAGTGCCACAAACAAATGGAGATTAAATTTGGTCAAAATATAAATATTTTACTTCCATAAGAGTTTCTGTTAATGACATTTGTGACTATAGATGAAATCCAACTGTGTTACTTTTACGGACACATAACTGAAATATTTCATCCTTTGTGTAGCATATTAAAAAAAAAAGACACAATTAGCTTAAAAAATCATACTGAAAATATTTTAATTTAGTGTATTAAATATGTTCATATTTTACTTGTGACTTGTAATACTATAAAATACTAGAATAAAAATGTAGTATTTATATTTATTCTCCATTAGTGTTCCTAGTCGCACCTTTCTTCCCAGTATTTTCAAGTAACATAAAAACTTTTGGTCATGTGGGCCTCATATAATATGTCTAAGAGAGAAAGCAACCGACATTAGATAAATGTCATCAAACTGGAATGTATATGTTATCAAATATAAACATATGAGACATACGGTTATGAGCATCCATTTATATTTTACTACCCTGGAAAACAACTGATAAATGAGTTTGGCCTTAGCACAAATTTATTTCTTTAAGAATCACAATTTTGAAAACCTTTTCTTAGTGAACAATAAACATGTGAGGCATACTGACATACGAAGTTTCAGCCCTCTATGTCTTGCTACTCTGGACATAGATTATTAAATGATTTCAGGCCTTTAAGAACAAAAAAATTTGAAACCATTTCTATTTGCGCCTCTCGTAGTAATTCCCTGAAACTTTCACTTCGATCGACAAAGTAGTTTTAGAGTGTGTTGATGATGGCTCAGTCAGTTAGTCGAGATATGTTCATTTATATATAGAATGTTCAGTAATGAATTATAGACTGCATTTTATGATTGAGTAAAGTAAAGTTAATCTAAAATTAATTATAATTATAATTTATAAGAGGATAAACAAGGTGATGTTACGATTAACTTATAAACAAACTACTAAATAATTATAAGTATAAATCAGTATTCGTGTTTTCTCAGAAGAATTAGATGGACTATTTAACTACTACTAAACTCTAGCTGGGATATCTGCGATAGTTAAGTTTTATTTTTGATCACAACACAATTATTTCCTCCTTGTTTTGTCATAGCTCATCCATCTCCAAAAATTTAAAATAAATGAAACTCAATTTGCACTTTGAAATAAAATTTAAAGTATATACATATTTCAATTGGTAAAATTTGTTTACTTGTTCTCATATAAATACAACATAATGAGAGAGAGAGAGAGTTGTTGCCTTAGAAAATAACTATATTGAAAATATCAACTTTATTGCTTTTATATAAACAAAATATTTTTGGAATTTCAGCCACAGTCTAAAAGTCTGTATGTCGTTTCTACATTAGGATTATTTTCGAAAGGTTTTACTACTACTAATAATAATAAAAATCTGCTTATTTTACCATATTTTCTGCAAAATTAAAAATTGAACTCATTGATATCAGATATTAAACAATGTACAATTCAAATTGTTGTTATTTTGTCTTTGATCAGAATTTAAATTATTTTCGTAACTATGTAGTAACATCTACTTATATAAATATGATTAGTTGACACTAAAATATAAAAGTGTTATTTTTTATATTCATAAATAATGTATTAAATAGATATTTAGGTAAAGTTTACAGTGCTGATCTGATTCCTACTTATGCCAACCAGCTCAAAATTCACAATCTGAGCGTGGATTGTGGAGAATAATTTTAAAGAAATGAGTTTTATGACTCAAATAATGTCCTTCTAATTGTCAGCATCAGTAATATATATATATATATATATATATATATATATATATATATATATATATATATATATATATATGTGAGTGTGTGTGTGTGTGTGTGTGATAGTGAGGAGCAGGAGTGAGACTTAAATCCATAGTAACCTAACGTGATCAAATACTAACTTACAAGTATTGGGAATCTTATACTTAGAAAGTTATAAAAGTATTTCATTGTTCATCAAACTTGATATTAACTACGCCCTTGTCTGTCCAAAATAGTTGGAGGGAAGTTCGTTTTGATTAAAGTTATAAAGCCACCACGAGATGTCTGAAGTTAGTTCATGAGAAGTTTGAAGTTTAACAACTGCTTTCATTTCATGTAATAATGTCAATTTTATTAAGTAAGAAACTATTGATTATAGAAAGTCAGTAAACATACTTTTATAATTGTAGCAATAAAGATAACTATACTGTTTACTATTACTTTTAAAAACAGTAAGTGGTCCTGGAATTAAAAAAAAAGTTTTTAATTATAATTATTAATTATTAAAGTGGAAAAAGATCATCTAGAATATTTCGAAAACTAAATTGTTAAGGTTTACTGGTTACTCATGGCATTTAATTTATTATATAACTGCAGATACACAAAGTAAACCTAATAATAGTACGGATGAGCTAGACAAAAGCCAGTAAATAAGACTTATATCTGTCTTTGTAATAACTTCGAAACAATTGGTTTTTTAGGTGTATACTTGATGTCTCGTTCTCGTATCTTGATTTAGTCTTCATTCCTCAAATTTAAAAAAAATATATAATAAAAAAGCTTCAATTTGTGTTTTGTTTCAATGGTATGTAATGTATGTATGTAATCTACACTGTTGGCTAGTTATGTTAGCGAGTATACTTGAATACAATTTAATTAAAATCCCTATATTAAATTTGTATAAATGCTATGTTTTCGTTTCAATATCTATGCATGTTATCACACATTTTAAGGTACTTGTGCAATATTTGACTTTTATATTTAATATTCGAAATATTAATTATATTTTCATTTAAAACAATCTGTTCCAGAATTTGTTTGAAAATAACGTTAACACACATGCAGACTTTAAGTTAAATATACCTGCAAGTGATCTGTCAGACAAGCACTTAAACATACGGGTATTTATTTTAAAGCAATACATTTTAAAATCATACGGTCAGATGTGAATATATCAACAATATTATCATAGTTTTTGAAGATTTTTGTAATTTGTCTTAAACAGTAAAACTTTTTATGTTTTATGATGCAGATTATGTGATGAATAACACTTTTAGGTCTCTCTGTCGGGTTAACCAATTTTAGTTAATTTTCTAATGAAATCGAAGTTACAATCACGCATAATATTGAAGTTACATTGTACTCGATACAATTATGGACTTACCATGGATAACGTCATATTTGTATCACTATTTCTCTTATCTACACAAGATTCCTCAACAGATCCTACTTTTAAAAGTTTTGTGGTTTGTAAACATCAACAGTTTACAGTATAACAAAGCTAACCAGAAAAAATAGAAATTATTCTACACTTCAAATCAGATGTTTAATATTATTCCACTCACATGGAATTGTTAGCTTTGTTGAGCCATAATTAAACCACAAACATTATGTACATTATGTACCTCATATTTTAAACACTCATATTTCAGTGCGTAGTTAAACAAAGACCGTGAAAGGGAAATATGGTTTCATTTGTAAAGCTGTGGAAAAATGTGACTAATGTTAATAATAAACTAAACTCTTTGCTTACCGCATAATGTTTCTTTCTTCAACCGTGTACAATAGGTAATAGCTTCTTTGCCTCAACTGTTTTCGCTTAATTCTTATGCTGCACCTTAAAATTGCTTTGACTGTTTACGTAAGGGTAGAACAAAAAACCGTAAACTTTGTTTAGTTTTTAGACTCATTGTGTTTAACTATTCTTTTACCAACTGTTTTAAATTAGGGCTTTTGCAAATAAGACAAATGTTCACGTTTTTTTAAGGCGAGGATGATGGCGTTGCAATTTTTAATGTGTTACATTACTCCCAAAGTCGGAATTATTCCCGCGGGTATATATATATATATATATATATATATATATATATATATATATGTTAAAATAATATATGTAATATCATGTTTTTCATGGAATAGAACAACTTAATTTTACATCTATTTGGTAGAAGATAAAGTATGAGTACTATTTTACTATCCTTAAATCTTTTCCAAAAACTTTTATAAACAAAATAAACAAATGTAGATTATCGAGAAACTTGGATTTATGTTCAGTGCTTTTAGCAATAAGGTATTCCCTGTCCTACTTTCACTATTCCATTTGAGCACTCTAAATAAATCCATGTTTCAAGTTTCAAGGATTGATAAATTCTCATTAGCAACAACATACAGGATGTTTCATAAAGAAACAGAAATAATTTCAGAACGAGTTTTTTCTGGTGAAAATAATGAAAAAAGTTCTTTTCTATCTGTGGACCCATTTGACGTTAACAAATTAATGATATATTTTGAAATTAGTAAAATTATGAGTGTAAATGTTGTATGCGAATTGTTTATACTATTTTGTATCAGTATATCAAGATACAAAACTTTAGGGGATCTTTGAAAGGCAATTTTCTTGAAAATGGTAAATTTTACGAAATGATTATGTGAAACAAAATATTTATATTTTTAATGACAAACCAAATGATTTTTATAAATATTCCGATGTCTTAAAAAAAAAAAAAACTTCAAAAAACCTAAAACGAAAACAAAGATAATTGTCATGAACACACGAAATATTACGATAGGCCTACTAGATATTTCTTACTATAAGGTATAAATTACTCGTGCTAAAAAGGAATATTTTTGACATAACATACCAAAATTAAAGACTTTAATTTGTTTAAAAATTTCATTATTACAAATTCTTAATTTCAAAAATTGATAACTTTGTACGCATCAAAGAAATAAAAATATTAACGAACAATTTAATAAAACAGATCACTGAACCGTCTACATTAAGTTTTGAGAAGTCTGGGGGTAGAATGCAAATAATTGGAGGAAAGATCATGTTGTTATGTTTAATGTAAAATTATTTGTTAAATGTGTAATGAATAAATACAATTTTTAAACAAAACTTGTACGGAATTATATTTTGAGAAAATGTATGTAATTACAAAACAAAAATAAGTTATGTTTTAAATATAAAATTTTACGTAATATAAAGGCATTTATTACTATTCACAAAATATCATATTATTACATACGGTTATATAATATTAAATAAAATAAATAATCTACATATTATACATTTTTAACAATTTCAATATTACTTTTCAATAACCATTGAGTTATATTCTTTGAACTAAATTTCAACTGATTATTACATTTGTTTTGTAGAATAACAATTTTTGTATATGTGTATATATATTTATATATTATTATTATTATGTTTTTTTTTAATTTCTAAGTTTATGAATTCTATATGTAGGTTGTATATATCATATGCATTTATATTGCTAGTTTAATATTGATACTTATTTAATAGAGAAATAATTCAATCTTCTTAAAAAGAAAAAAATAATTCTCACAAATTCAATGTTATCATACTAAAAAAATATCCTTATAAAATTTTCCATAGTTTATATTGTAATAATATCTAATATGATGGTAATTATTTTGTTGAATTATCTGTATATATTACAGGGGATAATAGTAGCACCTAAATAATAATAGTTAACTTGAACTAAATATGAATAATTTAAATTTAGGTGTTCAAAAGACAATTGTGTAGAATATTCGTGACTTATCAATCACTACGCAATACTCTCGACATACAGATGCAGTGATAACAAACTTTTATCTAAACTGTAATATACATCAGCAAAAACTGTTATTATTACCAAACAATTGTAATTTTAAAATTATTAATGTTTCTATAAACAAGTCAACGTAACAATGCAATACCAGAGTTAGGGAAAACGTTCTTGAGTACTTACACAGGTAGATAGTAGAATGTTACAATTAAATGTATATTTACCACAATAGGAGAAGGTAATTATCCATTTAAAACAATGGTGGTACAGTTACACAAAGGAAGAATTAAACAAGAGTTGCTTTTACGGCCTAAGGTTAAGCAAATAATATAAATACGTTTGTTTGGGGATTAAAAGAATTTTTCCTCATGAAAATATTAAATTAAAAATACATCCACGAAACATTACCTTTTTAATGTGATGCAGCGCTCTATTTTGAATTAAAAACGTAGAGGGATGTGTGACAACCATAGAGGATAATATTATCTAAAGTTGCTTGTATTTAATTTCGGCGATTCAGCTAAAAATTTGTCCATACACCTTAGCCAATATTGGTGATTGATGTCACTAACCAAAGGGGTGTTGTTTGTCCAAGACAATCTTGAACCAATGACTAGGTAAATGAAAATTTAACAGTAAAGTAAAATGGAAATTATCTTTGTTACATAGTTAAAACATTTTCAAAATAACAGCTGATAAATTTCATGAATGACCGATTTTAGGCTAGTTGGTAATAGACAAGTACTTTTTATGTAAAATTTCTATTTTTGGTGTATGAAGGAGTGTTATTTTAAAGAAAATAATGGGTAGTAAAAACATTTATTTGGTAAAAATTATTCTGTCAAACGTATTTATAGTAGTACGAGAAGTCATTGAAAAACTTAATTGGAAGTTTTTCGTTGCATATGTAAAAATACAATATTCTAAAGTCATATTTTTAATTACAATTTTAGAAATAATTACATTTTTAATGATTTGTTCATGAGAAACATATAGGCAATTCGTCTTATATATATATTAGCTTCTTTTTTAGCTGTTTTATCTTATGAGTATATTTATTTATAAATATGTTACTTACGTCGTCTCATACACACTGATTGTTGTCTCCAACCGGTTTCGCTGCTTCAATTAGTCAGCATCATCAGGGTTTATCTGCTACTGCTTCGTCATTAACATAAAAACACTACACAACACACATTACAGACACACATGCGTACACTTTATGTCCTGTCAGGTGGCCGGCCAGTTCGGTACTGAATCTGCATCTCGTATTTTTTATCATTGTTCAAATATGCAGAATAAATACTGTTGGATTCAAACCTTATTTGTTCATTTATTATTTTCGTTTTGTTGGTTTGGTTTTCAACAAATATATAAAACTGCTCCCAAGCAGTTCATATTATAACCCTTTTCGCATTGTTTTAAAATATTCATTGTGCTCTACATTGTGTCATACGAGTGCATGTTATCTAGAATATGCTTCGCGAAATTTGATTTTTCTGGTTGGTCCAATTTTTACCAATGCTGAATTCTACACAATTATGTATAAATATTTATTATGCAATTATGTTGATTTTATATTTATTGATTTATTTAATAATCGACTAGCTGGTCTATATCCTCCTAAGAAACATCTGAATGTTTAAATATGAAATTGGACTTCCAGGTACGATTATATTACAATAGCAACCATTTGTTTTACGGCAAATATATTAGAGATAACCTTAATTCTACTTTTCTTGTCTGCTTTGAAGTTAAATCCAAAAAAACATTTATCTATTTCTGATGGATTGGGAGTTACCTATCTGTAATATTCATCTCTAACCTCTTTTGATATTAAAATCATAACGTTTTTAAACTATATTGATTTTTCTAAAAAACTCTGAACCTAAGTATTAATGCAGTTTTAATAATATTTACAAAATATTCAAATAATATTTTCTAATATTTTATTGTTAGCATTAAAAAACTACAAATAATTCATGTTATACATCGAGTAAATGGCAATAGGATATTTTTTTGCTTACATTTGTACAGGAATTATTATACATGATATGGGAAGAAGTGCATTTAAAGAAATAAATATACAAAAATACGGTTGCTGAGGAAAAGTAACGTAATGATAAGTTAACGAATAACCACGAAACGTTTGTGGATGAGTGCTTAGAGATCCTGTATAGATGTGACCAAGTTTGAGCTACTAATTAATTTAATAAACAGGACTAAACTGAATCCATATAATTTATAAATTTTAACCTAATTTTTCCAAAACAACTTACTGACAGAAACTAAAAGCTTATACGAGAGAGAATGTTTTTTTTATTATTTTTTTTAATATTAGCAAACTTGCACAGCCTGTAGCTAACTCCCGCACTGAAAATTCTTCTTAAATGAGGACCAATCAGATAAAAATATAAACTTTATAAATATTTAACTTAGCAACATGCTATATCACCATGAATACCTTAAAATACACATGCAGTATTTTGTATTTTTTCCCATATCAGTGGATATTACAAACACATTTGTAAAACAGTAGTAATTTAAAATGCACTGTATTATATGCATAGTTACAAGTTCATTAAATTATTTGAAACAAATTTTAAATAGGTACTAATTTACATAGTGAAGTAGGCAGGGTTTTAATAAACACACTTCAACTTAAATATATTTCCCATAATCCTTCTTCTTGCAAAACTAAGTTACTATGACATTTTCCTCTTTTCATTTGACGAAACAAATTTGTAATTTCCTACTGATGTAAGTTAAGACATTTCATTTCCTGTGTGCTCTGCTTTTGTTTCTTGAACTTTAATTTCCTTGCCGAAGTAACAGTTCTGATAGGTTCTAGACAAAAATATTTTATTATTAAAATCATTTGATGTTAATTGTGAAATTTTGTTTTACTTTATATTTAAGGAAGCGTGCTTAACTATCTACAACAAATAGAATACGTTAGTCCACACAGACATTGATGTCAGCTTAATTATGTGTTTTGTAGAAATAAACATGGCGTTATGTTTACCTATTTATTACGAAACTCTCTCGTCTTCATTATTTTAAAGAACACACAGTAGAGTTGTTAAGAAAATAAATATCTTTTATATCTTTATCTTATCACCACTTAATCTTATCACATACTTTTCACCATAAGGAGATAGAATTTTACGCGTAATTTATTGTTATCTTGTTACTTCATTGGTAGCCAGGAAGTATAATTATTGATTTAACACCACAGAGTTCTAAGGTGAAGTTTGCGGATTATTTTTCGAATGGCTGCATCAGATACTGTAAAATAAATGTAGCCTTATTAGTATACAAGTGCTTCAAAAAAAATCGTACAAAGAAACTAATCTTAGAAGAAATAATTTTAGTGAGATTTAGTCATGATTTAAAAAATCACAATTGTAAATATTTAGATATTTAAAATAAGCTGAAATTTATCTAAAGAGATGTTTGCCTTTCTTCTCCACTCAATTCAAAATATTTACAAATGGCAAAAAATGCATTATATCACCCCTTTGTTTTGCTCTTTAGTGTATATTTAGGGAGTAATCAATATCGGAAACTTTGTTTATTTACTTATCCTAATTCAGATTAAAGATTAAACAAATTGTATAACCTATAGAAATATTATGGAGGGGTTTTAAGAAGACATCATGTACATATAACTGAATTGTTTCACACGACATATAAAAGACTTACAAAAGCTAAATTGCACAAAGAGTCAACACTTACTGCTACTAGAAACAGATTTCCCAGGAGTCTGCTGTGTTTTCAACGTTCTTGTTATACTAAAGTTAAAGAAAGGAAAAATCAAACAAACGAAATCATCTTGTTCATACTTTTTAACTCTCTTCACTTTCTATTAAATGCTTGAATATCTAAATAGGATGTCTTTGATGAATTACAAACTACAATATAATTTATCTGATTTTGATACAATATAAATATGTTTAATTTTATTATTATACATTTTCGGACATTTGCCATCATTTGTGTGTCAAAAATTTAAAACTCGACGTTTGGAAATAAGAATCAAATCTTGTTATCAAGTGACTAAAACTAAAGAAACATGAAACTAGAAACTAAGGTTATGTGAGAAGTAAAATTAAATAAGAATACCACCAACTTTACTATCTAAGCATGCATCTCAGAGCTGAAACTGAGATGTCAAAAAACTTGTCACAGAACTTCCATCATAACAAATAACTTCAAAAAGAGAAATATGTTTAGTTTAGTCTCCCAATATTTTGTCATATTTAAAGGTGTTTACACATTTATATGTTTCTGTATACGTTACTATATGATATTATCCATTTTTGTACTCTTATAATAATTAATGTTTTAAGCTTCAAACGTTTGATTAGTAATAATCACATAATTAACGTTGTAAATCTTCCAGAATTTTAGTTATTAGAAAGGTAAAACATTTATTATTCTTTAATTTGTGTTATGGGATATGTATACATAATTTTAATGTTCATTTTGTTTTCCTGTAGTGAACTTCCACTTTCAGTAAATGATAAATAAATAATACAGGCGTTTATATTAAATGTCATACACCCCAGTGGATGCAGCAGCCCGTGGAAATATTATTAAATTTGACAAACGTATAATATATATATTAAATAATATTTAATGAATAAATAAACCAAAGAAATTGTAAAATGTTTGTTGTCAAGGGACAAAAGTAAACATTATCTACATCTTGCTTGGCTTTCTAATTAGAAAATTTAACGAGGGGTGTAGGGACGAATGATTATTAATGTTAAAAATAAGAAATACACCCTTTTAATATTCATAAATATCAAAAGGCTCAAAATACAGTTGGAGAGTTGATGAATTCTATTTTTTAAAATGTGTGACATTTTAGGTTTCTGTATTAAAAAAGATGTATCTAGTAAATTTACCAATTTACCACTAGAAATATTCGCGCAAATTGAAATATGAAATTTTCTGCAAAGATCGTATTAAAATAGAATGAATGAAAACTCTACAAACTTGGAACATATGAAATAGCGGCTGATTTTGTTTATTGATGACCGATTTGTTATTGATGGCTGACTTTGTTACAAATGACTTTGTTTATTGATAGCGGCTGACTGTATTTATTGATGTTATTTTAAAACTACATAAATCAAATTAGAGTGTATAACACACAAAGCGTCGAATGTATTACTATACAAAATGTTCCTAAAATGTCAGAAGTAGAAAACGTGTGTCTGTTTAAATCTCACCTTCTTAGGTTATTTATTATTTAGGATGTACAATTATGAATGCAGTAAAAAGGCAATATTAAACTTAGTTTAGGGTTGATGTGTTATCTATTACATAGTATCGAACTTTGGATTTAAATATTAAAACACTATTATATTTGATATATTAATATAATCATTAATAATTTTACACGTTCATTTTGTTTTTTCTGTTATTGATATTGTAATTTAAATAAAATGTTTAGAGGAGAAATGTTTTTCCTTGATTATTTATGAACGAATTTCATTTTTCCATTATGATTTTTCATTGTTAGAGTTTCAAATTAGTTTTTTATAATTAATCATTTTTTTTATTTGGATTTTTTTAAACATTTTTCTAAAAATGTCTGATTAATGAATAAATTATTAAGGTTTCCTTTCATGAAACAATCACATCAAACTGCACGATTCCTCAAGCCCTCTCTATATATTATATATAATAGTAGTTTACCGAGTATAAATAGCAAGAGAAAAACGCTTTAAAACAATTGAAACTCTATTATTTTCTCAAGGAAAGATAACATAGATTTTATGATTTCCCTTGTGCTTAAATCAACGAAGTTCTCTAAGTAGTGTGTTTTGTTAGTTATGTTTTCTTTGTTGATTTTAATTAGTTCTCCTTCCTATATACGAGTCATCCTATTTTAGACTTTGAGTTTGTTCTAAGACGGCAATTATCCGCATTTGATACTGTAACTTATACATCTCTCCTTTGTTTAATTATGGTTATTTAATTTTTACATAACACAATATCCTTCTATTTAGTAAATGTAGATTTTTTATTTGTGTTCATCTATTTTTATTTTTTCCATTTATAAAAGAGTGCAATATTTAATCATTTTTTAAATATATATCTGGCCCATACAGACTCTAAATAGAGGGTTTCTCTTCCTACTTACTAATTGCACATTGATACACATGTCTTGTTCATAATTAATTTCCACTGCTTAACACGTTGACTGCTAGCGTCCACGATCGTGGACTCAGGGGGGCGCTGCCATGTCCGCGCGTCTACGATCGTGGACGCCATAGTTTTGTTGCTTAGATTCGTCAGTGTGTCTAGCATTTGTGTGGTGTTCACGACTAGTTTTGCGCATGTGGGGAGATAGGTTTTCTGTTCCCGTGTTTCCATGGTAACATATGTGTTAAGTGGACGTCTCCATGTGCTCACGTCCACGATAATGGACGCAGACTAAAATGGCCTAAAATACATTTTTTTTTGCCCAAATTGCCTTCCTACATGTTTTTCCATCATAACACATCTCATATTAGGTAAAAATAGTTTTTAAAATTTTTAGCATGTGCCAACCAATATTGTATGACTTTTAGCAGTCAATGTGATAAGCTACACATACAAGGGGAGACAAAGAGTAATTGTGATCTCAAATGAAAATTCATAAGAGCTATTGTATATCGTTAATCATTGTTTCATATAGAATAAAAAATCATAATGAAATGGTGATCACCAATACAAGTTAAGAAGACAGATTTTTATTATTTTTTTAAAACAACATATTTTGTAACCACATAAAAACAAAAACAAATTAATTATAAAACCATTTATATCAACGATATTAAATCCACAATTATTTTAAAATTACATTTTTTATGGCAGTGTAACCATTTTTCATTTGTTTTATTTTTAAGTTATATAGTAACTGTATCTGTTTATTATTTAATCCTGGAATTTCAGTGGGATAATATTTTGTTTTAATCACTGATTTCATTAAATAAATTTACAATAAATATCCGATTTTCTTCTAACGGAACCACGGTAGCTACGTTTATACACAGTGGATCACGCAACGGAATCAAATAATTTAATAATATTTTATTTCAGTAGATAGGATATAAAAGTGCACATTCGATTATCATTTTCAAAAAGAATTATTGTCCCATCTTCCACATCCCGTTTTCAACTGCGTGAAATAAAATATATAATACGTATATCCGTTTAATGAAACAACTCACCCTTAGCGATTTAATACCTGAAAATCGACCTTAAGAATAAACAAATGCATATTAAACATTTCAATATATAATTTGTGAAAGTATTTACGTTTAGAAAGGTAGTAAATTATTTATTTTTGTCGCCTTTCCGTTCCCTCCTTACTACTAGGTGATTGAAAAGAGATAGAAGATTATTCAATGAAGTTAATAATCATAAATTTGAGGACCTAATGTCTCACATAGGTAATGAGATTATTTAGAGGTATATTGCATCATGTTATGAAATACATAACAAAAACATGTTTATATGTTTCCAGTATTGTTGGAACATCCTAACAGCCTATTCTATCTCGTAAACTCCCTTTGTATAAACCTCCCTATTGCTTTTGTTTTATAACAGTACTTAGCAAAGAATCAATTGGTCAACAATTGTAAATACAATTCTATTCTCAGGGTAAAACATAATATTTTCTCTGTTCCTAAATAAAACGTAATCTGACTTTAAGTTATTTCTCAGAATAAACGAAGACTTATAACACAACATTATTTACTTTGCTGTTATTACTGTCGGTTTATTATAAAAAACAATGTTTCGTATAATCTGTAGCACCATATTACGGATGATATGCCTGATGTATTGCTTTGCTTTTAACAGAGTTGCCTAATGAACGTTTATGAGTGAGGGAAATTTTGTGATCTAGATATTAGAATTTAAAATTAAATAAAGACAAAATTATTTATTTATTTTTTTACTATAGACCTTTCTGAAACTGTTTTGTCAAAACAAATGAACACTCATGTAGTTAATTTTGTCTAATACACTGAACATTTTTCACAACAAAATCACTCAACAATTTTATCATAATGTGCGAATGTTTGGTGAGATTGTTATGTGTAGATATTTATATAAACAAATCAGTTACTTGTTTGAATGTAGAGTGTGACCAAATTAAAAAAAAAAAGTAATACATAATGTTGCAATAAGGATGACATGGTAGATAAAGGAAAATTATGTAATAATAATAAAGATAATGAATTTTTTAAAGATTATTTAATAAATATGTTAGTCAGATATTCAATTTATAATATGAAATAAACTATTTTATACAACTTACTTAAATAATATAATTGTTATTTTTTACATCAAATTTGTAAGCAGAAAGCATATAGCGGTAGCGTAATAGCTTACGCACGTAAATAATAAAATATATAAGTTTAATAGTTGGGGGAAGGGTAGGTTACATGTTAAGCAATAATAATAAAATTCATTACCGTATGTCGTTTGTTTAAAAAAACACTAAATGGATATTAGGAGAAAGAAATTGACTCTGGCAGCTTAAAAAACAGTGTTAAAATAAAATTATAATATTACATCGTTAGGAGTTGAAGTATGCATCCCCTGTTTCTTTGAGTAACTAAGGCTAATAATCATTTATTAATTTAAATTGTATTTCGCTCATCATCAACAAAGTAGAATCTGGTTTTGTCTTACATGTAATATCTTTACAAAATCACTGTTAATAGATGCTCGATTTATTTCGTTTAAACTACAGCCAGGAATATTTTTTAATGAATATACACCAAATTATTTTATTGAACATTTATTAATTTATTTGATACTTATTAAACATAATTTTCTAATTAGAACTATTTATAATATTTTGTTATATCTTAAATCAGTAGCGTAACAAAACCAAGGAGTTCAATAGCACAATTTATTATGAATTACTCTAAATAATGAACTTTACAAGATAAAATATTCCATGGATGATATTAATCGGCACAAAATATACCTGAAATTACGAAACACTATTATTTTCACACAAAAAAAAATAACTAAAATCATCTTGTAAATTAATATTTAAACTCTTTTCAGTTTAAACTTCCCTGTTTATTTAGGTTAAAAGAAAAGTTGATTTTGTGAATCAACTGTGTATTTTACCATTTCTATGGTTCGACATGTTATGTATTTATTAAAATAAAACGCACGGGCTTATATTTTATCAATCGAAAAACATTTATTGCCATTTCCTTTTATCTTTACTTTTAGAAGTTATTGAACAGTATAACTTTTCCCAACCCACCTATATTTGCCTAAGTAGATTTCAATAGTGAAATATCCCTTTTATATTGTAAAGAAGAAGGAGTTTAATTCAATTTATTTGTCCTTCAATACGAGAACACTTTATATAATTGCCTAGACGTTTAAATGTATTAATTCAAGGAAAGGATTGGTGAGGGTGGGGGAGAAAAGAAAGTTCAAGATCATTTCAACAGTTTGTTATTACAACTAAGGTAACATTTTTATTTTGAAATGTATTATACAAATAATTATATTCAATTATACAACGCATTATACAAAACATCTTAGAAACAAATGTATTTTCAAAATACAAATTGGATTAAATACCCATTACGATATAGTTTGTTTGTTACACTCTACTTCAGAATGTTTATTATGAAACAAAACAAAAAAGGAACCGTAAAAATGAGAAATAAAGACCTACCAAAAGAAAACTTCCCGTTTTCTAGAGTCAGTTGTCTAGAAAGGAGTTAATTTACGACATTATATTGTATGTGTATATATATTCTACGTCTTGCAAATTAATTTTTCATCGTTGTATGATCGAACATTTACTGATCAAGAAAAATACTTGAACTGTTTAGATATATAATCTACTCTATATAACGTTTAATGGTTAATAGCAAAGGTTATTTTCCAAAGAGTAACCATATATATGTTTTAAATTTATATAAAAAAAGTGTAGATACTTTCTTCATACAGTTCTATAGTCATATATTTTTTAAAAGATAATGTTATAAAACTAGTATCTACATTGGACGTTATTGTATCAGCTACAGCTCTGATAAGATGTAGGTTTGAAAGGAATGTACATTCCTTGGTTAGTTTCCAAAGAGTTTTATTAAATGATTTTTTTTTTTTTTTTTTTTTTTTTAATATTTGGACTAATTAAAAAAAATCTCGAATTAACTTTTCTTTAAGTGCAAGACATAAATAAGCGCGCAGTTTATTTGTAAATCTCAAACTATAAAAAAATGGTATCATATTTGACGAGTTTTAGAAAGTTTTAAATGTAAAATGACAACCATTCGGATAAGCTTTATTTGCCTATCTACTTAAATTTACATTAAAACGAACATAGATTTTGTAAGTTTTTAATCGTATTTACATTTTTACCCATAATAGAAAAGGGAAAAAAAATATTAGTCTTAAATTTATTGGTAAAGAAGAGGAAAGAACGTTGGTATTATGAACTGATGTATACCCAAAAAGCAGACAAAATCTGGAAGAGTTGAAGTATAAAAGGGTTCGCAAGTTTTGGGGTATTTTCTTGACAAAGATCTAAGCTAATAGCTGCGAACCTTGTGTAGCAAGACATTTTACCAAGTTCAATTATTATCAGAAGTAAGATTTAATAAATTCGATTGTTCTAAAAATAACCTTATATATTTAAGTGGGAAAGTAAATTCATTATATATTCAGGTTAATTTTTTTTGTGATACAGAAATAAATATTACTAAATATTTTTTTTAGGATTTGGTTGAAATGATGCACAAAATTGATAGGAATTTGTGATAAATCAAAAAATTCCAACCATTGTTCACTGATTCCATAGATTTTTGTTTAGTGATTAAAAAGTAGTTTTTAATGCACAGTTTCAATTTCATGGAATGTACGTTTTTAACTAAACTTAAAATGGAAGCTCTCAGAATGTTGTGTTATACATTACTTGAATTGTTTCAACAGTTTGAAATTTCATACAGAGTAATAGAAATATATATTTGGAGGAATGTTGTGCGGTGGTAACAAATTGTATTCGGTTATAGTTTATTCTATAATAAAAGCTAGCAGTTTATTTATCTAAGTGATAGGAACATTGACAACAATAATGTATATTTATCATACCATTTAAACAATGAAAGAGTTGCATTGCGTTAATCAAGACATTTTGTTAATAACGTGTCACATTATGTCTAGCACCTCAACTTACTTTAACAAAATCTTGCAATAAATTGAAAGCAATTGATGATTATCGAAATTTTAATTAAGTAAAATAGTATTTCCTTATTTTGAAAGCATATTAGCTGTTTTTAGTAGTGAATAGTTGAATATTGTCTATCTTAAATCATTGAGTGTGTGTGTGTGTGTGTGCGCGCCCTAAACTATATATTATGCATACCTTTATTAACCCTGTAATTAATTCTTTTTTCGGAAATTACACTCTTTTAAAAATGGCCATTTATTACCTGTTTACACATCTTACAGAATTTCATGTTATCTTACAGAATTTCATGTTATCTTACATTGTTGTTTTTTAATTTATATATATATATTTATAAATTTAAAAAAAACCATCCCCAATTAAACATGTTCTGTTGGAAATCGTAATGAGGTGGATTTATGTAATATATATATATATATATATATATATATATATATATATATATATATATATATATATATATATATATATATATAATTATAATTATATGTATATATATTGCATTACTACTTGCTTTAATGAATATTACTTACCATATTATTATTTTTTCACTTTAATGTTACTATAAATAATCATCTCACCATCATAATAGATAATACATTGCTATATTGATATGTTATTTCATACCTAAATAATAATTAAAATAATTCCTGAACTAAACAAAAATTGAAATGTTTGTATATTGACACGGTTCAAAATGCACGAAATAGCCTATGTTCTTTAAAATGATAGTAGTAAATACATATTTTAAAAATGATCAAGCAGTCTCCCAAGGAAATAAATATAATTCTATGTAATAAAAACATATGCTGCTTTGTCAATATCATAAATAATGAATAGAAGTTTATGTAACAGGTGATAAAGATCCTATCAAATACAAATATTCACTCTGCAGAATATCTAAATATTAAAAATACTAAATTCAAATGGTCTCGAGATAGAAGTCCTATACTTAATTTCAATTAACAGTAGTTAGTGATAACTAAACAATAGTTAAATGTAATAATTTTTATTCCAATAATTTACAAGTTGCAAGGTAATCTAAAGTTTAAAAAGTCATGGTTTCGTATATTTTAGAAATTGAGATGCTAGTTTAGTTAACATCTGGTATTGAATGTTATAAAACCCGACACTTATATTATGCATATATTTTGTAATATAAGTGCAATAAGGGCTTAAGTATTACGATTATACAAATCTGTGTATTCATTCCATATTACCCCATCCAAACAAGCTTCCTACATTTATAACCAAACGGAGCTAACATTATTTCACCTAAACGTTCATTTTCTTCAACAGATATATCAGGCTAACTGACAAGGGTTTCTTTCCTCCATGTACCATTAATATCCTTTGAGATAAGGAAGGATTATTGTCACAGCATATTGAATGGACAAAACAGATTGGATATAATACATGTACCAGTAACATTCATAACAAAAACATAAAATTTATTACTTATCTTATAATTCTATTTATTTATTGTTATAAATATAATTTGTCTTTACTTATATGAATACGTTCAGTTAAAATTTGCTTAATGTACACAACTTACAATAAAATCAATAGCGTGTATATTGTTAAAATATTATTAAATAGACAGTGTAAATAATATTTATCATTTATATATAAAAAAGTGTTTAAATGTTATTTAAAATTCTAATTATTTAATATTATACTTTATTCAAAGAGCATGGTATTTCTTAATCTGTTTACCAAACCATGATTATGTTTTTTCCTTTCATAAGGATATTAAACTTCAATATGTATTACACTATACCTATTGAAATGAACACAAAATGTATTTGACCCGTTTATAACAAAATAATTGATCCTAGACTTATGCGCTGAGAGCTGCTATTAACCTAATCCTTACCTGTAAAATTCATCTATGCAATATAGTTTTGATCCAATTATTAACCCATTAAAAACAAATAAAGCACACATTATGTTAGTACAAAGTCGCGCCTTTGAAGTATATACACCAGAAATAAAATGAACATACTTTAACATTTAACGTTGGACAGAGTCCTTTTTCTACTCATCAATAATTCCTTTTTTTATCGTTCTAAATTAATTCCACAAACGTTAAAGGACAGTATAACAAGGTAAACACTCAATTTAGCATACTGGGTTCAATTCTACGTAGCTTGTTTAAATAATTATAACATATTTACTTCCTATTGATCTGGAGAATGAGGATCTTCCAGAAAAACTTCCTTCAAGTAGTTAATTCTGTTTTAAACATATTTCCTTTACATATTGCATAAAGTATTAATAGTGTTTAAAAAAAAAACTCCTTATATTCATTAGTTTGTAATTTATTTTTGTTTGAACTTTCACCTCCTGTTTTTCCATTTATTATAGAGAAAGTTGTTTGATAGTTCAAACAACATTGTTAATTGTTTTAGGAGAGATATTCTTTTTGAGGTCCCCTCAGACCTAAAATGGTTTTCTTTGGTTACGTCGTTTGTTCCATTATCTCCAGCTTAAAAGAGTCAACGAGTTGATCTGAGTTGTTTATTTTTATGATATTTCAAAAAAAATCTATGCATTTTGAATAATTCGAATTTTTAAGTTAGTTGTCACACATGGAAATAACGATTTGCATCAAATATATATAAACCGTAGCTGTAAATGATCCAATGAAAACGTTTTCACGTCATCTAGCCGGAAATTTTGGTTTAGAAGTTATTTTTGATTTTTTTTATCTGCGTTCAAGCTGTTATAAAGAAGTAATTTCACTAAACAATTGCTATCGAATAAGGGTAAAAAAATTACTGCCCAGAAATAATAGGCAAAATCATGGATTTATAATGACAATATTAAATCTTTTTTTCAATAAAACATTAATTAATTAAGCTAAAGACCAGTGATTTACAAAAACAAAAGAAGTTTCAGCTAACAATATATAATATATTCATCCAGTGTATTCCACTTTTTCTAAAAAAAAAAAGAAAGAAAAGGTTTTGGTTATATAGAGAATTGATTTTAAAAGTATTGATATTTTCAATTATTATCTGTAATAAGTAAAAAAAAAGATAATTTACTTTACATTTCTTTCTGTAGGTAAAATTGAAAGCTCGCTGATGAATTCTGACATGTCCTGAATATGTGTAGTTGACTCTACTGAAGTAAAACATGTATGTTAGGTCTCTCAATCAATCTGACTTTTTCCTAATCTGTAATTTGATGATAAAGTGAAATATTTAAATTAAGTGAAAATACATATTAAAACTTTATCACTTGTACATTCAGCTCAGGAATAATAAAATACAAAACTTTGAAAATAGTAAAGTATTTGTTGCAGAATTAATTTACTTTGACATTTCCCAGCGTTGTATTTATGAAGTTAAACGTTAATTTTTAATAAATACGATATGTTATGTTCCTTTTTTTTGTTTGGAAATTTAATTTAAATCTCATATTGTAATATGATGACAGCTCTACTTTCTGTTAGAAAAATAGTTTGATAACAAACAAATTTTTTTTAAAACTATCTATTTTCCAGCCTTTAAATATAATTTCCGTGTATATAAATGGATATATATAGCCGATGTTTGATTGTAACCCGAAATTATCAGATTTTTTCACAATAAATTATTTGAAAAGATAACGTATGTGACTGCAATACATCTGACGCAGTTTTTTTTAATTAAAAATAATTTTTTGAAAGTATTTTCAGAGATTATTTATGTATATGTAATCAAACATTTTATATTTTAAAAGAATATTCAAATTCCACGTCTCTATTGTGTTTCGGGCGAATCTAAACCGTATTTATGTTAAATTCAATATTTGTTTTAATTATCATAACATTAGTTTTTTTAATAAAGTTAAACATGCTGAGAAAAATCAAATTTTATTAAATTAGCTTTGTTTTAGTTTCAGTTCATAAACATCTATTCTCTCAAACACTATACAACTATAACTTGTATTAGTTTTTAAAACAAAATAATGACAAACATCCATTTAATCTTAACCAATAAGTAAAATAGTTGTTGTGTTTAGTTTTAGAACTGCTTTATTTGGTCACAAATTTGTCAAACGAAAGGGGAGAAGCTGTCACAATAACTTTAAATTAAATCTGTGTTTGTGCTGTAGAAACTTCAGGAACACAAACAATACTAAAAGTAGGTCAAACTAGTCAGGAATACAATCTTTACTTCTGTGTAATAACACGGGATACATTTCGGTTTTATGAATATCAAATTGTTAAAAGAAAGAAGACGCTTTTAAAAATTAATCACTAAATTTAGGAATTAATAAATGTCATTTACTTTTTAAATATGTAAAAAGCTTATAATTTTCTAATCTTAAAAAAAAACAACATTTCCCTGTTAAATCAATGCACATCTATAAATAAATTTATTTACAACAAGCATGGATTTCTATTATTACAAATACATAACAAAAAATAATAAAAAAGTAACAAAAAAAATATTAATACTTATGATAACTAATTATAATCATAATTACAATAACTAATTAGGATGTTTTTGTTTTTTTATATATATATATATATATATATATATATATATATATATATATATTAGTTTACAAAATGTTCAGGGGATAGATTTTTGTATTTTATCTAAATTTTAATAACTTATTTGAATAGATATTATTTGTCCTAAAGATTTCCACTAAAATGTGGATTTTATTTTTAACGATTAGGTTATACTAAAATATTATATACGATTCCTAAAAAAGTAAAAAAAAAAAGAAAAAAAGAATTTGGCTGTATTTGATTTCGCAATTTCATTACTATTTCTTCATTCCTAATAGTACGTCTAAAGTTCAACATGAATTCAGTTAGACTATATTATAAGAACCAAATATAGTGAAGAGATCCCTTTTTATAAAAAATATTCAGAAACCTTTTTGGAATATAATGAATAATCTGCAAAACAATTTACACACACAAAAGCATAAAAATTCCAGTCGAAATAACGTCAGATTTGATGTAAGCCCAACGTAAACTGTTTCCTACGTTCCTACTGAAGGTCTACATTCCAAAAATAATTTTAAAAAATACTGGTTGTAACATGATCACCTCCATTCTACAGATTGTCTTTCCTCTATAAATATCCGGAAACTAACTCCTATTACAATACAACGCGAGGTATTTTTGAAGTTATTGTTTCTAAGCAACTACTGATTTTATTAGCAATATAAGTATTTGATAAGTAAAATTATTAGCAATATGGAAACTTGTTATTTCGTGAGACGAAATAAGAAGTGGTTTTTAGTTACACAGATATAATATTCTAACAAACAAAATTTTTGAATAATTTTATTAAATATAATATTCCAATGTCGTTTTAATAAAATTACGATAGACCTCAAAGGAAAAATAAAGTGGTGTGTTTATTTTAAAAGTAGGACTTTTTGCAAGAAGTGTATATTTATTTTGAACTGAAATTTCCCTAATACAAATTTTATTTAAGTTATATTTATGATAAACTTAGTCACAGTGTACTTGAAAAATATTTTATCTCCATAAAATAGAAATAATGTTAATAAACTTAAAATTGTTTCTCTTATTATTGCACATCAATTGGTGCAGACTTTTAATCAACACTATATTGTGAAACAATTTATAAAGTTCAAATAGAATAGAATTTTTATAAATTTTTATTTTTAAATTATGTATTCCCCCCCCCCCCCCATTTAAGAAAAATGTTCATTGTACTTTTCTGGATTAACTAACATGACACTGATTTTTAGGACGGAACCTATATACCATTCTAAAATCGGCCATTTACGACACCTGTGCTCTAACACAACACCCACACAAATGTAGCATTTAAATTCAAAAAAAAACACTTCCGCAATATAACTTCATTAACTCTTCCACATCCAATTTCCGTCCCTTGACAGATGCTGGCACCTGGCGGCCCGCTCCAAAACCAAGCATCGCCTGATACCAAAACACAAAGTCCATTCGCCGGTCAAGCTAGCTTCTCTAATACCCGGTCCACAGTCTAGATGTGATAACAACATGGTCTACATTCTGCATCACTCATCTAACAAAAGTTTTTTTTCTTCTCTAACCTTACAAGTCTCATACAACATCATGTTAATTACAGTTCGTGCGTTTTAGTTTAAATAACCTAGTTCAAAATGTTAAAATAACCATCATTTTTCTCGGTACAAGCTCACGTGAACTGCGACAGGATTAACCAGGTACTTCAACCTTACAGATTTTGTCATATTATATATTTTGTTAATTTTTAAAATAATTTATTAATTATCATGTATTGTTTAAAATATGTATTTCATGTTTTATTTAATATTCTATTTTCTTTTGAAACTAAATGATTATAAAAATTTTCTTTTCTTAAAACATCATTTACAAAACCTTGTAAAGGCACATTTTAAGTTTTGAACAATTTTGTGAAATAAGTGCAGACTAATGTTGAACATTAAATGATCAGAATATCCTATTGAACATGTCAAATATAAAACAATTAGAGAAATTTCTTCTAAATCAGAAAATTTCGTTTTATAGACTTTTGAAGAATCTTACAAGTCTTATACAAGCTTTCTTTTAAAACAAAACTATATATATAAATAAATTTATAATCATCTAAGAAGCTTTTAATTACAATCTTAACGAATTTCTGTGATGCAATTAATTTACTTTAATTTTGACAAATAACCAGATATTTTCTTCTATAAAGAACATTAATGCTACAACATGTCTGATCTTGCACAGACGCTAAAAGAAACGTGTTTTTTGTTTGCCACAGCCAATATGCTGGTAGGAGAAATAGAGAAATTCTTGTCTCATATTGCGCAAACCAGCGAATCATCCTAGCAAGTTTCGTCCTGTTGGCAAAACACGTTTTTGCATCACATAACTTCAGATTTTCAAGTGCATAAAAGTGATGTCCTTTTTTTACAGCTGACTTTACTGAACTTTAACTAACTCATATGATTTATGTGCCTAAATTTACTTCCGCAAATATGTGTTCCTTCAAACTATTTTCTAGATGTAGACTTTTGTAATTATTTATAAATTATATAACAATTTATTGGGTGGAGCCTGCATGCAATTTTCGGTCCTAACAACCTCCAAGAGGTTAGTTTCTAAATTAAAATAATTGACGTCAATTAACAAAATTTCAAAATTCTAAATTAATTTTCCTTTTTTTTTTTTTATTTAAATATAAATTTATTGGCCAATACAGTTTCTTTTTTTTTAAGAAATTTTCAAACCAATTATATTATGTTACTTTAGTTTAGTGATAAACATGTTAACTATAGATATGATCTTTCTTGAACTTAAAATATCAAGCTCTTTTATATTTTGTTAATTTCTGTTACTGTTTAAAAGGAAACTATCATCTTATAAACTAAACTAAAAAGGGGGGGATAAGTTTTTTTTTGAAAATCTTGGTTAATTTTTTTTTTTAAATTATTATACTTTTACTTTAAGGGCGTATAATCTTTTTTTTTTGATTAATTATAATTCTGTGAATTATTAAGCTGTGCTCATTGTCTTTTTTTATTGTTAAATTTTTGTAACTATAAACATATATATATAAACTAAAAAGGGGGGGATAAATGTTTAGAATCTGTTGATTAATTTTTTTTTATCTAAATTATTATATGTTACAATTAAGGGCTTATAACTTTTACAATTTATGATCTTGTTAATCATAAGTTTTTTTTTTTACTGATGATTTGTGTCAGGATGTCTTTTGTTGTAAATGACAAAGTCTGAACCGTCGAAATTTCTTTCTGTTTTCAATAAACTTGAGCCTTGTTAATTATTAAACTTGTCTTTGTCTTTTTTTATCTTTCTTTTCAAACATTGTTACCATTTTGGTTCCGCCTTTATTAAATTTAAGTCCCCTGGTAACATGTTTTTGGTAGCAGAGCGTGGTTTATTTTAAATTCTGGAACCGTAGTTAATTTTCAAAATTTCGCATTGGAACTATCTAAATTTAAATTCAAAATTTTTGTTAAACAAGGCTCATTTTTATGTTTTGCAGCTTTTCAAATACTGTACAACTGTTGCTGATGAAATTTTTTTTATTTAGTTTAAATATTTAAAGCTCTATAAATCTATAGTCTCTTTTTTTTATTATTTATTTATTTTTATAAACACTTACACAAAAACTTCTAAACCAATTTCGATAAATTTTTTTTTTTTTTATTATTATTTTGTCTGCTTAAATTTTTTTTTTTTATATATATATATATATATATATATATTTACATACACTGCACACGACTCATTCACTGAATTTGATCCAGACAGCGGGGTCATTCGGGAATCCAAAAAAATTTTAAATAAATAATAAAATCCAAAAAATAGTTAAAAAACAAAAAAAAAAAAACAAAAAAAATTTCAAAAACTCCTTCAAAAATTTTCTCGAGTTTTCTTTCGTTGTCTGTATTGATTCATACTTACACACACACATATACACAACATCTACACTACATATAATACTTGAGTCTTTCTCTGGCTCTTTAATTTTTTTTTTGGGCATCTTCTTAAAAGAAATTTTTATTTAAATTACTTGGTTTATTTTTTTTTAATAATTATCAGCAACGGTTAAGATGGCAGTGGATTTGCTGCGATTAGTGGACTCGTTAAAGAATACCGAGCTTGCTTTTGAATTTTTTTTTTGTCATCTTGAAGGAAAATTATTTTTATTTATTTTTTTTTAATTTTATCATCATGGCGGTGGACTGGTTGATGCAGATGGTGGCACTTTCTTAATAATTCATTGAAATGTTGAACACCTTTTTTTTTAAAAAAACATATCATTGTGTGCAAAATTTTTTTTCTTCTTCCAAATTATAGGGGCCCAGTTTTTGTATATAGGACGACATGGTTGGCCTGTTTGTCTTGATTAAATTATTCGGTTGTTTGTCTTTTTTTATTAGCAGGTCAACATGTTTGTTCCTTAATTAGTTTTTTATTAGGGTTGAGAAAACCGGAGTTAGGTTTTCTCACATCATGGGTCACCTTTTATATACATTCATCTTGGCACCATCTCTTTTGCTACACCTTTTTTTTTTTTTACACTTCTTTCTTTTGTACATTTTTTTTTAAACACTTAAATATTTTGATGAAATTTTTTTTTTACACTTTTTGATTAATTTAAATTCCTTTTTGGGGCACATGATTAAAGATACACATACATAAGACCTTAAGTCAAATATTACATGCCCTGCCTTGCGCAGTAAAACCATTTTGACTCCCCAACGTTTCATACTGCTTCTTTGTTTATTTTCAAAATGTATTATTTGTTTAGACCCTTCAAAATTCTTTTTTCTCACGGAAATTGTTAAGAGCCGTGAATAGTTTAAATTTCTCTTCGTATGGGAGAAGAGGAATTTAAAAATAACGACGCTGAGCATGATCTGACCTAAAAGGCTTCAGGAGTTTTTTTTTATTTTTATTTATTTTGTAATTTAATGTAAAGGTCGGCTCAGAGGATACTCCCCCCCGTCTGAGTCCGACCTTTCCTGTAAGCCTAAAGTGTTATGCACTTTCCCTCCCCAGTCCCCGGAGTGGTCACCTCCACTTGGTATTCCCGAGGTGCCACTCCACCCCTTTTCCCCACGTACCTTAGTGTACAAAGTCAGTTCATGCACAGCAATGTCGACCTTTGCGTCACCCCTCAGCTCTTTCTGTCGGGGGCTTGACCCAATGATAGGTGGGAAGAGCTGAGACGCTATAGAAATTTCAAAATTTAATAAGTAAGTGCCGAAGGAGGCTACACCCTAGAGTGGTGATTATTAAAGCATTATGAAGCGTTGTTTCTATCAGGTGCCCTGATTTCAAAATTTTGTAGGAGGCCCTTCTGGCCCCTTTGCTTCAATCTTTTGGAGGCCCTTCTGTCCCTTTGTCCCTTTTTCAAAATTTTGTGGGAGGCCCTTCTGGTCTCCTTTCTGACTCCACCCTAACTCCGTCTTTCGGGGGGGGAGAGCTGTAGCATTTAAATTCAAAAAAAAACACTTCCGCAATATAACTTCATTAACTCTTCCACATCCAATTTCCGTCCCTTGACAGATGCTGGCACCTGGCGGCCCGCTCCAAAACCAAGCATCGCCTGATACCAAAACACAAAGTCCATTCGCCGGTCAAGCTAGCTTCTCTAATACCCGGTCCACAGTCTAGATGTGATAACAACATGGTCTACATTCTGCATCACTCATCTAACAAAAGTTTTTTTTCTTCTCTAACCTTACAAGTCTCATACAACATCATGTTAATTACAGTTCGTGCGTTTTAGTTTAAATAACCTAGTTCAAAATGTTAAAATAACCATCATTTTTCTCGGTACAAGCTCACGTGAACTGCGACAGGATTAACCAGGTACTTCAACCTTACAGATTTTGTCATATTATATATTTTGTTAATTTTTAAAATAATTTATTAATTATCATGTATTGTTTAAAATATGTATTTCATGTTTTATTTAATATTCTATTTTCTTTTGAAACTAAATGATTATAAAAATTTTCTTTTCTTAAAACATCATTTACAAAACCTTGTAAAGGCACATTTTAAGTTTTGAACAATTTTGTGAAATAAGTGCAGACTAATGTTGAACATTAAATGATCAGAATATCCTATTGAACATGTCAAATATAAAACAATTAGAGAAATTTCTTCTAAATCAGAAAATTTCGTTTTATAGACTTTTGAAGAATCTTACAAGTCTTATACAAGCTTTCTTTTAAAACAAAACTATATATATAAATAAATTTATAATCATCTAAGAAGCTTTTAATTACAATCTTAACGAATTTCTGTGATGCAATTAATTTACTTTAATTTTGACAAATAACCAGATATTTTCTTCTATAAAGAACATTAATGCTACAACATGTCTGATCTTGCACAGACGCTAAAAGAAACGTGTTTTTTGTTTGCCACAGCCAATATGCTGGTAGGAGAAATAGAGAAATTCTTGTCTCATATTGCGCAAACCAGCGAATCATCCTAGCAAGTTTCGTCCTGTTGGCAAAACACGTTTTTGCATCACATAACTTCAGATTTTCAAGTGCATAAAAGTGATGTCCTTTTTTTACAGCTGACTTTACTGAACTTTAACTAACTCATATGATTTATGTGCCTAAATTTACTTCCGCAAATATGTGTTCCTTCAAACTATTTTCTAGATGTAGACTTTTGTAATTATTTATAAATTATATAACAATTTATTGGGTGGAGCCTGCATGCAATTTTCGGTCCTAACAACCTCCAAGAGGTTAGTTTCTAAATTAAAATAATTGACGTCAATTAACAAAATTTCAAAATTCTAAATTAATTTTCCTTTTTTTTTTTTTATTTAAATATAAATTTATTGGCCAATACAGTTTCTTTTTTTTTAAGAAATTTTCAAACCAATTATATTATGTTACTTTAGTTTAGTGATAAACATGTTAACTATAGATATGATCTTTCTTGAACTTAAAATATCAAGCTCTTTTATATTTTGTTAATTTCTGTTACTGTTTAAAAGGAAACTATCATCTTATAAACTAAACTAAAAAGGGGGGGATAAGTTTTTTTTTGAAAATCTTGGTTAATTTTTTTTTTTAAATTATTATACTTTTACTTTAAGGGCGTATAATCTTTTTTTTTTGATTAATTATAATTCTGTGAATTATTAAGCTGTGCTCATTGTCTTTTTTTATTGTTAAATTTTTGTAACTATAAACATATATATATAAACTAAAAAGGGGGGGATAAATGTTTAGAATCTGTTGATTAATTTTTTTTTATCTAAATTATTATATGTTACAATTAAGGGCTTATAACTTTTACAATTTATGATCTTGTTAATCATAAGTTTTTTTTTTTACTGATGATTTGTGTCAGGATGTCTTTTGTTGTAAATGACAAAGTCTGAACCGTCGAAATTTCTTTCTGTTTTCAATAAACTTGAGCCTTGTTAATTATTAAACTTGTCTTTGTCTTTTTTTATCTTTCTTTTCAAACATTGTTACCATTTTGGTTCCGCCTTTATTAAATTTAAGTCCCCTGGTAACACAAATATAAGCAAATACCAGATATATAAATAAATATATATATATATATATATATATATATATATACTCAGGTGTGTGTGTGTGTGTGTGTATCACCTATTATTTATATGTATTTCGTTAGGTTAATGGATACAGCATAATATCGTTACTAATGGAAAATACAAAGTCTGCAAACGGTCTTAAAACCTGAGCACCTATGATGTACCAAGTGTGAATTACAAGTTATAAGCTTGCTAATTAAGCTACGCAGTTACTCAGTTATTATTAATCCTGTTTATTACTGCATTGAATTAACTAGTAGATATTTCAAAGCTTCTGTATTTTGATAATCCCTAGGAGATCGATAATTAGATTTTGTGTATTAGATAGTTGTCAGAACTCATGATTTACTAATCTTTTAATGAAGAATAATAAACGTATATACACGTTGTCATGAATTATTTAAAATTAAGTACAATGCAGAAGTTCCATTAGAATGTAATATCTCACAATAATATTTTACAATGTAAAAAATTGTTAAATAATCAGAAAAGTAAATGGAACAAAAATTACTAATAGAAACATAAAGCAATATACTATAAAATCATATGATGTGATTTTATTACAAATACTAAAAAAAAAAATTGGTATTAAAATATATGATTTAAACAGAAGGGATGAATAAATAACTTCATTGGGGACAATTTCTACTCGTATAACAACAAACGTACTTAGAAATATTATTTCTTGTTGTTTAAATAAACTGGAAATCAGAATGTGTTAAATTTTTTTAAGAACAGCAATTAAAATTTAAATATAGCAGGCTGAAAAGAAGTCTAAACAACGAGTATGCATTTATTTATTTATTTTTTAATGTTTGATTTAAGTGTCTGTTAGTTTAGATACATAGTTCAGAAATATTTTCCTGTATGCAAATTAAATATAAGGAAAATGTATATATTATACCCATAATAAAGCTAATACAAAATCAATAAAGCCATAAAATCGTAGAACTGAAGATAAATTGAAGACAACAATGTGCAGTATTTACAGAGCGCTCTTTAAATCGTCTACACTCTATAGAGTAATGAATTGAACTTCTTGATTTTACGAATTAACGGCACTGTTTGGACAGTTTTCTAATTTATGTGCACCAATAAAACAGAACGACTTACTGATAAGATTTACTATCGTATAAAATAATATCCGTTACTACATTGTAGGAAAAACGAACTAAAAACTAGTTTTAATTGATTATGAACTTAAAGTTTTGGGGCAATTTAATCAGTCAAATTATTTTTACAATAATGGGATTCTACATCTACGAAAAATTAAAATATAATAAACCTTCTTGTTTTATCTTCAGAGAATTAATTATGATAACTACAAATAGTAATTGTTTTATTTAAGTTATTCTAAATTTTCTATTGTTTATCAATTAAAAATGTCAAGAACTGTTGGTTAAAAATTTTAATATGACCTAATAAATCTTACTGGACAAAAAAATTAAACTTACTTTTTATATACATAATCGAAACACGGCCTTTCGTGCTTGAACACGAAGACACACACACACACATGACTTGAATAAAATAATTAATGTATGCTTCCTACTTGGTTATTTAACGATTATACTGGAATTATACAACGAAACACTAAATTACCCTCTTCAACCCAAACAACTCCCAACTCCAAACTTGGGTTCCTATGGTTTGAGATATATCAGATTGAAGAGCAGATATAAATATGAGATTTGGTGGTAATAAAATAACAATCGGCCAATACGTTGGCTCTCTAGGTTTAAAAATATTTTTTTTTCGTGTAATTACATTGATTTTGTGCTGAAAAAATCTAAACTGGTTTGTAAACTGTACCAGAAAAATGTTGTGGTTTTTGCAATTTATATGTTGAATGAAAAAAAATGCAAAAAGAAAGACATTAAGTCTGCATCTCTCCTGAGGTTGATTATTTGTTTACAACAAGAACAAAAACGGAAAAAAACAAACGATGGAGTAGCTTTGTAAAACTTGCTATTTATGTTTAATATTCATGATTAGACAATGTTAATTCTAGTAAATGCAAACTCCAAGAACAAAAAGTTCAAGAAAAAGCAAGTACAAGAATAAAAAATAAAAAATGGGGAGTTTAAAAAAAAACCTGCATATTACAAGAGAAAAATGTACACGTTTCATGCAAAATAACGTACATCATTTATTTTATTATAATTTTCAATAAAGGAAAAATATGCTCTTAAGATAAATTCTTTGAGTTTAAGGTTAATCTACACTCTATTATTAGTGAAAGAAAATTCCCCAAAACGACAATAAAACAAAGACTGTATAGTCTATGTTTATTAACTACAAACATTCTACTATTGAACAAATTTTAGACGAATTAAAACATTTTATATTTTAAGGTAACATTTACTTTAAAAAAAAGTCCCTTAAGCTTAAATGATGTTCTATTAATGTTAAACTAAACTAAAAAAAATATGTCCATGGATATTAAATAAAAACAATAAATGAAAAATGTAAATTGTTGAAATATGAAATATAAAGATTTATATATAATAAAATTAAACGGCGAAACTTAAATATTTTAAGGTTGTGTAGGAGTTATTAGCTACTTCGAGATGTGAGGAAGGACAAGTTAATGATCAGTTCTCTTAAAAGTGTTGCTACACGGTTCCCTCTTTCGACATTGTAAAATTACGCCCAATGGTGTACTTGGGACAATCTTTTACGATCACCATTCTGTGTTGCATTCTAAATAACGCCCACACCAAATGTTTATTTCTGACTCGGAACATCCAATAAAACTAATATCTGATTATTTTCCTGTGTAATTACAGTGCTATGGTTTATTTTTAAACAATTGTAAAGTCAAAATAATAAACGAAAAAAAGGTAGTCTAATGAAGGTGCGAAGTGGTGATACTTTAAACTCAAATAAGGCTACAAAATGTCTTAAGAAAGGAACTGTATTACTTTTAATAAAATTTTTATTTCATGTAACTGGAAACATTTTCTTGTATATATCTTCGTTGTATAGTCTATGATAGGGTAAGTTAATATAAGTAATTCATTATAGTAGATAGTTTACTATTATAAATGACTAGAAATAATTTTGTGTTGTACTCTTTTTGTATGTAATAATCACATTTTCTTGTTATATCTAGGCTGGTTTGTTTGTTGATAACAGCTAAATAATTATGTACAACAAAGAAAGATGTAAATCAGTTTTATTTATTCTGCATTATTATTAATAGTAGCATGAGCATTCAAAAATATACTAATTTATGAAAGGTTTGAATGTGTTTGTGGTGAATATTTATAATTAAATTAAAAGCTACAAATTAAATAAACAGATTACGGTAAAACCATTGCTAGCAGGTTAGAATTATAAATTATATATCATTCAATTTCTATCGTAGATCTATGTATTGAATAATAATATTAATAAACATTGAGCTTGACTTGTGAGATAATATTAGATAGAATAAAACTCGAAAATGTGATCTCGCTAAAATTAAGTTTATATTGAATAGTAATAAATAATGGTAGAATTTGTTTATTAATAATAAATACCAGTAAATGACTATTTATACAAGATAGCATTACATATCAACTTTTAATGTGATGTACTCGTCATTGTAAAAACCATGGAAGGTGTTCCATTACAATATTTTATCTTAATTCCCTTGAGATTGATGGATAGTTGAAAGGCCTTGCGTTGACAGCCTCTATGTGTTTAATGCATTACATCATGAGCTTCGATCATATCTCAAGAGATAAGGAAATCTCCAAGTTCATCTCAGATTATAATATCAGCTGACATAATTTGTATTGACAGTAAGTATAGTAAGAAATATCTGTTTATTCTATATGTACAATTGTATATAGATCCATCATGCGCTACATATACATTCTCGTTTATTATGTAACATGTCACTTTAATCGTAAAGTGTATATCTTTAAGGGAAATGGTACAACTTAATGGCGTTAATTATAAATATAACAGAAAAGGAAAACTTACTACCTTTTTAAAAATAATAATAAAACATAATATATAATTTATTTGCGCCTTAATTTTTAAACAGGATTATAATAAATTGTAGAGGGAGATACAATGATTTTGAAGCACCAATAATATAAACTGTATACAGGATTGTTCCAAACTACTGTTTTATTGTTAAGTGTATTTCATGTTTTTGTAATACTCTTTCAATATGGAAAATATATATTAAACCATATATATTAAAATATACATTTCATACCAGGACATACCATTTTGCCAAGTTTGAAAATTGGCTGTTTTCACGAATTAATTACTCAGAAACTATAAGAGATATTTTCGAATTGAAAACACCACAGTAAAATTTAAAACTTTTTTCTTTCCTCATATAAAATTTCGTATCAATACGATGTATAGTTAGGGAGCTACAGGCGTTTTAAAAAGGTATTGCAAGTAGCGAAACGTGAAATGTTAAAATCTGGTATTTTTATTGACATATAAATTGCAATAACTCTTACCCCATTTGAGATGTCAAAATGATTTTTTCTACTTTCATTTCTGCATCTTTTGATACTCATATCATTGGTTTAAAAAAATTGATCTTTTTCGAAAAAAAAACTTTAAACTGCAATTACTCGCAAACCCTTTGTGATTTCAAGTCTTTTTTATCATGGTTTACTCTCTATTCAATTCTGTATCTATTGATGTGAATATCATTGGTATTGTTAAATTTTGAAATTTTTACAAAAAACAAGAAAAAATTTAGAAAAATTAAAAATTTTGATATTTCAATAGCACCCCTTGACTCAAAATTTAATTCTGCTTCTATTAAGCGATAGAAACTTTCAAAATTCAAAAATTCACATTTTGGCCTAACAAAGTTGCAATTGCCTTACCGTTTTGCAAAGTTTGAAAATTGGCTGTTTTCTCGAATTAATTACCCAATAACTATAAGAGATATTTTCGAATTGAAAACACCATAGTAAAATTTGAACTTTCTTCTTTATACATGTAAAGGTTCCTATCATTATGATGCATAGTTATGGAGCTACAGGCGATTTAAAAAAGTATTGCATGTCATGTGGCGAAACGTGAAATGTAAAAATTTGGTATTTTTTTTGACATATAAATTGCAATATCTCATAAACCATTTGAGATGTCAAAATGATTTTTTCAGGGTTTATTCTGCTTTCACTTCTGCATCTTTTGATACTCATATCATTGGTTTATTGTTTTTGTACTTATAGAAAAATATATCAATATTCAACATTTTTAAAACATACTAAAAAAAAAAAAAGATTCATAGTTTCATCTATTCAGTAATATTATTCTGTTAATGTTTGTTTTTGTAGTTTATATGTTTTATATTTATACAATAAATCCATGTAGAATTATATGATTAATATATATGTTCCGAATTGTTCTTATTTATTCAAAAAAAAAAAAAAAAACAGATTAAAATAATTTATAAAAGATGTTTATCTGATATCTTACCAAAGGACACAAATTAATGGTTAAAACTTAACATGTTATAGTATAAAATATAAATATTTTCATATGGATATATAAATATCAACAAAAGGACATGTTTTCATGGTAGTTGTAAAATACAACCCTTAAGAAGGAAGTTAAGGGCTATTATTCTCAAGTGTATCCCTGAGGTTGAATCCATCTTAATAAATTGTGCTTCGAAGACAACTTGTAGCAGTTTTCGTAAGCTATGCCAAGAACCGAAGTCCCGAAAGTATAATGAACTTTGACGGGTATTAATGTGATCACGATCAAAAGAAAAGAAATCGTGATTTTGATAGTATTAGATGGGAATTGCTTACAATCATATAACTGTGATTTATCAAATTTCAAAATAAAAAATTACTATAAACAAGGTAGTTTGCATACTCTTGTTTAATTTATTTACAGAGCCTTTAAAACGTAAATTTTGAGATTACTTGACTATAGTTTATCTGTATTTCAACATAGGCCTATAAAGAAAAAATATTAGTAAACTTTCAGCAACATCATTTATAGAAAATTGTATTACGCCGGATAATTATGAGATTTTGAGTCCGGCAAGGAAATTTGGGTATAGGCGGGTGGGGGGGGGAATTGACACCTAACTTGACACCTAACTTCGACTAGTCAAATACTACAGGTCAGTTAGCCAGCTACAAGAGCGATTAAAACTATGTTAATTATTATGATAATGTATATAAACTAAATAGCTATTAATAATATTAAGGGAATAACTCTATTTAAAAGTAGTGGTCTAGGGAAATGTATGTGCCCAAAATGGCCGCTAACTTTACTACTTATCGCATATATAATTTTATATGGTTTTTGGAGACGCACCGCCGAAAGCCCTGGGCCGTCGGATCCATCCCAATAAGGGGTTAATCAAACATTGTTTAGATAGTCAACAATTTGAGGGGGGTACCTGTAATATCAGTTATCCTGTAGACTTAAAGATATGCATTTCCTCGACGGGTGCACAATTCTTATCTGTCCTTGATAGTTGTACTCCATGATAAGAATTTACGTCGCAGATGGAGGAGGGAAGACTATTCTTGTTGGGCGCGTTAAAACAAATTTCCTGCATTTTTCCATCAAGGCAACCCGCTAACAAGGCTGTTTGAAGGGAAGTATCGCCGCGAAGAAAGGGAGGGAGGGAAAGTAAATCAGGAACTGATCCTTTAGATTTAAACAGTATTTTAATAAAACAACTCAAAATGTTTACATATTAAGATTATTAAGACTGTTCTTCGATGTAGCCGCCATTCACTTCCTGGAGAAGCAGGTGTCCTTCCTCTTTATACTATGCTCAGCATTTCTTAATGTTCAGACAATTATCTACTCTACGTTTGGAATACTCGCTTCTTTCAGTTATGATTTAATCTCTTACGATTGAAGGTCTTCCTGGAATATTTCGTAATTTCAAAACTTCGTAATAATTCAACAATACGGTACAACATTTATCTAATTGTACATTATGAAGTCATAATTATTACTTGGGAATATTGTATGTTATCAAACTTATTTATACAGAGAGAGTTTTTGCTTAAATTAACATTGATTTGGAAATAAAAGTTATTCATTTTTTCAAATATTTCACACATGTTTATGAATAATTTAGAAAAAACAATAATTTTATTGTGTGTAAAATACGAGGCCGATTTGTTTAGTTTAAATATAGAATCACATTAAATGAATATAATCCTAATTAGAAGTTATGTCATTTAATTCTCTTTGTACATACTTAGTGGGGTTTTTGCTATTAGGAAATTATAATCTTTCTTCATTGCTAAGAAACCTTTTTTAAACTCCTCAATATTTTGCTTTATTTCTTCTTTGTTGTTTTTTATTTTATTTTTAATTATACTTCTAAGCATGTGGAAAAATAGTGTAATAATAATATTTTACTACGTTTATTAATGCATTTAAGTTTTATTTTTTACTCTTGTTTAGCCTCAATAGTTATTTTGTTCTCAGTATTTTAAAATATAGTGCACATGAACAAGGGAAAAAATTATAATAGACATTTATCATTTGAATAAGTGCAGTCGCTTTTTTAAAATAAAAGGTAATAAAATTTGTCGATGTTTGATAGTGGACAAATTACGTTTAATCGTAACATATGATTAAGTAAAACTATGAACATTTAGATGTAAATTTAATACATATAATTATCATACAAATACTGTTGTAAATAATATATTTATGTTTCAAACGTTTTACTAATTAACATACTTCATTTATTTGTTTTACGGGATGTAAAATTATATTAAAGTCGTATTATTAAAATAAACAGTTAATAATAGATATATTAATTAAAGAGTTATAATGCAAAGCAATTTACTCGTTATCTATAAATGTATTACTAAAATGATGAAATTTAGTTGTTGATAGTCAGCATGTGTAACTTCTTCATTTATTTCCCTACAATGATTTTTCTAGTTACGTCAAATTTTCAACTATATTTTAATTTAATATCTAATAATTTTATTTCCTCAAATTTTCAATTGAGACATTTGGTCCAGATGTAATATATGTTAGTTTATTAAATTATCCTTTATATTATGATGCATCTGTATTTTATAAAGCAATTTTGTTCTTTCCCTTCTTTTAAACTGAAACGCTTATATCTAATCGATCATTGAGATAACAAAATTAAGGTTTACAGTAAAGAATGATCCATCAAAAATTGTTCTACTTCTTCAAAGTTAACCTCTTTCTATATTGCGCAAGTTTTGTAAGGTTATGTGCCAAAACAATAAAGTGTTTAAATATAATTTAATGTTACAACAGTCGGTACATGATGGAATTCCATGATAATGGAAATAATGAGACGATTATGCAATTCCACAAAACAGCTTTAATTGCGACATATGTTTCGCCGTTAGGCATTTTCAAGCAACTAAATTGAAAACAAAACAAGTCTAAACTAAAAATGTGAGACAAAAGGAAAGGTTAAAGTAAAGGGGTTGAGAAATGACAAAAGAAAGGTCAATTATCTAACCTGTGGGATGGAAGTGGGGGGTGTTTTAGAAAACAAAGGTTACATAATAGGTTTCAATAGTGGTCTCAATATGTCTCAATTTTTAAAAACCATACTTCCAACTTAAATGAACAATTATATCTTAACTCATCACCACTATTGAGACCTATTGTGTAACCTTTGTTTTCTAAAACACCCCCACTTCCATCCCACAGATTAGACCTTTCTTTCGTCATTTCTCAACCCATTTACTCTAACCTTTCCTTTTGTCTCACATTTTTAGTTTAGACTTGTTTTGTTTTCAATTTAGTTGCTTGAAAATACCTAACGGCGAAACATATGTTGGAATTAAAGCTGTTTTGTGGAATTGAAAAATCGTCTCATTATTTCCAATAAAGTGTTTAATGTATGTGTTTAAGACATGTACAGTTTTGATTCAAAATAAACTAGGAATTTTTTTGAACGATGATACTCTTTACTAATAAAGTCGACGAAATATTGATAACATATTTTTATTTGTCGTTAAAAGTAGATATGTTTAAAGTAGTTCTGAGTGTGGATTGATATAGTTTACATTGAAAATGAAAGAAAGTCGCACAATGAGGAGGAAAATTATTTTAATAAACAAAATGTCAAATAGGAATTTTGTATTTTGTTAATATATTGGTGTTAGCATATGTCTAAAGTGAACGTGTATTTTTTTAGTTTTTAGTAAATTATTCAGTAAGTATGTGTTCCACTTGTTAATGAATGGGAAACATCTGTAGCGACCAAAAAGTAAACATAACTGCTGACAACATATGACTTATGGTAATCAAATTAACACAGTAGTTCGAAAGGGAAGTAATATCTGACAATAACTCAAAAACTTAACTCCAACAACGAAGTTTGAACTTGTGTACACTTTGGTATTTCACCAATGCATAATGAAGCGAGATAAATTCACTTGTTAATAATTAATTAAGCCACGTCGTTCCCAACTTCAATATTTTAGTAAAGTAATATTTCCTTTCACGCTGTATTACTTCAATACTTACAAATAAATTTCATATATTATATTGTGAACCACTCGACATTGTAAAAAAAAACCCCAAAGGTTTCCATTAGCATGTATTAATTCCCTTAGAGTGATGGATAGCTGCAAGGCCTTGCGTTGTCAGCCTCTATCCATTTACTGAATTATCCCTTGAGGAGTCTAAATTTCTAATATCATATCTCATCATATTATTATACCGATATAAATAGATATATATTTTTTCACAAAAGATGTATAAATTAGACATTTTTACATCCGTACGATATGCATACATGTGTACAGAGTGTTATAAAGTCGCACCCCAACTTAACTTTTGTATGAACTTAAATACAGCCAAACACTCTGGGACTGTTAACTAGGTCATCAGAAGTTTTTTTGTGATAGTTTAGATTTTTTCACCTCCCTATAAAGGAGGAATTTTGTGGTACTTAAAACTGTTAAATAGCATCGCGCTTATTTTTTATGACATGTCAAATTAATGGCCATAAAAATACGAAATGTATGGGGCACACGAAATATTGTTTGAAGGACCCTAACATTGTTTTAAATACATTATAAAATATATTTGTGACATTTTAATTATAAGATCACTAAATATTTAATCTATGAACTGTAAACAGTTTGCTAGACTAATCTGAGAGAAGCGTTCAAAGTTGAACTGAATTTTGCCTGTTCCCCAAAATTGTGGTACTTTTGGGAATATTAAACATAAAAAAGAACCATAACATGTGACACATCAGTTTTAATTGCCTTATAAAGCAACACTATTAGCTTTAAAAAACTTCCCTATTAACTTGATGATAAATGTTATTTTAAAATGTGGATGACATTTTCGCAAAATTGTATTGTATTTTTAGAGTTCACGAGTTACTTTCGTAACTCACTCTCACTGTATTCACTCTTGGTTTGTTGCTGTTATTTAGTTTAAGTGTTCAAAAGAATTATAACTATAATATTATATGTAAAAGTCCAATAATTTTTTTTTGAAAATGTCACACATTTTAAATAATCTTTTTAATAACGATAGTGCACTTTTCTTAGGATGTTTGTAAATTATTTCTATTTTCGTCTTAAGTTGATGACAACCCAGAGGTTTTTGTCTATATGGAAAAACAATTGTAAGTAGATGTCAATATACCACAATTCATATATCAAAATACTACGCAAATTTTTTTTTTTTTTAACATTGTCCATCGTGTTATGGTAATTGATTAATCTTTGGAGAATATCTCTCTGGATGTTTTGACCCAAAGTTTTTGTAGTACAACTGCACGTTTTGCTTCGTAAACAGCATTAAATTTATTATTTTGAGTGCGTTATTCCTCCACACCTTACAACCGAGAGCTAATTGTTTTGAGTGGACACCATTTTAAAACGTATGTGAAACATAAACTTTGTACATTCATCAAATATCCTAAGTGTAAATAATTGAATATTGTGACTACTGATATGCGCTCATAAAGTTAACTGCTTAACATACATACGAACAACCACAAAAGCGAAATGTCAAATGTTTGGGTTAAACCAGGAACTTCCATCGTTCACAGTTATATATATATATATATATATATATATATATATATATATTTTATATATATAATGCAATCAATATTTAGGGGAGTAACATTTCTTACTTTTAGTGGAAATTAATCAAGTGTACCTAATTATAGATTGGGAATAAATATAAGCGACGATATCACAAGCATGTTAGTATTTAGATTCTTTAAAAAGTAAAAAGAGATAAGGAGGGGATTAATTTCTAACATTACAATTATGTATAGTTTCTATTTATTTGTTTAATTATATTTTATAACAAATAATTAAGTTTCAAATCTAGACAAATTATTTTCAAAAAGCAAAATTATTACCATTTTGATAGAGTTTCACCAAAATGTTGATAATTGTTTTGGCAATTTTTTAGGTGTTTTGAATTATTAAATTCTACAACGTTCAATAATGTGGATATTGATTTAGGATAATGTTGTCACATCGGCCTTTGAACACAACACAAACAGTCAAAACAATATATTTACTTTTAAGAATATCTTTTTTCGATATTTATTATTTTCTTCCCTATAATACTTAGATGACACTATTAGTTTTATCCAAGTTTTACACTTTTAATAAAAACAATTATGCACATAAATAAACATAACAATGTGTTATATAAACCGGGGTTATTATTTTAATAAAAACTTAACAACTATATTACAGAATAATGATAGAACTGTTTTATTTAGACAGGTTGTGTAAACAGCCCCTAAATTTGCATATAATCAGAACATATAAATTCAGCATAATATACAGACATAAAAATAATAATAATGAAATCGCCTTTGTTAAATCATGCATAATATAAAATCAAATAATAATATTTATTTCAATAAAGAAAGTTAATATAAGACCCTGGAAAAACATGTTATTTCTCGATCAATAGGTGTACATTATATACCTATTCAACCTAGATTTCTTTATAGGTTACGGAAATAGATTTGTACTCTCGGATGTATGTCAAGAATACTTTAAGGAAAGTTTTCTGAACATTGTAACATGTGTTCAAAGTGTAAGTAAATATAATTTTAACTTGATATTTTCTTAACCATTTTGATATAAAATCACATTAAATAAAAATAGTAGAACAATTTATAAATTAAAGATATTCCTAAATTGTTTATAAATACTTGATACGATCAAAACTGAATATAATGTAATTCAAATTTTAGAAACAGATTACCTAAAATGTTTACCATAATAGCATCTATAATCATTGTTTCCACTTCGAACAACATGATAAAACTTGTGATAGTAAATAGTAGTTTGTTTTGTTTTTTGATTTGATGGCTACATGTTTATATTATTGTTTACCACGGAAAGAATTGTATCATTATAGTGAATGATGTTAGTGTAAGAACCTAGTTCATAAATTCTCCTTAAGATCAACTTTAAAACAATGGTGTAGGAGCTTTTTTAGTTTTGCATGCTACAACGTAATATTTGAGAACCACCCAGAAAATTTGGAAACATTTCACAATAATCATTGTAGGATAAACGTCTGTACACCTATTACAATTTACAAAGTACTATTTATCTAAACAAACGTTTTAAAGAGAGTAACTTTTAGAAGAGAAAGTAACTGAAATCTAGTGTGCAATGCAGATGAAAAGTAAAAACATATAATGATTTAACAATAACTAATTCTACAATTAGAGTTATCTTATTTTTTAATTTATTAAACCTCTGGTTAAGTAACTTGAAATGTTATTGTAATGTTTTATATAAAAGGTTAACAACATAAAATGTTAATATATGTTACTAACTACATACGTCCTGTGAATTAATAACTCTTATGATAAATTAACTTAGTAATAAGTTACGCACTTTCAAATTAGAAACACAAATCAAATAGTGGTTTAACATAAGTGGAACACTTCATAACCAGTAGACTTCTAACAATATGTTAACTTCTTGAAGTGGTGCAGAAAGGAAGAAGGTTCCCTGTTCTGCAGAGTACAAAGTTGACAAAACAATGTGACTAACTCTTATAACGAAAATTTAAGTGAAATCTTTTCGCCTGATCAAGACCTTGTGTTAATTTTTGTTTTACAGTGTAATATTTCCGTAAATATATTTAATAAAAATATCATTATACAATCTTGTTGAGCACTGTGGTTAAATTCACAATAATGATTCGAATTTGCCCCTAACCACAATCACTGGAAACTTTAAAATAAAACACAATTATCTGATTAATTGTTCTTTATTAATTATTTCCACTAAATGCCCTGATGTACATTTCGATAGCATGGTTACCCATGTTACCTCCGATGATGATAACCATGTTATCGAAATGTACATCAGGGCATTTAGTGGAAATAATTAATAAAGATCAATTAATCAGATAATTGTGTTTTATTTTAAAGTTTCTATTGATTGTGGTTAGGGGAAAATTCAAATCATTATTATTAAAAAATATTATTGTATAATTTATTGAAAATTGTTTTAAATTATAATTCATAACGTCACATTTATTTTTTGGGAATAAAATTGGTATTATTGAAGACCATTGCTATGGAAGTATATTTTATTTACATGAGAAAATAAAAAATTAAAAAATCAATCTTTTATATTAATATAATGGATAAAAAGTGAAAGTACATTTTGTTGCCTGTAGATTATAAAAACAATAAAAGCGAATACACTCCAAGTGCAGATAGCAAGTTATACAAAACATAGACAAATCCTGTTTATAAATTGTTTTCTTTTTAAAACTTACAAAAATAATGTAAGCTATTCCAAACACAACATATTTAAATACCTCCGTAAAATGCTTTCATTGTAATTATTTTCATGAAACATTAAATTATCCTTGTAAAAACACTAGTATTCAGAGCTTGTACTATTCTCTTTGTAGTTGCACATATATCTACGGCACATCATTCGTTTGTCCACAGTCCATCTAGGGCAGCTGAAGTTGTTTAGCATAACAAAATATAACTCAGTATGTAAACAAGTATAACACTGGTATACAACTGAAAATTTGCATAAATTATATTTAAGAATATGCAAAGATCTGACCGCATTTTCATTCTCATAGGGCAATTTTAAAAGATATTTGTTTACATTATACTGTTCAAGAAATACTGAACATGTAAATTAGAATGCAACTTAATGCAGTAGTCATCAAAAATAAAATATGTTGAAGATTTCTCAGCTGTTATACACTTTTGTTTGTGATTAACTGCAGCTTGTTCCATGATTATCTACTCCATATGTGTTTTGTACTTCACAACATAAAACTGTTATCATAATTATTAGTGTTTTAGTTTGTAATCAAATATATCAGTCACATGAAAACGGAATGACTATCCAAGAACTTTATTAGCATAATCCCATAACTTAAAAATAACAAAGTTATAACTTTACAAAGTCTCTGTGTAAACAATTATTCAAAATTTTTAAACCATGACACAAATTCCACTTATTTCTTAATCACTTTTGAGATCTAAAAAGCATATTAGACTAAACCGAGATTTAAAAAAAAAAAGTTTTTCTTTACTCGTATAATTAAAGGACTCATAGTCATTCATAAATAAATAAAAAAGCTCATATATTGTTTGTATATCGGTCGGTCAGAATAGGCGTTGATATTGTCTTATTTTAAAGCTGAATTGACTCACATAGTTCTTGTTTTGCCAACCTCAGCTGATTTCTATGTACTTCATATTTAAATTAAAAGACTACAGCCTAATATATACTTCTAAATAATTTCACACTATTATTGGAATTTGTTTATGGGTTTACTAACAAGTCACAATGTAAACTTAGTTGTTTTAAAGTTTTCTTTAGTTTTATATCGATCTAGGTGTACCAATTACTAAACGCATAAACGAATAATTAATTAAATTTTTTTTAAATAGAATATTACACCATGGTAATATCAATGTTTAAATGAATAACGATTTAACGTATTAAATGTATCGTGTTCTTTATAATAGGGTCTCTGGCCCCATAGAATTATGAGGGCAGCGTAAAAATTAAGAAGCGCCAAATACAAACATGAACTGTTTTAATAAAAGAAACCCCAAGAGCTGAACGGAATGTGTTCGTAAGAAATTACAAGTATGTATATTATGTTACTAATTTAGAGAATATGATATCAATTATTCAGAAACAGATTTTCATCATGCACTATATAATACAGAATAAATATTAGTTAACGTATCAGAGCAATCTTGATGATAAACGTTTTATTGTTTACAAATGTTTCGACTATTTGTCAAACATCTTCAGAAAAAGTTCTAAAGATGTTGACACAGCTTTTAACGATAAAACGTTGATGATTAAGATTGCTCAGACATGTCATAACTCTATAAAGATAAATATTTTACTTAAAATTGTGTCGAAAATGTCAAATATATATATATATATATATATATATATATATATATATTGTTAGAGAACGCATTATTTCCCCAAGGCAAATTATTTCTATTATAAATTATTGTTAGAGTGTTTTATCTGCTATCCTTTATATCCTTGAATAACGGTATCGATTTTGTTTTGTAATAGTGACAAATTCATTCAAGGAATTTAAAGCCCATTTCCAATTTAGAGAAAATAAATTGGAAATGAAATAAAATAAATTAAAATAAATAAAATAAATTAAAATAAATAAAATAAAATAAATTAATAATTTATGTAAGCTATTCAATATATATATTTAAAACTGTTAGGATTTAAACAGACAAGTTGAAATAATTTTAGCAAATTAAATATTGTGGAATAGCTTACATAAATTATTAAATATACCTATGGTATTTTAACAGGTATGTTAGGTATCATTTCATTATAATTACTGACGTTTCTTTCATAACATAATTTATTGAGGATTCAGAACTTAATGGTATTGTTTATATTTTGTGTTCCGTTAATATATATTATGTAGGTCGATTATGATGTTATTTACGTGTAATATCATTTAAATTGTAATAAATAGGAAAACATGTAAAATGTCCTCTATTTACTTTCCTTTATAAATAATTACTTCTTATTCAATGAAAGGCCACGTAAATGGATAAAGTGGTTTAATAAGTTTGGATTACTTTATACAATCTCACCTTTGCTTACAATACTTCCACAAATTTTAATTAACCTCTTTTAAGTGTAGGAAAAAGTTTTTCCTAAAGAAATAATAATTTCCGTTGATTAATTACTTCAGACATCCTCCTATCAGTTGCAGACATCACGGTTAAACATTATTTTTAATGATATTATTAATTAAAAATATCTTTTTTGGAGCTTAAGTCTATAGTGTATTGCCCTGAAAGCATTATATTTTTTATTGATATTTTAAAAATCATCAAGAGTTTTGTATTGAATAAGTGCCATTCTTGTTCTTCAGTCATTGTCATTGTTGGCTAAATGGATCATATTTTGTTGTTGATGTATATGGAGCTTGAAAAGATAAAAATAATAATAATAATAAAACAATTGCCGGAGTAGTATTGTGAGATGTGTTATGTCTTATAGACTATGTTGTTTATAGTACCTCCAATAATTTTATTAGCTTCCTAAAGGTATATCAATCAATTACATGTGTAGAAGCAAATTAGAAGTCAATAAATTACACCTAGTGCGTTGATGTTAGTTGGATCTGTACATGTTGAGATTATACAACTGGTTACAGGTTTCTGTCGATAGCCATAAGCGGAGGAAATTAGTTGAACAGTCAAAACGGCATTTTGCGTCAATGAAGTGAAACAAATAATTTTACTATGAAACAATTTTACCATTGACTTATTATTTATAGTAATAATTATTACATAAATGCAACGGTTTATGTGAAAATTTTCTAAAATAAAAAGTTCAGATATAAATAAGAAATACTAATATACGAGCAAACTGATACAATTCACATATTACCAATTTTTTCCTAGATATTGCAAACTACTTAAATATTTAACAACATACAAATTATCAAAATTGTAACAATTGAAAATTGGAAATGATATAATATATTATATTTATGTGTAAATAAAAATTTTATATATATATATATATATATATATATATATATATATATATATATATATATATAAATGATATAATCGAATCTCGTTATTCAAAATGGAAAAGATATATGTTTAGATTAACAGAAATTATAAGAAGGAAATGTGTCTCATGTGTATTGAAGTTTAATGTGTTTTGCTCCAACAACTGACCTCAATCTGTGTTTGCTCAGAAGGTGTTGAAGTTAAACATTACATCCTTTCTCACAGGAGAAATGACATCAGTAGAATATTTGACTTGAGTTTCATATTACTCGATAAAATATTTGTCAATTTCATATTTGATGATAAAATTAATTTGTTTTATTTTATTGATACATTATTATTATATAATACTTGTTAATAAATCAATATTATAACTTTTATAGTTTTATATTAGGATTAAACCAAAGTTTTTCAAATATTTAACATAAATAGAAAACTTGTTATGTGTTAACGAAAAAAGTACAGTTGAGTTACATAAATTTAGTTGTCTAGTAATTTTTCGTTGAACACTATCTTTAATATTTGAGAAAGATGACAAAGGTAAATAACATTATTCCAACAAGTAAAAATGTTTTACAAATATATTAAAAAAGGAATATCTCTAAACTAATTTCTATAGACAATTAAAAAAGTCGTAGAAGGCAAAGAGTATTTCTAGTTTCAATAAATCTGTGTCTAGTTTACGGTTATTGAAAGTTCTCAGGAAAATGCACCAACTACAAATAAAAAGAAAAACATGAAAATTCACTCTCTGTAAAATTTAACGCAAGCATTGCATGCAAATACTTCCTGGAGTGGAAACTACAATCAGAAACAAGGAAGAGAGATATTATCGAATGACAAAATAGTTTAAACAATACTTATTTTAAATTAATAACCAAGTTTAAGAGGAAGAGGTGAGACGTGATACGAACACTTCAGCTATTGTTAAGTGCTACACATATTACATGTAGACACAATATACTTAAATGTATTTATACGGAGTGTTCATAGGATATTGAAAATATTAGCAGAAAATCTGATGTGCTCTAAAGAAGGAAATGAATATCCACAAAACTTAATATATATAAAAAGCGTATAGTTTTTCAGTTTGTCGTTATGGTTGGAGTATTTTAAAATAAACAAAAACTCGTAAAAAAGTGACATAAATTCCGTATACAAGTGTTATATAATGATGATAAAAATATGAGCAAAAAAAAAGTTTTATGATACGCGCTTTAAAAATCCAGTTACTTTGAAACGTATGAACCAAATTTGTAAATCCGTTGCAATACAATAGAATAAAATGTACAAAGAATAAATGTGTTTTCGATTTTTAAATTAAACTGTCACGTTATTATTAGCTTACATATGGTCGATTAAAAACAACACTGAACTCTTTCTTATTTTACGCAAAGCTGCAAAGAAACAAAATAATAAAAAATCAATTTCATTATATTATTTTTTGAATTTGTCTCAGAAAATCCTTAAGCGTCACTCTACGTTTCATGATATTAATCCTTTCGATTGAAATATTTGTAGATTACTAAAGTACGTCTTGAAACAGGAAAAATGGTTTACAGGAAAATATATACTATCCTCCTTTAACATTACATCATATATTACAAAAAATAAATAAATAATTCACATGAATTTAAATTGTAGTTATCTGAGAGATATTACAATTATTTTTAAATATAGAAAACATTAAGGTATGTAGAGTTAAACAAATAGATAGTTGGTTTAAATCTGATCATATTAGGGAGAATTTATTTAACTAATTTAAAGTGTACGTTATTTTTAAAGCTTGCCAAAATAATTTTATTACATCAAAAATACAACATGGAAAAAACGATGTAAATAGTCTTATGAACAACCATGTTAATAAAACTTAAGTTGTATGCTTATACTAAGTAATTTTGCCTCACACAATTGTGAGCTCGTTGTGCATTTGGCCACACTTAGACGTCTAACTTTGTTTGCACAAAGTAAATATAGGACAGCCGCAACTGTTCATAATACGAAAATATAACCCAGTTTGTAAACAAATGTGACACGTTGTTATAATTTAAAAAAAAATATATAACAATACTTTTGACGAAAAAGTAAAACTTTGCTTTAGAAAAAAGTCTGATTCGATCGTCGTTTGATGTTTTTCTAGGGAATAGAGAATTACTTACTACTTACTACTACCAGGAATAACATAACTTATACCAGAAAAAATAAAATACGAATTATATATAGTACAAACACCACCGGTATTTGTAATAATAACGATGGAACTATTTCCCTCTTCTGAAATTCTCTCAAAGATAAGTTTGAAATATTGAATTCAAATTTTCAAAAATAGAATTAAATCGATTGTAAAAATAACCTACAACATAAAAATACCAAATAGATAAATAATTATAAATGATAAAATAGTAAAATCATCTGGCAATCTTAATCGTAACCTCTATTTATAAGTCTATATAACCTAAATAATTTACCATATAGAGTCACAACGCTAAAATGAAATACCTGAAAATAATATATTTCGTTTACATTTCAATAAAACGAGTGATCAACATTTCACATTTTCATAAAAACCATCGACCATATAAAAAACCTTGGTTACCTCAGGCTAGTCAGCGAAATACGATTAAATTCCCCATTTGTTGTGACAGGTAACCAACTTAATAACGTGATTTGAATATCCGTATTGTCAATCAGAGAATTATCTTTCAATATCGTAAAGTAAAATGACAGAATGGCTTATGATTATTCATAGAATGACAGAAGATGTCTATTGTTTATTACTCTCTATTGGACATAAATAGATCATGATTGAAGTTTGACAGTATTGTTGATTACGGCAGGATATCAGGACCTTATGCAATTACTAAAAGAGAATGCAAGAATTAGATGAGAATTGGAAATACAAATAGAATTAACACTAAAAATGAAAATTAATTTGTACAGTACCGATTTACATTCAAATTAACTTGACCCACACAATTTGAAATATCAAACACACAGTAAAATAAATAATAGTTTCAAATGTTTTACTACGACAAAAGTAAACTTCAATAACAAACGGATTTGCTGCACACTTAAATAAACACTATTTAACCAAAATTGTTTCATTGTTACCTGTTTAAATTTTCTAGGAACTAATTAAAGTTTAACTAGTGCTTATTCGAAATATATTTTCCTGTAAATCTATTTACACATATAACTAAAACCTCTTTTAAAATAATATATTATGTGTAATACCATATATACATTTGTTACCTTACATTTGTTACATGTGAAAAAGTAATGTATTGATTTTAGTTACATTTTTGCCCGATTGGTTTCATGTTAAATATTTTTCTCGATAATTTTTAATCGATTTTTGTTGTATTTTATGTTTATTTAACATAGAACTAAGAATACATTGTTAAATAACATAGAAATACAATTATAATATTTGTATGCAATTATATATCATTACATAATTATATCATTTGCATGTACAATATGCATCATTATGAGAAAGAAGATTTTGAGAGGTCAACGTAAATAATTTTAAATGAAAACTATTTATACTGACTATATATACATTTTTGAATTATGTAAAAGGAAGTTGGTTAAAAACATTTTTTCCTGCAAAATCATATTGACCAGATACTATATAGAACTTAGCGTATAGACTTTATAATTTTCGAATTATTTAAATAATATTAAATGAGCCTATAAATCGGGATTAGATATATGCTTATGTTCCTTCGTACGTTTCTCCTTTGGTGGAAGTTAAAATATAAAAGGAATTGAATTAAAAGTAGCAAATAGTTATTTATTTACTATTTTGAATTTTTATTACTCTACATAATTTTAAAGAAATGTTATGAAGCGATGACTTTAAGTTTCTGCTGTATGTGTGTTTTCGTACAGATATGATGGACAAGGGAAGTAATAATAATTTTCTTTATTACTAAATAATCAAAACAAAACCAGATTACACAGATGAATTTCAAAGGCAGGGAATGTGCTTGACGGTATCACCCAAATCGTAATCTCTAGAGGAAGATATCTTGTAGTAAGTTCTTTATTGGGAAATTCTCTAGTAAGTGATTACTTGATGTTTTATAACAACACTTTTTAATAGAAATATGTGACTAATTTCAATCAAATATAGATAGGTAGAGTGTTAATAAATATTCAAGTTCAATGAACATATGCATGCAATGTTCCAAATTTCATTTTCTTGTCTTGTAAATAGACTAAAATAGTGGTTTTCTGTTTTATAGAGAAAAATATTATAATCTTATATTCTATTACATGCCCGACCAAGATAACCTTCATGTAAATTTTAAACAAATAATACTACAATAGTGGATGAATTGAAGTAATTAACATTGACCAATTTTAATATGAATCTTCCCTGTAGCCATCTTACAAAATTGCATTTAACCTAAATAAGCTTTATGAATTTATAACTAAATGGAGGTAACATTATATCACCTCTGTCCTGAGTTAAAGTGACTCGTTCATTTCCTTCATCAGATAAAGCCGTCTGACTGACAGGGGTTTCTTTGCTCTTGTTCCATTAATATCCTTTGAGATAAAGAAGGATTATTGTCTTAGTATATTGGAAAGACCAAACAGATAGAATAGATTTAGTTTTGTGGAAGAAGGTCGATTTAAAAATAATACGCAAACAGTATTATCCTATATATGATGATAAGTATTGATAAATATTTAAAAAAACTTCTGATTAAAGGGGAACACTAAGTAAAAATGAAAATTGTGTAAGTATAATCCTGTATAGTGTAATGTTTTCTGTGGAAAGATTTGCAATGCATTACTAAGAATAGTATTAATTTAGGAAACATAAACAACTGTAAATAACCTCGTTTTTCATTACCTTAGTTCGTAACTTAAACCTTAATATAAAGTAAATCAAAATGTGTGGTGTGTGATTCACCGTTAGGTGACTTCAACAAATCACTTGTTAATCAAAATTAGAACTGGTTTTGTAAGTAGATCTATTAATTTTCAAAACTTGTAAATTATTCAATCTACTATTTTTTTTATCAAGATGCAACACTCTGATAATTTGATTAAAATTATGTTCTGATTCTAATGATTATCAAAATTCAATTCAGATGTACATGTTCCTCAACTCTAGTTTTAATAGACTTACCAGTTTGATAAACATATTCACATTTACAATCTAAGCAGTTAAGTTTGTACACAAAATTATTTACAAATAAATATAATTTATATTTGTTAATAATCTTTAGTTTTACAAAATTTGTATTACATTACAAAATGATGTTAATTTTTTTATGTGTTTAGTAAATGCCATATCCTACAATTAATATCAATTACAAATTGTACCATTACATGTTTATTTTGACTTGAAGTTTCCCCTAGATCATTGCCCTTAGTGTAACTATCCCAAGTATAACTGTATAAGTAAGCATATATATATATATATATATATATATATATATATATATACTTGACTTATATATAGTATAAGATAGCATATAGCAAAAGATTATATTCTAAAGTATATCTTATATATCTAAAAGCTAATAAATAAAAAGAACAATTTATAATGTTTAGCAATATGAAGAAATAACATCCACAAGACCAATATCTTTACATCCTTCGGTAACTAAATTATGGGAAAAAATTCTTTATAAAAGTTTGTAGGCATTTATAGAACTACCAGATCACCAGTTTGGTTTCATTATATATTGTTCTCATTATAGGTCAAAAAACATAGAAAAAACTAATTTCACTTGAAAAAATCATTATTTGTGACAATTGTTTCGCCGTTTGGCATCTTGAAACAAATTTGGAATATATATATATATATATATATATATATATATATATATATATATATATATATATATATATTCTGAAGATGCCAAACGGCAAAACATAAAATAATATAATATAAACGACGAAAAATATAATCATAGATACATTTTCCTCTTACACAACATCCAATAAATACAAAAATTTGAGTTTACACGGCTTTAAAGTAAAGTTTGCTTAATTTCATTAGACAAGGAATGTTTTGTACCCCCTTGAAGTAAACTTCATGTAATAATATTAGGTAATACTTCATACACATTCAGTAAACTGAGTTTTCATTCTGGTAATGCGATATGCCTTTTCAACTAAAATTGGATTATCTATTTATTTCAATATGCAATATTTTCTCTCAGTATGTGGTAAACATTCAATATAAAACTTCCTTTAATACGGTAGAGATAATAGGATCTAGTGAAGCTCCAATCACATATTACTTAATTAAAACTCGTTGGAATTATTCTACGATCCATCATACAAAATAAAAGATGAGATTTTAGTTGTTGTAAGTATGAATTGTATTTTGCAAGTTGTGTAAAAAAAAAAAAATAAATAAAAAAAACTTAAAATAATCTTCATACAAAAATAAAATAACCATATTTATACACAATTAGCATATAAAATGTACAAAATAAAAGTTTAAAGAATAGTTAAAACAGTTTAACTGAAATAAAAACAACAAAATATGTCTTCCTATGAAAAGTACAATAATAATACAAGAGATACAACTTTGCATACACTAAAACCTACAACAAGATAAAATATTATATTGCAACGTGTACAAAATATTTGGCCAAAAACATAGTCACCTGTTATATTGCACCTGTTATAGAGAAATGACTCCCAAGAATTTTCTTTTGGTCGTTATTTTTCTCATTTTGACGGTGCCGACTTTCCTTACAATTTATGGTAGATATTCTGAAATGGAGAGTAACAAACAGTGATTAAACTTAATCTTAAAGTAAATATTTTACCGTGAATTGTTTTACTATACATTTATTGTGAAGATGTTTTGTAAAGTATGTTGAACGATTAAATGATAAATTATTTAAAAAAAACTCATTTATAAAAAGCTCATTCACCATATTGAACAAGAAACGTTTAATTACACATGGTTTATTGTAAATAATATAAATTACCTTTATTTATAACTAAAAAAAAAATGTTGTTTTAATTGAGGATTTTGAAGATTTTCTATGGAATTGTATAATAATTTCTGTATAAAATATTATGTTAGTACATATAAATTATATTAGTACTGAATGAAAAAGTGGGTGGTTAGTATTCTTCTTCATAATTATGAAATTTTTAAAATATTTTAATTATTTTTAATTATTTGTACGATATCGTATTAAACGATAAACTTTGAGCCGAAAAATAAAACAGTATATTTGATGCGTTTTTATTACAAACTGAAAATAACCAAGTAATCAAAAAATATTTATAAAATATTAAACGATTTTTATTTAAAATAATTATGAAATAATCAACACCATGACACTGAGAACATTTAGGAAAAAACTAAAACCTAAATTTGTTTAACGTGTTTTTATTATTCACCAATAAATATTTCTTGATAATATTATTTTTTATATATATATTGTTTTGAAATGTAGAGTTTTGATATCAACAAACATATTTTACATTGAACTTAAGTATGTACTTTAATTTGCTCATGTGTAGTACTTAAATTTTGAAGTTATGAGCTTGAAAAAATAGTCATGTAGAATTTTCTCGTTAGATGTTTTGAGTTTTGTACTTTATCATAAATTGAAAATAAAGTTTAATAAATTAAATATTAAAACTTAAAGTATAATATTTATATTCATGAAATAATTAATTCCAAATGTAGAAGTAGTTATTTCACTAACAAACAGTTTTAATAATTATTTCCTTTCATTGTCATTTCAATTTATTATAGTAATCACAATGAGTGTGTAAATATATGTATTTAGTTTTTTAAAACTGTATGCAAAACCTAACGCAATGACGTTTATTTTTTGTCTAGCTCTTCCAATATAAAATTAAGAACTACACGTTCGTCTCATTATCTTAGATGAGTGCACAATATTTTAATTACCAGTACATCACTGAATATTGTTTAAGAAATAAAGTCTATTTTATGGGATCACTGTGCTGAGTAAAACATATGTCATTAAAAAAAAGCTCTTATGACACTCTTATTTTGTAATGAACGGCCTAGCCTAACAATACCTAACATAAACCAACCAAATGTTAAGCTTGAATCTTCACAAATATAAAATTCGTTCAAATATTAAACTATTCTAAAAAGGTAGAAAAATGAAGAGAATTCTGTTAGTTAAGTACATTTGTGTATCTAAAAAAATATTATATACAAATAATATCATCTGTATCTTTACTGTTTAAAACATATGCAAATACTATAAAATAGTTATTATTTAAATAAACATTGTCCGGCGCTTTTTACAGAAACAAATTTACAGTCCTTCTTATAGAGAAACAAAAATACATTTATATGTTAAAATAACTTACATTTAAAAACATTTTCCATTTCAAATAAATTTCTCATACACGTTTTTATGAAAAAAAATGTTTACTAGGATGTGAAACGAATAAGTTGAAAGAATTTCAAAGTATTATGCTACAATTTCTCTGAACTACCGTTATGTTTGTTGAAGCTCGAAGTTACGTTTCTAAGAAGATACATTTGATATAAGTAGGTTAACTGGCATAAATATGTATAAAAACATCATTGGGAACTGAAAATAGCACAGAGAATGCTACTATTATTAGTACCATAGTTGTTAGTAACATTATTGTAAAGTTATTTAATTCATAAATGTTCTCAATAATATGGTCTCTACAATGTACCATAGGAACAACTGAAACAATGCAGCACCTACATATTTTTACGAGATGCAGTCACACAATTTTATTATTTGTGAACAGTAGTCTCTGGAACACATTGGAGAAAACTAAGGATGGGAATAAATTGATCTCAAAAACATTTATTGAGCTTGTATTACCGATCTGCCAACGAGGTAAAGTTTGGAGTATGTCCAACTAAGGAACATCTTCTTGTTGGCTCTTACAACCACGAAAATCAATAACGTTTTAATATGTAGAATATAATATTGGATAAAGCGATGATATACTTTTAGTTAAATGCTTAGGTTAATTTGTTTTAATGGGCGTTGTTATTTTTAAATGCTTTCTGTAGCATGATAGAAGCTCAATAATTGATGCAATATACCGTTACTATTAAATATTTTTACACTCCATAAAGTTTAGAAAAAAATCATATGGAATAATTTTGTTACAAAAAAATTGATATCAATTTTCCAAAATATTCCTTTTTATTTAATTAACCCAAAAATCGAACAAAAAACAGTTGTCACGGGTATTTTCATTTTATTTTTATTTGTTATATATTTTTTATTTTATTTAGTTTATTCTTTTTTGTTGTAACATTACACCTAATTTGACTCGAAATTTTGGACATGAGGTTGGGGTTTAATCTTTATATTTTACGAAAACGTGTACAAAATTTGTAGAGTTGCTTCTTAAAAAATACTTCTATAAAATAATACCAATTATTATATTTTATGATATTTTATCATTAAAAAAAAACATTTCTGTTTGGATATTTTTAGGGTCCATTTTGTGCTTTTTCTTATGTCAGCTACCCTTAAGTTTTTAGATGCTAAAAAAATAGAGTCCGGACACATTTACAAAATATACCCATTTCCCAAATTTAAAATTAGTTTACTAGTTTGTACTATAGAGTACGGTACAGATTATAGATGTCGACAGACTGAAGACATTTTTGTTACACAAATTAAACTTTTTCAAACGAAAGGACATCAAAACAAATATACCAATTAAACCTGGACATTGACTTTTGACCTATCGCATTAAAGTACCGGTTTGATGGTGAAATACCGGTTGGTCATTTGAAATTTTAGATAATTGAAATATGTAAGTAATCATTACCAAGAACAATTCTCAGTATATTAAATGGCTTTAAACTCCTAAATGTTTCTCATGTTACCCAAGATAGGATAAAGATTCTTTACATATGTTTCATAAATAGTGGGGAGGAGCGAAGAAATATGTTGAAAGTGTTTACTTTAAGAGTGTCATAAAACCAGAGGCGGGAAATGAGGTTTGCTAAATGATTGTTTATCAGAACCGTTGTGGTACAGTTATACACACCGTAAGTACTTAATTTTAGTTTAATTAAAGTTTGATAAAACCCAAATAAGTGTGTATCACAATTTTGAAAAAATTTCAAAAATTGTATTTCTAGTAGAAACAATGATAACCAAATGAATTTAGATTATATTTTTGATTGAAAATGCATACATATTTCAAATTTACATTACACCTAACTTTAAGACACTGATACAATTGATGGTTTTTTTATCTCGCTCTTAATAATTTCGGTAGAATATATTTATGCATTTCCATATCTAAATATTCAATAAATATCAAAAAGTAAAATGACATAGTGCTGGTATAAATATTAAATGTTATCTATTCTATTTCGTTGTATAGTTACAGTGTTTTTTCTTTCATTTTGAATATAAATCACTTTTATTGCAGTACAGTCTGGAGAGGGTTTGCCAACGAAATCGGAAGTAAATTATAAAAAGGTTGGGTCAACGGCAACCTACTGTATTCCGGTTTAACATCTGCATTGCGAAAGTCTAATTATTTTAAACAAATTGATACCTAATATTTTCTTAGAGGAATTTGAAAGAAGCTGTATATTTTTTTAAAATCATATAGTAACAAAGATTAAATTATATTCCTATATTTTTTTTAATAAACTTTATTCAATATTGGAAGAATATGTACTAAAAAACTTTTAAGAGGCTTAAAAACTTTAATATAATGAAAAATATAATAAGCACTATATTCTAACGATACGTATTACTTAATATTTCATATTATATTTACGTTACTTTCTCAACAATTGATATAATTTGTCGTAATTCACAACAGTGTTCAGTAGCGTTTTAAAATCCACCCCGATTTTTATTTATTAGCCAAAACTTATACCCAAATTGTTTTTTGAATAAATTTCTTGTATATACAAATTTACAAAAGTATTTTAATTAAATGTACTAGTTGTGGTGCAATAAAAATGAGACATATCCATTCATTTTATTTTTACAATTCAAAAATTTTCTGTAAATGAAGTTTAAATTATAAACTGTATCAACTTTATAAATTGTCAATATATTTCTGTAAATATTTTTACTGTAAATAGAAGAAAGAAACAAAGAAATTAAGATAATAATAATAATAAAAAAATAAAAATAATAAATAAAAAAATAAATAACAAAACTTTCTACATCAATAGTAACATCGTTCTTATTTCTCGTGCTTATCAAAACAGATTTCAATTATTTATTGTTTTTTTTTTCAGTTATTATACTTCGTCACATGTTAATAACTCACGTAATCACGAGTAAACATTGATATTATTTGCTGCACACTCTCTGTTTAAAATCAAACTTCCACTTGTTCTTTGAACCCCAGAACAGTTTCTGTGTTGATGACATGTCCATGATTGTGTTGTTCAATGAATTTTAATCAAAGTTCTATTTCTCTTTGAGCAATTTTCCTGTGTCTGTTTTGAAAGCTTTCTATATTTCATATTGTTCTTACGCGTTCATTACTTTTACTTTTGTGCACATATCTATAACCGTCAAATTTCTCTGTATTTGAAATTTGCTTGTATTATGTGCTAAGCAAAGGTGATTACACTTGAACTAAAACAACTGGACGTTAGTTACTATTTGTATACAAGGTGCATTTGTCGGTATGAAGATTATAGAAGCTAAAAGTGATTTCAATGTAGACTTTCACTACTCAATCTTTAATTAAAAACAAAATAACCCATATTTTTTTTTAAAGTTGTAATCAAACAAAAGAGTACCTTAATATAATCATCACGTTAATTTATTAGCTATAATACTAACGTAGTAATGTATAATGACTTATGATGTTCACCAGATAAGAAACAAATCTTCAATATTGAGATAAATAATATTATTTAGTGTTATTTAAACAAAATATTAATTGTTAGATGTTAGATACAGGTGTTTGTTTATCTAATTTAACCTTATTTCAAAATTTATCAGCCATAAATTTTTAAACAAACAAAATGTGTCTATACAAAATATTTAAAAAGCTTAGAAGCTAAAATGTATTATAAAGAAAATATAATTGTTGGGTCAAAAATAATACATAAAACAATGCAAAAATAAATAATATATTTATTACATTATTAATTTTGTCGATTTCGTTGAATTTTACTTCATCTGACTTTATTTATTACATAACATGAGAGAAATTTTATGTTTGTTTTTCAAAATCGTTGAATTACTTTTGAACCATGACATTTCCTAAAAATACAATGAATTAATTTAGTATGGTGTGATTACAGTTTATTTTATATTCTATTTTATTAAGTCGATTGCATAGACCAACGTCAGTGGTTGTACATATAACATTATAAATTGTCCTATAATATAGTAATTAAGTATTTTATTATTTATCAGTAATAATATTGACCTATTGTAAATAAGGTGGTTGCATCTGTGAGGTCCTTGGGGTCTGTTTAACAATATTTATATTACCGACTTTTAACATTAATATGCTATTTATAAACTTGTTTGTAGTGTTATTGTGGCCAACGCATATATTGTGAATAGGAGCAAGAGAAAGCCGTCTTCAGAAGGGAAACATCTATAGTCTAATAAGACGATATTTAAAAATCGTCCAAGCTGTGAGTGAAATACTTATTTAGTACAACGTAAATTGTATAATCCTGACATATTCACTATGAGAACAAATGACAAATTTTAATTTACATAATTACAAGTTGTGTAATACGGTGTGAAAAAAATCATTGCAAAATTTTTCACACACAATGTGCTTTATGAAAGATTTTCTTTTATTAATAATATCCAATTTATGTTAGCATACTTAAAACGAGGTGGTACGTTCCTTAATACTAATAAATTAAGTTCTTTTTCATGCCCAAACAAAACACATATATTTCGGGGCTGTTTTAAGATTCATTTCTACAACAAATGACATCGTAAAGCTGTCTGATTTAAGTTGAGTATGGGAAAGCCGTAACTGGGGAAACTTATGTTGCGTAATAAATATTGTGGAAAGTACAATACTGCTGTTTATTTAACATCATAAATTATTAACAAACATAGGACATTAATTTGTATGATGTGGTTAAAGAAACACACCAGAAAGGAAACTTCAGGTTATCACTTATTTGAAAAAGCACATATATACACTTTTAGGGTATTTTCACTTTTAGCGGAATTCTTGTTTTTATTTTTTATATTAGACACGCAGTTTTGTACACAAACAAGTGTACCTAAGTTGAACAAGCATATGTAGTAGTAAGCTAAACAAATTACTCAATATCTGATTGGATTAAGATCAGCTATTTATAAAATTTGAAGTTAATTTTGCAATTTAATGTGGGGTTAGTATTATTTTATTGTATATGAGACTTTTAATTACATATTTATTTCGCAATTATTCAATATATAATAGTGAAGAAAATGTAGTTCCAGAAAATAGGGAGAGGGATGAAACAAGCGAATTAAAAGAACGAAATAAAAAATAAAAGAAGCTGGAATTACAGGCTGCAGATATATAAACTGGAAAGGCAATGTGATGACTGTGAGTGCTCTATGAAGTGTTTTGAAATGGTTATGTAGGAGAGACAAAATACGTTTTTATAATTTCAATACAAAGAACAAACAGAACACTTATTTTCCAAGCCTTATACCGGTATATGGTGTGGAAAGGCGCAGAAATGTTAGTGACATCAACCTCTAAGTTGAAGAGCTTTACTTACACCTACAGGATCATTTCTAGTTGTGGGATTCATACAGTATGCAAAAAAGCGTTTGATGCAATACGTGGTGAAATTGGTAACACAATTAGAGGACTATATAATCTGCTGTCAGTAGAAAAATCGTGGATTAATCAAAGAAAAAAAACCATGCCAGGAAATTCCAAACGTAGAGACTTCGTAAAGCAGATGTGCCATTACAATAAGTCATTTACAGTGAAAGAAGCATTGTATACTTCTCGCTATTTTTAATACGTAGATGAAATTCTCAATGTACAGATAATGCATAAACTTTTCCTTGAACAGTTTCTGAAGTAAAGTATATTTTTTTACTATATTCTATATTAAAGGTCTAAAACATTTATGAATTATACTGTATTCAGTGAAATAAATTTCAATAAAGAGATGCCCAAACGTTTTTGAGTAATTACGGAAATTATGATTAATATTCTAACTTATAGTAATGTTTTAGACATAATTATTTAAACTATTATTGAAATATCTTTTTTAAGTAATTTACCTATCTAAAGAACATAAAATGTATAATATATTAATAAATAGTTATTTGGTATGCATAACTCCATTAATTATTTAGATGATATCTCCAGAGAATAACCTAGGGCGTTGGTATAATATGGCATTATTAAGCCGTATCTCGGTTATATGGATTAATGTGCAGATACATGTCGATATCGAAAATGTAATCCTGTTGCACTGCTCTGAATCCTGAGGGTCACTAGAGTCAATTCGTAAATGTTACTTCAATCCCATAACCTTGCATAACAATCATATATATTAAAGTTAATAAATAGCATTTAAATTATATGACTGAGAACTTATACGTTTGACTTTATTGCTTTGTTGTAAATTTAGTTACGAGCAACGTTTTTTTAAAGAATAGTAACTTTTAAAATGATTAACCCTTTCTCAGGTGATCAACATATCTCACGTTTTTTATGAATTTTTGAAAGGTATATAAGGAGGGAAAAATAAACGTTTATTGATTAAGACGAGAGTGATTTTAAAAGGTACTCATAGTACCGATATACAAAATTTCTAACATAAAGTAACAGAAACTTAGTGGCAATGGTCTTCCAACTTATTGAAGTTGAGCATCATGAAAACAGGTGAGTAATAAGATTTTTAATAATTTTAGCTTCAATTTTTAATTATTATTATCTGATATAAACCGAAAAATATATAATACTGAATATTTGTATGGACATTACTGAGATTGCTTATGTGTACTCTTATATATATATATTAAATTACTTTTAAAATTATCACTTGTAAGAGTACACTTGAACAATCTCTGTAATGTCTATATATATATATATATATATATATATATATATATATATATATATATATATATATATATATATATATATATTCATTATCTTCTGATATACTATGTCCCGGAACTCTCTGAAACCGTTTTGTAGAATTGTTCTTTAACTATAAATAATATAAAAATTCCAATAAACATAGGAGAAAAAACTATTCGTTTCCCATTTATCCTCCATTTTAATTTTCACTTAAAATCTTCATATCTTTGAAAGTGTTCAAAGATATAATGAGTTAAAATTTGGTGCAAAAATGTATTCTAGATAGAATTTTTCCAGACTACAAAGAATCAGGACGATCTCTTAAATATTTTCAAAATAGCAGCATTAATATTTATTTTTTTAAAAATCTCTATAACACTTAATAACTTTACAAAACCTTACAAGGAACAACAAAGTTTACATTTATAATGAAGATTGAATTGGTTTTGGTATTTTTTCTGTACGTTAAACGATTAATGAATTATTAATTTATCACAGTACGTTAACTAAAAATTTAATTTTATTATAGGTATTTACAACAGTAACAATTGATATATAACCAAAATATTTAAAATTTATAACAACAATTATATAATGATAAGTATTTAAAAAAACAAAATGTCGATTTTAACTTCTTCAAAAGAGCGCCGGTTTAAAAATTTTAAAGTAAAACAAACTCAAAAACGGTTGTTTTCACCAAATATTCCCTAGAAAGATAAAAAATGATCATTCCAAAGACAAATTAGGTTTAAGGTAATTAGAAATAATAATATTTTAATAGTGGAACTGTAAATAAATAGGCTTGTTACAGGGCAACTCTTTATTTAATTTAAATAAATATAAGAGTTAGTATAATAATAAACATGTATTACACTTAATATATAAAAGAGGACAACCATTTCATTATATTTACAATAACTGCTCAAAATCATGACTTTCAACAAAGTTGCACAATTTAAATCTGTCAAGAATCTTTACTGCCAAGCGAACAGTTTTTGAATGTTATGATTTTAAGAGTTTTACACAGCCGTTATTTTGAAAAGGTTAAAATCAATATTTTCATCTTTAAAACACTTCTGATAATAACATTTATTATTATAAATGACTTTAATAATAATTTCAGAAATATTTTGGCTACAGATCAATTGATGTTGTAGGCAACTAAAAAGAAAAACAATTTTCGGTTTTTGGCAATTATTACGTTATTCTAATATATATATATATATATATATTTATTTATTTATACAGTATATAGAATTCATTTGTCAGTAAAAACGTAATTTAGTTGTTCCTTGTGATTTGTTTTGTATTACGGTTAAATTATTAGTAAATTTTAAAATTACGTCAACGATTTCAGAGATATTTATCGTTAAGAAATTGAAACTGTTGCCATTTTTAAAACATACAAGAGAGCGTTATAATTTTTTGTACCCTGTTAAAAGTTACACAAGAAATTTTCACTGTATATCTTATCCACTTTCAAAGATATAAAGATTAGATATATAAAAAACAAAAAATGGCGGATATAATAAGAAACTTAAGTTTTCGGACCCATGTTTATTGGAACTTTTATCTTATTTTTACCCATAAAGCTGTTACAAAGAGTTCCGTGACACTCTGTATTTATAAACACTTTTACTTCTATCCTCAGTATATGTTGTTATTTTGTTCTTGAAACGTTAGCAATAAACCTTTTAGCATTGAAACACTTGCTAGTTAGCCGTGTATAATCTAGTGTCATGAAGTTTTATCAAATTTGTCATTTAGTGTGCCACTGTATAGTTTTTATAACCTGTAATTCCACGAATTCCATTATAAATTAGTCTAAATCACTTCAATAATCTTGAATATTATACATACGTAATGAGAAATTTATAAAATCACAACGTTAAAACGTCTATTTTATTTTCAATTTTGAAGCTGTTATTAATAAATATACATTATATGTTTGCTTAAATCCCAGCGGGACCCATTTCAAAAACGTCTAAATAAAAAACCCCTCGTGAGGGCAATGCTTTGTCCCTGCCTCAATCAGTATAATCGAGGTAATGGTACAGTATAATATGCTCCACTGCATCTCCTAACAATCCTGCAGTTCACCCTAACCTCGATATCATGACTGCAAAAACACTTTTGCTGTAGACTTTTTGTTTTTCATAATCTTGGTTTCGTTCTGTAATACAAAAATAAAAGTACAGTTTTTCGGTAATATTTACAAAGTAATAATAATTAATCATTTACATTTTAGTGTACATTCAATTTATTTAAAATGCTGTTATTCACTTCCAATATATAAATAACACGTTAATGATAATTCAACATAAAAGAGTACTAAACAAATATTTCCAGCTTTTTAGTTGAAAAATCGTTTAAATATTAGTTAGTTATAAAACTAGCAAGTATAAGAAGAACTTAGAAACAATACAGATGAAGAATTTATTTTTGTTGAACTAAGATACAGTCCTAAGATTAGATTAAATTTTGAAGAGGAAAAATATAAACACTGGATTTTGATGACAATACATACTACATTCTATTATATTTCAATATTAGACAATATTGCAGAAACAATTCCGTAACTTCTGTTTTGTTACCAATTTACGCCTAATTTTAAGTTAAAAAAAAGTTAAATCAATATAATATACATAGCAATTACCACACTATGACAGTAAAACGTTTTTGGAATTGCGTTCTAAAAAATACTCACAATATTGATTTGCTCGATTCTTATTTATAACCTCACATTATATTGAGGACTAACAAGTAAGTAGAAATTCAATGGTAGCCGTAACCAAAATACAATAGCAAGTTCAAACATCATGTAAGAATTGAAATCCGTTCAGTATAAGTTACAACGTCCAGCAATGACTTATTAATAAGCTAATTTTGATTGTAGTTCGTGCTAAATTAAATAAATATCCCATATTTTTAGAATGTTATTACTTGAGAACTAGTTTTAATTTCAGTGCCAAAAATGTTTTATGTAATACATTATATGAGATATAAGAAATTCCACTGATTTCAACAACAACACTTTCAAATATTGATAAATTTGTATAAAAAAATGTTACCCCTTATTCGTAATCCCTCTATTATATAATATAAAATTAGTCTAAATTTGGAGGGATGCATAAATGGCTCAATTTAGCTATTAAATAATAGACGGAGTATTTAGGTTGGTGGTAAAATCAAACTGCAGAACACAGTCTTACTTCAGTAATGCCTGGATGCTTCCATTCAATTTCGTGATCAACGAAACCAAACCTTATGGTGCGTTTACTCGTTTTGTGTAATATGAAAGCAGACAGACAATTCAATAGTTTAAGCTAAATTATGTGAAAAAAGAAAAAAAAACAATTATGGGAATATGAGAATAACAAAGCCTCAAAAAGTAACGATTTTTGATGTGCATGGTATATTTATAAACAAATGTTTTGTATTTAGTTTTGAAAATAAAAATTGTAACATATCGTCTTTAAGAGTAGGTCATAAAAATGTATATCGTGCTTCCTTATTAACAAACTTTAACATTTATCAAATTCTACACAATCGTGTTTGCTCATACCCTCTTCACTGAAACCTTTGTGTAAAGCATAATAGTCAGTCAAAGTTTAATGCACTAAAAACATGCTGCATATAAGTCTCTTATTACCAAGCAATCAATTAAAATTAATGCCGATTTTTTCATTGTTTTAAGTAATGATACTAAATTGTCTTGTTTAGTTCTTTTTTAGAAATTAAATATTTATAAATTACAAGACAGTTAAGGCTCATTTAGCCTTATCACAGTGATATTTTTTAGGCACATGTTTTAAAAATAATATAAACATATGATACTCGTTTATTTTGTGATGTATTTTTTCGAGATAATAAAAAATTTATGAGTGGGTTAATATTTTTAGAGATAAGTTCACATATTTAACAATGAGTTTACATAAAACGTGTATTTGAAAGATAAATTTTCTGTATACAGACAGATAACCAGATACGCAGAAAAAAATAATCTTTTTTCTTGTATCTGTAAGTAAAGTCATTTAAAATTCTTTAAAATGGGTATAAGGTAAATATATATGTCAATATATTATTTTACTAAATCACATACTAGTTAAATTGAACTACATACAAGTTTTAAGTTCTGTTTTACTTAAAATAAATAAAATTAAATTTAACTATTTAAATGTTTAGATATCATTGGAAATTTTACTTTCGAAAAATGTATCGTAATATTTGTTTTTTTCTATAATCCAGACCGTATTGAGGTCATACAATATGTTAGAAAGACAATCCTTTTTTATTTGACTGGGACTCACAATTAGGTGACATCATTATTGAATATGGATGGGGAATTTTTATAGTAGACTATTTATTTTAAGCTTAGTGGTAGATGAACTTGTCTAATTTTATTTTAAATTGTTAAGAGATATACATTTTAAAACTATATTATTTTGGATTAACCTAATTTAATTGCAGGAACTTTTGTACAAAATATAAGAGCAAATTTAGGTATGACTAAGAAGAAAATATTAACAAACGTTAAATTATTTTTGTAAATAAATACATCACTCCTTCGAAGCGATAAAATCCCCATCCTTGAAACCATAACAAGACATAACACTAATTACAGCATTCAAACATACATTTTTTGCACTAAAAGTTTGTTATTTAAGGCCTTTTTATCTGTTTTATTTTTGGACATTTTTTTAACAAAGCCTATTATACTGTTGATATTGCTTTAAATTGTATTAAATCTAAAATCGTGAGTGATTTGTTTAATTGTAAGCAAAATGTATCATTTCCAGTTCAAGTTAATTTTGAAAAAATAGCAAAAGAATTGTTCTACAATCAATTTTATCAACCCTCTCTAATCATACGGAGACTTATATTGGTAAATGATCTGATTCCAAATGGTAAACTACTTTAAAATCCTCAAATAACGGCAGTAAATCTACCAATGTTGACGAAAATTTAAAAAAAAACAAAACTGTCTTAAACACCTGTCTAGAATCGTAAACTCTCAGTGTTGTCACCTTTATACATTTAATACAACTTCAGTGATATTATTAATAAAATGAAGGACAAGACCTCCACAATTTAGCACTTATTCTTTTAAACTCTATCGCTTTATCTTAAGTTCAGGAAAAAAGTTTCAAACGACATCTTTAATACTTTTTATTCCTCTTTCTTATAATATTTTTAGGATATTATTTTTTAACATTAAGACTTTTTTCTTAAATTCATTAATTTTTATAATTTGGTTTCCTAGTGTAGATTTTTTTAAATGTAATAATTTTTTTTTTTTTTAATGTTTATAGACTTGAGGTGTGTCATCCTACAAAAATATATGATGCACCAATTAAACTCAATAACATTTATGATGATGACACTATCATTTTCAAAATTCCAGTTATAGTATAAAGTAATTTTAACGTTGAATCTGTAGTAATATATGTATTTCAAATTCAAAGGAAGAGACGTGAACGACAATATGCCTCATACATTTTACTTTATTAAATTCAAATGAATTCAGAAATATACCTCCCAAGTCTTTCCATACATATGAGACTTCTCTACACACATCCCCTTATTGTTATGCATTTATCATTTTTTTTGTACTATAGTTGAATACTGACACTGTCAACGATTCATGCAAAGCAGCCTATATACTTTCAATGGTCTATTTAAAAATAAACACTTTTTTGAAGTTCATATGGTTTATTCGTAAAGGGGTCACTTTATATAACGGGGGAATGTTACTTTACTTTATACAGCTGTTTAATATGATTTTAATATTCTAACATTCCTTGATACAAGAAATAAAATAGTATCACTAAAATAATTAATGTTTAGTGAAGTTATTTTCGATTAGCGAAAACAATGAACAACCGACGATTGCAACTTCTGTTAGGATAGTTTTATCAGTATACTCTACATAAGGCTGTATTGTGTAATTTTGTCCCAATTTTAGATATGTTCTGGAATAAAGACACAGAAACTCCCAGGTATCTACTGCTAAGGAATGTAGACAGGTGTTAAATTTTTAGTTACTTAGGCTCATGCAATTATTTAACTATAATATTATCTATGAACCGTATTAAATCAAAAGAACTCTCTACTGCTGATCAATACAATAAATACATAATTCAAGTGAATTAATTTTTTACAAGTTTATGACACAATAATTTTCAATAAGATGAATATTATATTCGATCTTAACACAATGTATTTAATGTAAATATACATTATGTATAGCAATCGTGTCATAGTTTGTCTATGACGTCATGATTAATAATAAAACGTCCTATCTAGAAATTGAAACAGACTGTTTACAAATGGATGTTAAATTACGGGATGAGAACTTGTTAAAATTTGATCATAAAGTGTTGACATATATATATATATATATATATATATATATATATATATATATATACACGTGCCATATTAAATTATAAAGGATATCCTTTTTTTTCTTTTCATTTATATTTCCAATATTTTCTATTTTCAATATTTTCTTTTTTTTCTATTGTGATATTCTTCATTTTTAATACCATGATGTTACAACTTGTCTTCTACTTTCAATATGAACCTGTTCATTTTTACATTTACTGATGCGATGAAACTATGCTTAGTACAAATTTAAAACGTATAATTTTATTGGCAAATATGAATTTAATATAAACAAAATGAGAATGTTTCTAATTTCATGTTTATTTAGTTTTTAGTCACTTGATAACGGGAATTGATTCTTATTCCCGAAACGTCGTGTTTTGAATTTTCAACACACAAATGTCCGAAAAATGTATAATAACAAAATGAGAAGTTAACAAACTAATATAAGCCTTGTTTAGTTGGAGAGTAAGTATGATGAAGGTCAGTGTGCAGTTAAAGTAAGCAATTAAATCTCTCATATGATAAGAAACGTAATTCGTTATTACGTAAACCATATTTTAAGATAGGTACCTGGTTGTAATATAAGATTGTATATGATATTTATTTATTTTTAAGAATGATTTTAAATTTATTACATCTGATTAAATACAAAAACAACAACAAAAAAGTTAATATTTTACTTTATCACTGTAACCTCATACGTATAATTATAGAATATAAAAATATCTTTTCATCTACTTTCTAAATATTATAATGGAGGGAAAAAGATAAAGGAAGAAAAACTTTTTTAATATTCTCAGACACCCTCTTTTCTGTTAGAGTCATTATCGTTGTTGAAATATTATACCTGACAGTTTTTTATTTTAAAATTTGTCTTTCTTAAGAATACGGAAAACGCCTCTGTTCATGTAATGGTAACATTATGATCCCAGGTATTGTTTATAACGTGTTAATAAAGTCTTATCAACTCCATTATGCTTAATAAGCTGATCTTAATTGGTAACATTGATTTAATTAATTAAATAAAATCAAACTAGTTAAGTATAAGATATTTATATAATAAAAGAACAATAATGTCCGTCTATGTGACTATTTTAATAATAAAGTAGTTACTTACTTTATAATCATATGACACGTTTCGGAACTCGTTCCATCTTCAGAAAATCACTCTGCTGAGGTCGTTAAAACATTAAAATAAATTATTACACAACATATCGCAACACAAATACACACACACGCGCACATTAACACAGAAAATATCAATGCGTGTGCACACCATCGAATACGTTTAATACACTGATCCCTAACCTGCAGTACCGCTTATTGTTTGTGTTTCTTATCTATTCCTCTAGCAAAGTCGTACATCAAGTTGGACTTAAAATTCAATTGGTCATTCAACATATGTTCTGGACTTTTTAACTGTGCTTTATATATTTCATATTCCTCTAGCGCGTCCATTTGTTTGCTCTTCTTGCATATGTGAATTGGATGGAAGTTGCTTTCAAAATAAGAATACGAGTGGTTTTCTTTTATATTAAAATAATGTTAAAGTAGGTCCAGTGTGTTAGCAAATACAATGACTGCTATTAGAGGAAAAAACAATCAAGTGTGTTTGCAGTTTATTCTATTGGGAGGCTGCGGGACCTAAGAGACTTAAGTTTCATAAAACCCAGCTTTCACATAAAGGATTAAGTAAAACACAGGCATAGATTAAACTATGAGAATTTATTTAACAGAATACACAGTTGAGCTTACACAAAACAATGCTTTCATCGCTAGGACTTGATGTCCATTGTGTTTGCTACTATTGTTATCAGTTAAAATAAAAAATAAAATAAACCACTTATAGTAATTTGTTGTGACGATAATAACTAAAATATTTGTAATTTATTTATGTTGAAATTCAGTGTTAATATTTGTCTAATTAACACTTCCAATGTCACATTAATTGCTTTATAACGCTGTTTAAAAAAAAGACGATAATTAATTTGAGTATATCAAAATTTTAAAAAACAAAGACTTCAGCTAATAATTTTATTTTAACATTTAAAGAACTAGAATTGAGAAAAATAAATTGTTCTGTATCTGTTATTAATAACTATACAAAATAAATACTTACTAAGACACAAATATAATGTTAAATTAATCATTGAATGGCAGAATTCATAACAGCAAATGGCAGGTTCATAATATTAATCGTAGGTAATTCTTAATTTAGATCTTTAATGAATAAATAGTGCAACTTTAATTACAAGATGTGAATCATATGATCATGAATTTACTGTTAGAAAACGCATCTCGTTGATTCATTTTTATGACAAATGGGGACGGAGTTTTATTAGACAGTATAAGGAAGTTTAGAAGTAGAAAAGGTTTGTTTGCGGGACGTACGGTGTAGTAGCTAATGAAAAACTGATTGGCAAGTATGAAACCACCGGGTCCTTACAACAAGGAGCCAAGAAGTTCTTCAATCGTTAGACTATATCTGTTGAAGAACAGAAATAAGCAATTATTCAAAATGTAGTTGAGATAAATGTCAGCACGTTTAGACTTACCGAATATAATATATGCAACTACTTCTTCAGGAGGAGAACGACGGCCACTTCAAACGTGTCGTAATTACCATAAAAAGTAGGAATTTAGTTAAATTTTATGTTTAAAAAAAATTAAATTAAAATACAAAAGCAAACAACGTACTTTATTTTGTTCTATATTAATAATAAAACAATAGTCTATTTACCTACTTTTGAAAGACCCTGATATTAGACACTATGAGGCCTCCCAATAATATTAAAAAAGAATTCAGACTTGTAAATTTGTAAGTATTGCATTTTTTCTGCTTACGTATTTACTTAAAGTTTGTGTTGACTATCTGTGTTTGTTATAATACACTTTTAGTTTTATCACATTCACTTTTATGCACCTATCTGTATCGTATGCAGTACCACCTGTAATACTTGTTGTTAGTGTGGCATAAAAACGGTAATGATAAAGTTTTATATTACCTTTCTATACATTTAGAAATTTTGCTTATTATACCTTATGACAAAAAAATTTGATTGTATTTACATAAAAATTTTTAAAAAATGTTGATAAAAATGTCCTGAATTAAAATGTCAAAATATTTAGGAGCCTAATAAAATATATACACAATAATAATAATAAAAAAAATATTAGAAGAGAATTAATATTCCTTAAAAAAAACGAATTGAAGGAGAATTGCTGAAATGTTGAAACAAATATTTAGAAATGAACTTTTCCTGAATAAAATCAACATAACAAAACAGACGTTAAGGCATATTAAATATAAAAAAATAAGTTATTTGCAAAACAAACTCTTATAACCTATTTTATATAGTTTATTACTTGAGAATTGTAATTAACTTCTATATGACTTATGTCAACATGTACATTCCACCAAAATTGAACTTCACCAAAATTTCCATACATGAGACTTCATTGATCTGTGTATTCTGATCGAAGGTTCCTGTTCTGAGAAGATTCATGATTATGACTTTACCTCTCCGCCTTAGGACGTTTTAGAGTTTAGCAGGTAATATACGGATGCTTTCCTATAATTTCCAAATTTTAAATCACCTACACAATCATCTGCGAAGTTAAATCCTTTTGTAAATTTAAGGTCTTGAATTGGACCAAACCTAAACTAACTTAACGTTTTCTAATTTTAAGATCTCTAATTCTCAAACAAATGATGGTGAATATATTATTAGATAGAAAGAGGTCTTTATTTTAGAGGGAAACTATGGCCGTCTTGCCTTCACTTACACCTCCAGAAAAATACGAAATAAAATACTACACAATATAAATTAAATTAAGTTATGAAATGAATACATTATTATATCAAACGAAATGATCTTGAAACTGAACAAACACACAAAACTCAACATATACATAATATAACAAAATTACGAAAATAGAAAATAAATAAATATTGTTGTACAAAAAATTTTAATTTAAAAACAAATGCATTTAATTAATTAAAAATAACAATTTAATATATTCATATTTTTTTTCTGTTTACATTTCTTTTACCTTTCTTTGTATACAAAATAATATCGAAATGATTTATTAATCACATATTCTCCCTCCTTCATCCATCATACACTCTGTTCAATTACATTATATCCCCATACAGTACTATTTGATTCATATAATACGCCTGAATTGTATTTCCACGCTGGATCCAGTTTTGAATGTATGTGACAGAATTCGGCAATGAGATTCACAAGCGACACACGGATAAGGAAAAATGTGTTATTCATGAATATCCCACACTTGGTTTAAAAGTATTGTTGGATAAAGGGAGGTATATGAGACACCTGGCTTGCATGTTATATTCAGATGGGTTTTTAACGAAGTACGTTGAGTCTGAATCTGGTATACAAAAACATTTTTACAATTTTTCCCGTTTGTGACTTGATGAAGTACACTGAAGATGATTTCAAAGGTTTCTTTATAAATTAAAATAATAATCGTAGTAGAAAGAAAGTAAAAATGTGTAGCCTTTTAAAAGTAAAATTAAATAGTTTAATATTTCTTAGTCTTTTAAAATGTATGCTTAGCCATAATAGGGAATAATATATCTAAATATAATATAAGAAAATGTATTGTAACACCTAAAACTACATTTAATATTTAATTTTATAAAGTGATAACTTTAACTGTCCATTGCCTTATTTTGAGAACTTAGTTGGAAAAATAACAACCACTTTGATTCTATGAAATGTTTTAAACAAATAAATAAGTTTTACTTTTAATACAAGTTATGTCTTAAAGATAAAATAAATTATTTTAAGATTAACAAAACCTAAAATATATAGAGACAATATTGTAATTGATAAAACCATCATAAGACCTGCGTAATGTATAAGCAAAGCGTTACGATTTCAATTCAATATACAAAATAATCACTCAATTTATCCAAACTCCAAGTAATTTTGTCTGATTTAAAGTATTTTCATTGATAAACATTTATCTTACACAGGCAGCTGAGAAAGATTCTATCTATACCTTATTAGGTGATTGGGGTAAAACATTGGATTGAGAATGCTAAATTATGTAAATGTTCAAAATACTGTAGACATGCCTACATGAACATTTTAATTGTTTTTAACTAATTTTAAAAACCTATTTTAGTACATAATACATAAAATTTATTATGTGGACAAATACTTTTCAGGGTGAAAACAAAACAAATTGACTTAAATATGATTTATAATTGTACATTACTATTGTTACATGAATAACCTTAACAAAATCTACTCTTTTGTAGAATGTAATACACAAGTTGTATATTATGAAGGGGATATGAAATGGATTTCTGTTTTAATATATTCCAATACTAAAGTACAAGGTCTGTGTTATAAGGATGTGGTAATGTATGTGACAGATCACGTATAAGGAACATTCATTACAAGTGTACGTATAACGAAGTCATGTTCGGAAGATAAAAGATCATATGTCATTGATGTATTACTGCCATCAATTCCTGACCCCCTGTCACACGTATCCACTGTCGTTATCCACTGACCTACTAACCCTAACCTAACCTAACCTAACCTAACCTAACCTAACCTAACCTAACCTAACCTAACCTAACATAACCTAACCTAACCTAACCTAACCTAACCTAACCTAACCTAACCTAACCTAACCTAACCTAACCTAACCTAAAGTCACCTAACCTAAAGTAACCTAACCTAACCTAACCTAACCTAACCTAACCTAACCTAACCTAACCTAACCTAACCTAACCTAACCTATGTATGGATCAAAATACGTATTATCTGAACAATCAAATTCTGTCGTTTTGAAATATAATTTCTCAGTTTCTATTTTAGTTTTTGTTTTGTGTTTTTTAAACTGTGATAGGTCAATTTATTTCGAGCAAAAAAAGCTGTCTTCACTCGGTGGGAAAATTTTAGTTACTTGATACCAAACATAAGTATTGTTTTAAACGAAGGAATAAACTTTAATTTTTTTTCCTACGTAAATCACATAAGTACACACACAAACACAAAAAACATATTACACAAATATTACTATTGTATAATCGGTGTAAATTAAAATTTCAATATTATTTATAACTTTGCATGAATTGAAAATTCAAGCTGATAGTCAGCGGTAGAAGGCAGTGGATGTTTCAATATAGGCTATGTTTGATATAACGGTGGTAACAAGTTAAATAATTTACCACATCTTTGAGTTTATGTCAGAACCTATGAAGTTAAAATAGTTGATCTCACTATTACACTAACAATAATAATCATTCATAATATAATATGTAACAGTACTATAAATCTGTTTCCAGTAAAGTGCCATTGTTGGATATATTTATAACTGCAATAAAAAACAAAGACATTTAATCTCTGTAGTTTCTTTGTTTTTCAACTCCATTCAGGAATAATTCAACTTCTTACAGTTAATCAATTTTCTTTTGTACATTTGTTAGAGTTTATAGTTTTCAAGTTTTATTAACGATTGCAGCATATGTTACACAAGTAAGAAGATCTAAGTATAAACATTAAACTTAATTAAGTAAGAAGCAAAAACACAATATTTAAATTACACCCTAGATGAAAGTATCTCCGTAGAGGTTTGAGTGTTTGTAAGTCGAAATATTAATTTCTTAAGTATAAAGTTATAATAATTTTAGTGAATACAGAAAACATTGTAAAGTTTAATAACGTCAAAAATTGTTGAACTAACAAATAAAAATATAATTATATTGAAGCATGAAGAGTAAATTCATTCCTAAATCTCTTAATCCATAACTTGATGTTCCTCTGAAGAGCACGTTATACGACTTAATGCTATAGACCATACTATTCAGTACTTTCCATTAGTTACTAAGGTGTATTTAACTTGTTAAAAGTTTTGTAATGCAATGTTTTAAATGACTGGATAAAGAATATTATGTTTTATTTATAACTGTTGGAAAAGTAATACAAACAAAATACAAATATTGGATATATTTTTTTCAAACCTAATCTTATTATTACTAATTGGACTCGAAACAAACATTAATTTCCTTACAACTTATTTAACTTACCCCTTGTATCACTCCTGAATTTTAAAAACTTAAAATGAATTTAGTATCTGAATGCAGATTTTTGAACTACACTACATTTTTCAAACAACAATTTCCAATTTTGAATATTTACAAGTTATTATCTTGAGACTCTGTTTGGGAGTAATTAAATAATTTTAGAGGAACCCGTTCTGTAATTGATAATTCATGATTAATTATATTGTGCATTTGTAATGGAGTATATATATTAGTTTTTGTTATTTACATATTTATGTATTATGGAAACCATGACAATTATGCTGGTTATAATTTAGTATTACGAAAAGTTTCAAACTTTAGAAGGTCATTGAATTGTGTTATACTGAATAAACTTTAACATTGCACTTCTTTAAATTGAAAGGAAAATCCAATGAAAAATATTAAGATTAATTTTCTTGTTTACAGTTTTCAACTGTTACATATAAAACTGGTGTTAATTTTAAATTATTTCACGTTGAACTTAATTTTTTTTAAATTTATAATATAAAACTTATATACTAAGTAGTTTAACTTATCTTAAATTTTTTTAATGTTTTTCGTAAAACAAATAAATTAATTGTTTATTATGTTATGAATTAGATAAAACACTTTTTTTTAAACCAAACGATTTTCATAAATATCGTGTTGTAACATCTGTTAAATATCTATGTCAAAATATCTATTAAATTATTATCTAATAAATTATCTAAATTCTATGAATTATGGTCGGAATATATGTATTAACAGTCTAAAAACATAATCTTGGGAAAACTATTTTGAATATGGAAGTGAATATCGTAAATTTTATTATTATTTTATTTTCATACGATACGTCATATATATTATAATCGTATGACTCTAAACAATAGTGCAAATCTACACTTTTATAGCTATATACCTGTTATAGCTATTCAGACATACCTTAATATTACCTAATCTAACCTAACCTACCAATGTATTGCATCACTTTTTACTTCTTTTTTTTATGTTTATATTTTATAAGTATTTCAATATAAGTCTATAGTTATGATATAAATAGAATAAAGTCAAACGTTATGAAAACCTTTTGTTTTACATGTATAATGTGATTGTTCTTATAGGGTGATACAAGTTGACATATTTATGTAGCAAAAGTCTTTTTACGATATATGTTATTCATATTTATTTATAAATTGGTAATTTACAAGTTGAAATTTGTTTCTATTATATTTGGTTAAAGAGTGTTTTCGTAGACATTTTTGGTTTAGCTTATAGTAGAATGGTGCCATATAGGTTATGTTGTACGATTCTGGCTAACATCCAAATAGGGGAACATTATCCTGTTTTGATTGTACAAGATAGTAGATCGATTCATTGCTGTGTAAAGTGTAAGCGTTTTGGCTGGTGTCCCAGAGAATGTGAGAAACACGATAGATTGTGTTTATAAATGAATTAATGTTTTTAATTATAATTATAAAACAATTCACGCATGATAATCAATTAAAGATTTTTATTAGTTCAATCTATTGGTTCAGTAGTTTACATGTGAGTCGAAATTACCTGATCAAACCATTTTTTCCAATTTATATTACATGATCCATATTATGGTAAAAGTGTATTTCAGTCTGTGATTAATTCTTCTCAGAAATTGATAAACATAATTTTAATCAAATCCAACATATATATTTCAATGAACAATAGCCCAAATAAGTTTAATACGAAATTCATCACTCCTTTCAAAAACACTACAGCTTAAAATAACCCATAGAATGCGCAAGATGCGTGCTGGATTAAATATTACTTCAGTAATATATAACTTAAGACGCACTGATAAATAATAAAATACAATAATAAATAATAATCAAAAAATAGCTTGAAATTTTAATTACTAACAAATGAAACAGTTTCCAGATTTTACAAAACGATATTTAGGTAACAATATTAATTTGGTGTTTTGTATAACAAAGAAATGTTCTATAACTTTAGAAAAGGAATATTAAATAGAAATTAAAATTTAAAATTTACCCTAAAAATCTGACACAATAATTGGGTTGTTTCAGGTTTATTTTTAATAATAAATAATATCATTTCTTAGGTTATAACATAACTAAAGCAGAACTTACACAGCAACTTAAATATGTTCAATTAAATTTTAAAATGTGGGACGAAATATTTGAATATTACTTTATGATGTAACACAATGTAACAAGTAGACACACTTTATACACAATTTATAATATACTGTTGATGCCACTATATTATATGAATGAAATTTTGTAATGCGTTTTAACAAGAGTTTGTTTGTTTAACTGTTTTTCCATGAAAAATTAATAAGTATGTAACAAACATTAAAAGTCTACCGTTAGTAATTATCAAAATTTAACAATTCGTTACAAAAAACTTAATCTATCCATTAATCAGTCCGTAATCAATACATAAATATTTCCACACATAAATACAATTTTTAAAATTGTTTGCAAATCTGTGTCGGATTTACGTTTTTGCAAGCATCATTTCACAATTAAAATTTTTTATATACTAAAAAGACTAATTACTTTTTGTTGAATTTTTATTGAAAAATAATTCCTAACAAATAAGATATAACAATTGAATTTTATTGTTTCATAATTTACAGTTTATTATTTAAATATACAATTATGACAATCGCAATGAAAATTTCCTGCAACTTAATTTACACAAAAATTATTTTAAATACTTATAATTATTTTATAGTTTATAGGTTAAATAAAAGTTATGGTTTACAGTTGTATATTTTGTGTTTAATTGAGATTATGCTACAGACGAAACAACACAGTCTGATTAAGTAATTGGAATAACAGCTTTCATAGAGATAGGTTAGGTTGGGTTAGGTTTAGATGTTAGTAAATGTTACTGGTTCATTAAATACTTAATGTATTATAATGTTGACCATAATAAATTATAATACTTTTTTCTCAATTGGCCTCATTGTTTTGTCACAAACGAAAACTGACTAAAATTATAATCAAATCAAATTAAACACGGGTTTGGTTTTTTCAATATATTCCGATTAAAAGCATAATGTAATGTATGGATCTTATTTTGTTTTGATATGTTTACTTATTAAATTTGTCTACGTGATATCTTACGTTTTTCATTCTATTTATTAACAATGAATGTAAGATTATATTTTTAACGGTTTTGTATTTAATTCACACGTTGCACGTAGCAGCAATGAGTACTTGAGGTATGCTCTATTACTAATAACACATATTGAAATTGAATAATATTGAGGTCTTATTTAAAACAATTACTATCAGAAAATTATTTCAGAAAACGTTATTTTAGGAAACATTGAATATACAGAGAAATATTAAAATACTTCCTACTTAACATATATTTCAATTATTCTTTATTTTTTATATTATTTTTTTGTAGCTTGATTTTATGAGATAAAAAAACTAAGACTTGCCGCAATACACATAATTATTAAAATTCAAGGAAACTTGCTTTGAATAACAACCATTTTCATATATTATTCCCATTCTCTAAATAATTACTTATATAGTATATGTGTTTTTTTTTTAATTCTTTATAAAAATACGCATTTAAGACTCATAAATAAGTAAAATATCACGATTTTTTGTCTTGTTTTCAATTCTAAATAAGATAGTCAACTATTTCATAAGTTACAACCTGCAATGAACTCTGTGGTGACAATTCAATATTAATTATTAATGAATCACACACCCCAGTTAAAGGAACAATAACTGAAAACAAAATAATTGCAATAGTTATTACTTATATCAAATGTTGAGCTTGACCTATGAGGAAAATTATACAGTATAACAAACACACAGAACACAATTCTCACAAAAAATACGCCTAAGTATCAGAAGCGTTTCACCGACAACGTCGTCCTCTTCAGTGATACACGAGCTACACCAATCAAACTATAACTACCATGTGTTATGTGTGTTTGGTATACTGTAGTTATTACTTACCTAATACACTCCAACAAATTTAGCAATTACCTTAATTACATAAATATAAATAATAACATATATATTTACTTGTATTACTTGTTAAAAATCAAGTTTTTGTAGTTATTAGTTATTTTAAGAATTGTTATTTTAAGAATTGTTATTTTACTATGGGGAAGGGTTATGTATATAAGGCTAAATGGTTGGAAAGCTGAGCCACGAAATTGGAAATTTCTTTTTGTAAGAATGTGAGCAATAAATAAAAAATAAAATATTACTTACCTAAATAAAATTTAGTGTTAACTATATTAAACTGTATTTTTAATAAACACAATACTTCAGTTCTTCTGTTTCAGTTAGTGTTCCTATAATTGTACAAACCACGATAATAACTCACGTGATCATAAAATTCCTATTTCTATAAGTTCCATAGAAATACAACAGTTTCGTCAATAAATATACTTTTTAATATAACGGGTGAAGTATCCGTTCGGCCTGGGAACTGAGAAATGGGTTACTCGTATCAAGGTTGGCAATATTTACTGCATAAACTACAATCCAACAGATGCAGACGACACATGTATTGTTGTTGAACGAATACACTATTTGTAATATTGAGACAGATAATAAATGTTCTTTGTATTAATAGTGACATAGAATTCATTTCTGTTATGTAAAATATACATTGAATATATATTTTATTGTTCTTATAGTAGTTTTAATTAACCTAAACTTTAAAAGTCTAGTAATTTAATCAATAAAATTACTGTTAGTAAGAATTAAATTGTTTTTTTGCAATGAACAAAACAATAATAAACATCATTTTATATATTGTTACGATATGTTTTATATTTTGTGTAGACGATTAATTTTGACGAATTTTATTTTAACACAATTACTTAGAAAAGAGAATGTATTGGATGAAAAGTTCCATTTTGTGTTTTATACGGTAATATCAAAGATAATTTATTCTGAGCTTCAAAATTAGTGTTCGACTCTTATGTGTCTCTAACTGTATCCTACAGACCAAACAAGTGGGCAGATTATGAATTAAATTTGACATTTAACAATCATTAGTGATACTTTGAAGAGAGTATGTTCTATTTAGGAAACATTAAAATACTTTGGTAATACTCAAGAGATAAAATAAGATGATGTTCTAAAATTCACTTAAAACTCTGTAACTATTGTAGTCCAAATGTATAAACGACAAAACGAACTCTTCTAGATTTTCCAACCCCTAGCATCTGCTTTTATTTTATTATTATTTTTACCTTAAATTTAATCATAAATTTCTAGTTTTATAATTGATAGCTTGTCACACTAGTTTATGAGTTAAAAATTTATATTCAAAATGAAAATTTTTAAAATGTTTATGAAATAATTATGTTTACCCATTTTGTGACAGACTAAAACGGTTTTCGCATATTTAGCCCTTGATATGTTTTATTTGTGGGAATTTCGTAAAATTGGTGTAATGTTTGTATCTATTTTATTTGTTAAAATAATAATGAAATCTACTGGTAAAATAGTCTATTAATATTCGCGTAGAAAATAAAAGTATCACTTAAAATAACTTCAAGTTCGGCGACAAATAGAAGATATTACGAATTAACAAAATATAGTTAGTTCACTATTTTAAGCAGTATTCGATTTACTTTAAAATCTTTCTTTAGGGGAATGTGTGTAAAATATATATGTAATAATTACATCGGCCGCTTTGACTTATAATTTTATAGTTTCTGATTTTATCTTTTAAATGTTATATGCATCATGTCAATATATAATCATATGTATAATATTATAATCATAATAAAAAATAAACATAAACAAATTAAGTATGTTTAAAACAGGAACACATGTTAGTCGTTATCAATAATAATTTAAACATGTACAAGTACAGTAAAATCATTTTATATGTAAGTTACGTTTATTAGGTATTTTTAAATTAATCTAAGCATGTATTTACTACCAGCGTGGAGGAAATTATGGTATGTTGGAATTAAACTTATATTAGAATAAGGAAATAAAATTATTAATTACAAAATCATTGGACTTTGTTTTTACACCATACTATTCTTTTTTTTTGTTCTCAGCAGGAGAAACCATTGGTCGGCTAGACTAATTAAAAGTGGATATTACAAAATAAATAATTGTGTTTTATTATCTTTAACCATACTGTTCTACTAATTACCTCCAGTTCAACAGCTATTTATATTATTACGTCTTATTTTATAAAGAAACTGTGGCATATCATTGTAAAGGTTACTTCTTATACTCTAAAAGGTATAATAGATCTTTTTTATTTTTCCTCAGGATATTTATCTGTCTCATGTAAATTGTCTAAACAGAACAACGCTATGTTTATGAGACATCATGAAAAGTGTAATTATTCACCTAAGTGCTAATTATTAAATAATCATATACTCCTTAATTCTTTCTTTTTTATATCTCCTGTTGCAAAAGTACAAGAATAAATTAATTTGTGATTTATAAATACTGTACTTAGTTATTTGTCTTGCAACTATATTCTGTGTATCGCAGCGCGGTTCGGGAACAGGTTCCCATCTTCAGGTGTTGATAATTTCACTCACATGTGAATACGTTAATTGAAGTTAAATTAAAACTACATTTATAGGTTTACGTCACATAACAATTCACTGCACAATAACGTTACATTGCAAACTTATATATACATGCTAAACTATTTAAAAAACAATAAAAAACTTTTAAACGGATTCTCTTGAACCCTGCTATCAATTAGGCGGTCACTCGTCAACTGAAATAGTACAACTTCAATACTGAAGATGGGAACTTATTCCCGAAACGCGTTGCATTTCACCGAATACAGTTGCAAGACAGACAATCAGGTATATATATATATATATATATATATATATATATATATATATATAAAACTTTGAAACGGATTCTCTTGAACCCTGCTATCAATTAGGCGGCCACTCGTCAACTGAAATAGTACAACTTCAATACCTGAAGATGGGAACTTATTCCCGAAACGCGTTGCATTTCACCGAATACAGTTGCAAGACAGACAATCAGGTATATATATATATATATATATAAAACATTGTTTTGTCTTTAATTATATGATATTTCTAAAAACAGCAATACTATTTACTTCATATTCAATTATGTTTACGACATAAATTAAAAAATATTAAACCACGTGTATTGTCTTACAATGTATTAACTATATTTACAGTAACCAATTAAATTTATTTCCTCACATAAAAACCTGCAAAATTCCTCTTCTAAAATCACTATATAATTTAATTTACACCATATTTTCAAAGATTAACTTGGTGTTATAAAGCTTACTCGTGTTAACTATGAATCACCCCAGTTACTGCCACGTTTGCTTTAATTTAAATTTATAGTAAAGAACACTACAACTTTTTTGCAACTGTTTATAAATTTTAATTGTTGCGCAGGATAATACAGGACCATAAATATTAAACTATATTTTAAGAATAAAATATGACCTAATGTGATATAAACTGCATAGTGTATCTAAAAATATAAAACACTTGCATTAAAAAATAACACTAACAATTTCATTAGTGGCATATTATGATGAAAGTAGGTGGAATAATAAAACGCTTGCAAAACTAAAAATATCCAAAACTGAGTATAAGCCCAAGCTAAGATTTTAGAGAATTCTATTTAAATTTTTGACAGTCCAATGAATATGTTAATAATTAACAGAAAAATGTTTGTAAGAAAATCTGTATTATAATAGATTAGTCAAATACTTGTTATTAGTTAAATCAATACAATAAAATAAGATCTTATAGAGAATAAGCTAATATTTGTTGAACAAAACACTTATATTTTAATATCATTTTACCCAGTGAATTACACATTTAGTGCATACAATAACTATTATAGGAGATCTCTAAGTCTTTGGGTTCATTTAGACAGGATTTTTGATATCTGCTCATTTAATTTAGTCCAGAAGCATTATGAAGTACCATGTTTCGAGACACTACCATAGATACAAAGGGATATCTTGGTAACGGTTCGTTGAAATTCAATCACAGATTTGATATTTGGACTTTTTATAAGGTTCCGAGCCCCTGTTCCGTAACTTATGACGTTCTCTGTCTATTTCATCCCTTTTTTTTCAGATTTAAATTACGGATATTCTGAGATACTTGATGTATTTTTCCCCATATTATTTTTCATCGTATATTGTTGGTCAGCTAGTTACTCATTTGCTTATATGGTCAGTTTCTAACCCCAAGGACAAGAAGATGCCGTGGAAATTTGTTATGCTTATCCACAAGAAGAGATCGTTGGCGCAGAAAAGTTGGACTCCATTTACCCGTACCTGGAGTTATCTCGGTGGGGTTTTTCCTACTTCTTATCTCTGTAGCTATGACCTTGTCTGTAGAAACGGTTGTCATTTGAATGTGTGAAGAATTATGAGACGAAACCAATTCCTTACACGGAATTTTAAGAATTTACAGCTTATTATTTTTATTAGCGTCTTAAAATCATTAAAAACTTTAAAATGTAACAGCAGGTCACGCATTTTTATAACTTGTTCGCCTGTAGAACATATAAATAATCTGAATTTTATTCCTAGCTCAGAACTTTGATATGCATTGACCTTAGCAATAAAACAAGAAAACTGATTACCTTCCCCTTCCGGGTCTGTAAATTCGATTAATCAAAACAATTTAAACACACAGCTGTAAACTTTAATAATTTATATAAGAAAAATCTGTCAAGTAAGAGAAAATATAAACTCTCTTACTATATTTATTTGTATACACAAATGATATTTGTGTATACATATATCATTTAACTAATATACTATGTGACTCTTGCTAGTAAACTTAATGGAATATTATTATCGGTGAATCTCTTTATCAGATTGTAAAAAGAACACTAATGACTGTATCCATTAATAACAATTTGTGATGTGAAGCACTAGCAGCTGTATTTGAGTAAGAATAATTACAGGTTCAAGGGGACTAAAAACAGGGAGACGAAATTGAGATATTACATAATGTCGTTCGGCAAAAAATAACTGTATAATGTACATGTTAACGTTAGATTTATTTTATATTGACCTTTCTTTACAAGGGTATCAAATATGAATAGAGTACTTATACGTACAACAATACATGTTAATAGTTCTGTCCTTGTGTGCGTTACTCTCTCGTAAACTCAACCTAAATTATCTGATAAATGTTGTAATTTATTGAATCGTCAAATACATAAAATACCCCGTAAAAGACAAATTTAAACCTATAAATAATGGGAACATCTTCACAAACAGTCTCACTTTTATAGTATAAGTGAGATAAAATATAATACTAATATTGATGTTTGAGATAGAGAATAAACTGATTCATATTTTTACCTCACTTTAATACTTAATACATCCAAAATGTTTATAATATGCGTTTGCTTATTACACATATTATTTTATGTTTTAGAAATTGATTATTCATTTATTATGGGGATGTAACATACATGGTCAAAGAGGTTTATATAAATACATATATTCAATTAATATTTTCTTGTTATATATCAGTTTTAAATAACATAAAATCATTTTAAATTACCAGTAGACTAATGATAAAACTATAAAAACTTTACCAGAATTGCTAGTCTAATAAAATACTATACATTTTTAGTGAGAGGTTCAAAATACTACCACTATATTATACAGTTATATGACTATATCTCTAAGTTTGGATGAAGCCTATATGTAGAACCTCAGTCCAACTAATACCATTTAATAAACAATTTATGTAGTTCACTTTACGGTAGTTTTAGATCCCAACATCATAACTCCTAATTAATATAACTATTGTTAATGTTCCTGAACATTATTTACAATTTAAACACAGTTACTTTACCCATTAGTGCTTAATATATAACTCAAATGAACTGCAATGAATAATATTAATTATAGTAAACGAACAATAAATTTACTTTAAAACAATCTTATCTAAATCATTAAAACATTTAAGATTTTAAATTACTTAAATTAACAGGTTTTATATTAAAAGAAGACATGTTTCTTATACGTCCGATCAGAGAATAATTTGATTAAAACATGTATATGAATGAATTTACATCCACATGCATGTATGAGTAGTGAATGGACCATAAACATTTACTGCATATCAACAATTTCAACTCGCATGTATTGTTTGTTAAACAAAAAAATATATGCAAAATACCAAATATTAAAGCTAAATATATTACAGTTTGTCTTACATGTTATTAAATGGACAGTATCAAGTTTATCTATATTTGAAGCCTCGTGTTTGAGGGAAAAAATTATATGAAAAAATGTAACGTTTATATATTTTTTAAATATTAAATTGTCAGAAATGTACATAAAATAAAATTCAATATACGGATTTTTCTTGATCGTAGATCTTATTTCACAAACTTTAGACATAAATCTTGAGTTACGATCTATCGTTAAATTGTATGATGACACATAAAAACTTGAGGAAGTAATCTATTTGAGTTATTTTCATGTAATAATATAAATTAATTTCTTTTTATGTTTACCATAACTGTGATATCCGAACGTGTGTATCTAAATTTTCTGAAATTATGATGTGGAAAAATAAAAAATAATAACATAAATCATCATTGGATATATATTTTTTTTGGTGTGAAAAATGTATGTAACTGGAAACATTTAAAACTCAGGCATTTTTTATATTACATAATGTATAACACATTTTAAAATTTTATTTAAGAAAATCATTAATGCTTATCCATTATTGAAAGTACAAAGCTTAGATTTATGGAATATTACAATCATTAGCGTTACAATTGTGCTTGCTAGTTATATTTTAAATATAGTTGCAAAAAGAAATAGTAAAGTGACTGTTAGTTTTTATTGTTACAGGACCGAAGGTACATTTTCTGTAATTATTGTAATTATATTTTACTTTAAATACCTAAATATTTCTTCAATTTGTAGAAACTGCAGTAAATAAATATTGGGCAATAAGTCATTATCCAAAAATTTATAAACTATTTAATCTAGTTTCAAATTTGTATTAATTACAATTATTGACATAGTACAAAATTAAGAGTAGTGCATAAATTTGAAGAAAATTCTCAATTTAAAAATTTTCACTTTAGGTTTAGAAGTTGAATATGCAATAGTACATAAAACAACTATGTATACTTTTTATAATGATTTATAAAGTTTAATAGCAATACGTTACTTTGTAATTAAGACGTAAAACTTTATTAAAATATTTTGAGTCCAATATTAACACATATATTCAGGCAATTTATTATATCTAGTATGTAATTATTAAGTAACCACATTTTAATATTTCATTGGATTACGTACTCTGCTCCAGTTTCTTGTTTTCAGTCAAACAACTTTTACACTATGCTGTTTGACTTCATTATATGTCGACGGTAAATAAATTAAATCCTATTCAATATAAAAAAAGAATATATTTATCATGTATGTCTTGGTATTAAAAACTACCCCGGTTTTCTTTAGAAACGAGTACAAACTATAAACGGTGAAATCACAACATACCGTACCTCAAATGTTTTATTTATTTAATTATATTTTTAGAAATCTTTGTAAAAACTATAACTATCGAAATATCCTGTTGATAATCCTTTGAATATATCCTTCATTATCGTTGCACATTTTTCATATAAAAATTTTATTTAAACATTATTTATCTATTTATCACTGTATACTATTTGAAATTTTATTCATTCAATAAAATGTTCATTTACTATAAGACAAATCATTGTTCACACAATGAAAGAGAATTTAATTATTAATAGAATTATATTATCTGTATTACTTCATTGACTTATTTGTTCGTTTTCCTCAGTCGCGTTTCGGAATCGCGATACCATCATCAGTATTATTCACAGAATTCGTAATTGTAATAATAAAACAAAAACACAATCACACACAAACACACTAAAAGATGAATATATATATATAATATTTAAAATATATGTGCACGGTTACGGAAATCGCGATCCTGAATATTATCTGATCCTATCTTTGTTGTCACATGAACTTCAAACTTTGACATTATAATAATATTTTATGGCTGTCTCGTAAAGGAATTTGAGTGAAAGTAAATTGTATTAAAATTTATTTTGTATGTGATTGTGTTTTTGTTTTCTTATTGCAATATGACGATTTCTGTAAATGATATACTGATGATGGGGTTGTTATCCTGAAACGCGCCCGAGGAAACGAACAATTAAGTCACTGACGGAAAACACGTAATATAATTCTAGTACTATTTATTATTTTTTAAAGTGACCTAAAATTTATAAATATACTTTAACAGATAAGTTCAAATATTTAAATCACACTAAAAACTGTTAAATAAAAATATATTTTCAAAATATAAAATAGTTATTATTACCACTATATGATTTTTAAATAATGTATTAAACAATCGATTTAATATTTTTACTCATCACCTCACCCAAATTACAACACAATTTTGTGAAACTTAAATGTAAAATTTTATATTTCCATTCGAGTACAATTTTTAATTTATTTAAATGTTTTTGGTTAAAAATTGCAGCAAAATTAAAAATAAAAATAAAGTGACAAGTCTCTCTGAACATCTTTTTTATTTTATTCTAGATAAGACTTGACAGTCACTTTTAATCAAACCGTTTACCACCCCCAAACCTTAGGCGATGGTGTCTAAATCAAATCATTCCACCGGACTCTCAACCCATATCAAACCTACATTTTTTCAGTAAATCTGATCACTCGTTCATGATATAATCCATGATGATATTGTACAATGTAAATACTGTACATGCAGATAGCGTTCATAAAATGTCAATAATACTGATCACAATAAAAATAAGAGTGAGTTTCAACATCAAAATATATTTTAGATATGTTATCTATACTAAAAAAATATATCTATGTTTGTTCTTCTAGATATTATAAACTGATTTTTATGTGACCTTAAAACTTCATAGTTCCTACCCAAAAGACGGTTTTAACATTGATATTTCGATATTTTTGGTTTAAGACTTTTTTCGATATTCCATGTAGATGTTGAGATATGATAATACAAATACTTACCTAGCTACAATAAGGATGGCAGCCGTGAAGTTCGATATTTGTTTCCGCTTATGAAAATATAAATCGGACAATAACAAGCATATAATAGTTTTTTGCACTGTGTTTTAGATTTAGTTTCATATTGATATCTTAAAAAGAAACTTTATTATTACAAAGAAATTAAAATCTGCAGCAATTAACGTTAGCTCATGAGCAGTAAATAATTCAAGAATCGGTCGGAACACACTATGTTATTCTGTGTTTGAACAAACATATAAGCGCAAAACACACACACACACACACACACACACACACACACACAGAATATTTATTTGCCTTATAGTAACATAAGGTAAATAAATATTTTATTTTATTTGTGTATATGTTATTGTACCAAACTTGTGGTAGGGGATTCAGTGTTTTATACTGGTCACATTCACCACAGTGTTCATTGAACATCTAATTCTATACTATTAAATATGTAGATTTGTTATATATCTGAATTATATCAGCTGACTAGGTCTACCAATATTAATAGCTAAACACAAAGATACGTGTATGTTAGGCCTAACTTAGTACAATGTGTAAGATTTTGAAAAGTGTTATTACATTGATGCTGGCCAAAATGTTGATGTATGATTATATATTTTAATATAGATACGCATAAACATTTTTAATATTCTCAAAAACTACAATTCTCCTTAACTAATTTGATGCCCATTATAACATGTAATATGCGGCTAATTTAACAATCAGTGTTGATTCAATCAAATATATTTTTGTGTTTATGCAATTATGTATATTAAAAAGAATGTGTGCGAAATACTAAAACTAATACATTATGTGTTTCCAAGTTAAAATAGTATAATTTACGACAATTCTGTTAATAACTTTTAGAGAAATAAATAAAAACGTGTCGCAATTTTATTCGTTAAACACTAATGCATTTTATTGCAACAACTGACCTCGTTCTGGCTCTACTTGGTGTTTTTTGACGTTATTGGGTTACAAAGTTTTCCCACAGGAGAAATAACATCCAACGGCGAAGTTCGATATGACTTAGTTTAACATTTTTCAATGCAATTAATGACAAATTCATACCTAAGGTAAAGTAGAACACCAATTGATTCATATTTAATTGGTCACTATTGTTTATTTTATAGTAATCTGTAATTATTGTGTATGAATCCGATTTTAAAAGTTCATTCACTGATTAATTTTTAGCAGTGATATAAAAGTAGTTTTTTTTTTAATAACTATTATACTTTAAAGAAAAAGGACTCAGACAGTTTAGTTTTTTTTACAGCTAGTTATTCGAATTTGTTAAAGACCTGACACCTAGAATGAACTAGCATATTAATTCAGTATATTCTTACACTGATATTAGGTTATAGGAATTTTAATTAACAAAGGTGTGCTCGAGCCAGTGCTCCTTTGACGGTAGTTACAACAATAAAACTGTAGAAGCCTCAACGATCTAAACTACGTCGCCATCCTGAAGATATGAAATGTTACTGCCTAAACAAATACACACTAATAGTTTACAGGTATATAACTAAATAAAGCTATTGTTAGATTCTGTCAATAATTTAAAAGAACAATAGTTCTATAGCATTAAAAGAAAACGTAATGTAAGTTCTAAGTGGTTTACATAAACTATTGTTAAATATTTTTCATAGTATTATTTTATATTTACAACAAGATTGACTCCGGAAAAGATTACAAAGAATTAGTTAAATAGTACTCTACAACAGAACTATGAATTAAAAGAATTTACAACTGTTGATGTTTCTATTTGTTAGTACATTATCTTTTGAGTATTTGTAGTAATTAAATTTGTAATATTTATATGTAATAGTAAATAATTGAATTGTGCATACACACTACATGGCGTACACGTACACAAATAATATCTCTGACTTGCAAATTATTTAAAACTTTTGATAACGTCAGCATAACATTTTCCAATAAAATCTGACATTATACACAAACTGCGTGTCTTTAAAAGATAAAAAATTGCATATTTTACATACAATCGAAAATATAAAATTTGAATAATACAAACGATTTTGATTTCCAGTATCCCCAATAGATCGGAACAAACAGCATGGGAACAAAATAAATATATGTGTTATATATATAGATATATATATATAACACACACACATATATATATATATATATATATATATATATATATATATATATATATATATATATATATATATATATATATGTATATATGTATATATGTATATATATATATATATATATATATATATATATATATATATATATATATATATATATATATATATATTTGTTATATGGAACAAATATAGATGTATATGTATACTACATTCTCTGATAATAAACTACACTGTCATTGTAGGTAATAATGTTGTAAAATCTATTATAGTTTGTAACTCATACACTCTGGTACAGCTGTAAAAAAAGAAAGATTTTATCAATATGTTTTAAACGTTATACATTTTACACAACGAATTAAAATTTACCTAACTTTATCAGATTTCAACATTTCTTGTCATGTTGTACAATTATTATTGACATTTCAGTGTTATTACAATATCTTTCACATAGTTAAACGTACAGCGAGTTCATATTAATTTTAGATCTATGTCTGGGAACTATGTCTTATTACATTCTCCACCAAATTGTATTGGGTCTCATAATAGATCTCAAATAATCCTTGTACAATATCTAATCATATTATTATGAAAGACATGATTTATGAGGTGCACGTTCTATAATTCCATTATAATTAATTTATCTATGGTAGAAGTTAACATTCTAAACACTATAGTGATAAGTAGTTCATCTTTTGTAATGGTAAACACCTGATAAACACTAACTAAACTTACAACAACAAAGCTATTTCTTAATTGATGTTTTACTTGTTTAGAATTTTCATATACCATGTGTCCAAAAAGTCCCACCCCCACTCTTATTTATTTTTTTATTAATAGAAATAGACAGATTTGCTTAGGGAAAAGTTTAGATAACCAAAGGAGGAGTACTTTGAAGTATCAAAATTTCAACCCTTACCCCCAAAATAGGGTAGTTTTTAAATAGCAACCCCTATTGAGTGATGCCTCATTTTAAAGGTATTTTAAAAATAAGAATAATGGCGTAAACCTGAGGTCTCTAAGTTCATCTTACCCAACATAGCGACCAATCGAATTGTGAATGTTAAACTACAAACTCTGGTTGTTTTTATTACATTACAAACTGCTCTACGTTGGTAAAATGATTATAAGAGCCTTACCTTGTTTTTTTAGCTCATACTAAGTTCTTGAAATGGCTACCATTTACTTTTTGGCAGAAATAGATTCTGGACTCAAAAGCTTGTTGTACATTTCGTAACATTTTCGGTATAATTATTAACGTAAAATTCACAATTAGATTGGTTGCTATGTTGGGTAGGATGAACTTAGAGACCTCTGGTTTGCACCATTATTATTATTTTGAAAATGCCTTAAAAATGAGGTATCACTCAATAGGGGTTGCTATTTAAAATTCTTGACTTACGTCAATAAAACGTTCTCTATCTTATTAATGTTAATATGGAAAGGTGACGACATCTTGGTGTCTCGTAGGCAATATGTAATATTCAGTTTTATATCACCCTAGGTAATTTTATCAATGTTTTGAAAATGTTTTTCTTGACTAGATGATATCTATGATTATATAAGTTAAATTAAGGTTTTATATATAGTTTTTTTTAACGAATTAATATTTACAAATGAAGATACTCTCATCACATGTAGACATGAATCCGATGTATATCAGTTATAATGTAAAATAGCCGAATATTCAACACTCTGTCAATACACGTATATCTACATCTCTCAATACACAATTCGCTGGAGAGGCTCCCCTAGCTCATCTTTGTGATTTCTCCAACCGTACGATATGCTGAAGCTGAATTGACAATTCAAATAATGAAGGTTGTTGCCGAGGAAAAACATCTGTCAATCAATCTCACGCGATTTGAAACTTGGCAATCGAATACTTATAGACCAGATTGTATGTGTAGGAAAATACATTCTAGTAGTATTTACTTTTATTCTTTGGTAGCACATTTATAAAACAATGTACATACTTAAAAATTAAATTAACTTTTTATCATATATTGAATTAAAATAGTGTCTTGTATGAATATGACTTATTTGTATTTGGTTTGAAATTATTTATCTACTTTTAAAATCATGTATTATGTTATCAAATTATTGAAGTTTAGCCATTAAACTTCAATATCATATTCACCACTCGTTGATCAGTGTTTAAACTATTTATAATTTTATCCCAATAATATTATCAAATTTATATGCTTAAGTAGTGTATAGGAAGTTCCTTCCTTTTTAATTTAATAGTTGGTTCCAATAAGACGTAATGTTCGAATTTTGGGTAGTTTCACCCAAATACACATAAAATATAAAGTAGTGAAATATATTTTTATTGTATATTACGTGAAAAGAAATAAAAATAATTATATAAAAACATATTTAAGTATGCCTACAGCAATTCATATGTCTGCATACTATAAAATAGTGCATTTTGAGTAACAGAAAAGAGTCAATTATATAGTCGGTTAACTGTTTTTAATTATATATTTTTTTAATTGGAAACATTTAAAATTGTAAAAAAATGAATTATTAAACAATACCATATTTAAAAAGCAACAAAAATCTTCAATATAATATTTCTGTTTAATTCATTTTGTATTTGTAGTTTCATTTGTCCAGTTAGGTCATTTTTTGGGGTCGACTTTTATACAGAGAAGTAACCACTCAAACATTGTTCGTAATTATATTATTTATACTTTTTAATCAATCTATTTATGTTCGTAGGGAGCACTATTTATTAATAAATAAACAAAAAGTAAAACTTCTATATATAGGCAGATTTTAAAAAAGGAAAAATAGCGAAATTTCAAATTTTCATATTTTACGAACCGTTTATTCAATTTAAACATTTTATTGCCAAACCTATTTAGAATTAATCATCTGAAAATCTCTTATTTTGAACACTCAAAAAAGTGCTTTGTAGATTCAGTTTAGTTTAAATTCCTCAATTGTAAGTAAATTGCTAGATTTTCGATAAGTATTCTGCATTACAAAATTTTGAAAAAAAAAAAGAAAAACTAATACTTCCTACCAATTCAATATCAATTTTTTTATTTTACTGCAATGCCTTGTTTGTAGAGGGAATTTGTAATGATAATATTTAATACTATATATACATACATACATAATAGCCTACACATACATATTGAATTTATAATTATTGAATACAATTATCATTTATTTTCGCTTATATAAATTTTGTTGAAATAGCATTCTTGTTTTCGGAGAAACATATGTTTCAGAAATATGTAAGTTTGATAATATTCTTGTAAAATCAGGATGTTCAATTCATCGCTTAATGGGATGCAGTCGATTTAACGTATGCCCTGCAAATTGTGCACAACTGGTCTTCAGTTTATCATGAAGTTGTTTGTACATTCTACGCCCTCAACCATTCAATTATCGCCTTATGCCCTGCAAATTGTGCACAACTAGTCTTCAGTTTATCATGAAGTTGTTTGTACATTCTACGCCCTCAACCATTCAATTATCGCCTTATGCCCTGCAAATTGTGCACAACTAGTCTTCAGTTTATCATGAAGTTGTTTGTACATTCTACGCCCTCAACCATTCAATTATCGCCTTATGCCCTGCAAATTGTGCACAACTAGTCTTCAGTTTATCATGAAGTTGTTTGTACATTCTACGCCCTCAACCATTCAATTATCGCCTTATGCCCTGCAAATTGTGCACAACTAGTCTTCAGTTTATCATGAAGTTGTTTGTACATTCTACGCCCTCAACCATTCAATTATCGCCTTATGCCCTGCAAATTGTGCACAACTAGTCTTCAGTTTATCATGAAGTTGTTTGTACATTCTACGCCCTCAACCATTCAATTATCGCCTTATGCCCTGCAAATTGTGCACAACTAGTCTTCAGTTTATCATGAAGTTGTTTGTACATTCTACGCCCTCAACCATTCAATTATCGCCTTATGCCCTGCAAATTGTGCACAACTAGTCTTCAGTTTATCATGAAGTTGTTTGTACATTCTACGCCCTCAACCATTCAATTATCGCCTTATGCCCTGCAAATTGTGCACAACTAGTCTTCAGTTTATCATGAAGTTGTTTGTACATTCTACGCCCTCAACCATTCAATTATCGCCTTATGCCCTGCAAATTGTGCACAACTAGTCTTCAGTTTATCATGAAGTTGTTTGTACATTCTACGCCCTCAACCATTCAATTATCGCCTTATGCCCTGCAAATTGTGCACAACTAGTCTTCAGTTTATCATGAAGTTGTTTGTACATTCTACGCCCTCAACCATTCAATTATCGCCTTATGCCCTGCAAATTGTGCACGACTAGTCTTCAGTTTATCATGAAGTTGTTTGTACATTCTACGCCCTCAACCATTCAATTATCGCCTTATGCCCTGCAAATTGTGCACAACTAGTCTTCAGTTTATCATGAAGTTGTTTGTACATTCTACGCCCTCAACCATTCAATTATCGCCTTATGCCCTGCAAATTGTGCACAACTAGTCTTCAGTTTATCATGAAGTTGTTTGTACATTCTACGCCCTCAACCATTCAATTATCGCCTTATGCCCTGCAAATTGTGCACAACTAGTCTTCAGTTTATCATGAAGTTGTTTGTACATTCTACGCCCTCAACCATTCAATTATCGCCTTATGCCCTGCAAATTGTGCACGACTAGTCTTCAGTTTATCATGAAGATGTTTGTATTGTCATCGCCTTCAACCATTCAATTATCGCCTTATGTTTTCATTATACGTTTTAATGTTAAGTATAATAATTCCCTTTTGATTAATATTATTTTTCTTAGACTCTAATATTTAGGAAATAATAAGATATTTTATGACATACCATATAGCATTATATAATACCAAAATTAGTTATATACATTATTCCAATTTTGTTAGTGCAATATTTTAATCCACTTCTTCTCTTTTATTAGTATAATTATCTACATTATATTTTTTTACCTATGCGCAATATAACATTGTATATTTCTTTGGATTTTATTATTTTTACTTCAATTTTGGTTGAATCATGTTTCTTTAAAACACAATGAATTTTCAATTAACGAACATGAACAATTCATTAACTAATAGTGATCATCACTAAATAACAATCTCTCTTTAATTGTAAATATATTGAGTCCAATGTTAATAATTTCTTCTATGTGTATCAATTCTAATAAAATAATTAAATATACGATAGATAAAAATCTACAGGGTGTTAGAAAAAGGTTGGGCTGGCTAGGCATTTTCATATTCTATGTGTGGTTTTAAGCTGAAAATGAAGAATAATTATTTTTCAATTTCCACTTTGTTTATCAGCTAGACGCCATTTTGATTTTTTTTCTTCAAAAAATCACTGTAACTCTGGAAATAGATAAGATATCGAGTTGAAATTTGCAATAATCATTTTGTATGTTACGATTTACCAGCGTACGAACTACAAAGAATTTATTTTTATAATTTTTAAAATGGCGGCTGTTACTAATTTTGAAAATTTGTTTATACACTAAAACGTATAATGGTTAAACAAATTGTAAAAACAATTAAAACGATAAATAAAGTTTCTGGAGTTAACATATTTACAATGTTTTCTTCTACATTATTACTATGCTATACAATGTAATCCCTGTAAAGTATTAAGCATAATTTATATTTATAAACGCGGACACAATAAATGAATCGGTTTTTTTTTAAAGGGCGTAAGTCAACAATACTAAATTTTTCAGGAGCAACAAAAAACTGTTTAAAATCTCTAATTTTTTTAGGGTAGTCAACTTTTTTGTAATATATAGTAAAACTGCTATTTTTGCATGATAAAAAAAATAAATTAAGTTGTTATGGTAACAAATGACCATTTTATTAGCAATAATAAATATTGAAAAAACGCCCTTTTAAAAAAAATCATAATCAAAGGATTAAAAAAAATAGGAAAAACCTCCAAAAATTAGTATTTATTTAAAAAAACATAATTTTTAGGTTATGTTACAGAAACAGTCAAACATTTTTTAAGTTAACAATTTTAGGCGCCTTCGTTCTCAATTTCTCCCTCAAAATCACTGTCAGGTCCATCTGCATCCGTTATGGGCCAATTACATATTTCTTCGAAGAAATGTGTGAACTCGTGGGGTACGTACGCCCTCAACTTCTTTATGTCCTCAATCTTGCAGCGTTTTATCGGCCATTTTTGTGCTGGACATGCAAGTTCGGTTGGTGGATGAACTTGAGCATTACTCTTACTCATGAAAAAGTTGTGGCAAACAATACCGTTGATGTATGGGAATGCTTTAACGTACCCTTTCATTTTACTGTCATATTCAAATTGGAATAGGGTACTAATTTGGAAGTATACCTTATCCTCCTTGCGTACATTCTTCCCCTTTGTTTCTTTTGACACACAAGACATCTTGTAATATATTTTTTGCCAATTCTTGAAGTCCAACACATCATCTGCTTGAACTTCATGAACAGTAAACTTATTTGGTTTGGAAGAACTCTTAATGATTAATTCTGTTATTTCACGAACAGTGAACACACGATCGTGATATCGCAATGTTTTTGAAATAGTTCCAAAATCCCGGTCGCAAGGCATAAAACTATGCCCGCGGAGGGGGAAATACTGTACCACTTTATTGAACCGTCCAGAGTCTGTCAAATACAAACAAAACCTTGATAAGGCCTGATTTTTATTTTGTCCTGAACAATTGTCACAAAATAACCTTAATTCAGTAAATTTATCAGGGACTGTTTTGAGATACTCATTTAGAAAGGAACAAACTTCGTTCGGGCCTTTTTTTCCTATCCCCTCGTGATAAAGGAAAATGTTTGATGTGTTATCTTTAATATTATGTACACCAAATACATTAACAGACAGCTGTCTTAGATAATAAAGTTCCTGCACAGGAACTTTGGGTAGACTCATGGTTTTCATATAGTCAAAGGCTAGTGATAGTACATGTTTCTCTTTTAGGCCATCCTCTGATTTTTCATGTTGCAGAGCAGAATAGAATTTGTTGCTTCTTTTTTTGTGTATTAGCAACTCTGCAACTGCTGTTCTTTTAGCAACCTCATTAAGATGAGGACTTCTTATTTTAAGTTTTAATTCCTCACAAAGGCAGCATACATCGACCTGAGGACGCCCAAATCTATAATTAAAATTTTCTCTAAAAATTCTCCAATAAGTAACTAGGCTAACTTTCATTTGTGGGTTTTCTGCTCTAAAAAGTTTCCACATGCCCTTCAATGTGAGTTCAGCACTTAAATAGTATGTTTTCTTTCCACTGTAGTGGGACTCTTTCAAAGGGAAAGATTTAATATGTTTGCTAACAGCATAATGTATTTCAGGGGACAGAGTATTACTGATAGATTTCCCCCTTTTGTCCTCGGGAGTGCGTCCTAAGAGTTTTAAATGACGAATTCTTCTAATTCTTTTTTCACTCACAGCAAACACTGACAAAAAAGCACGGAAACATACCTCTTTTCTAGATGCTCCTACAATTGCATGGTAAGAAAATGATGCGCTTTTCATTCCCCTAGGCAGAACATCTTCTTTCTTACTTGGGCGTCTTTGTTTGACATCAATAGCATCAATTAATCCCTGAAGATACAAATCCTGTTCATTCTTGGACGGCATATTGTAAAACTTCGTGAAGATATCCAGAGAATTGTCATTTCCAATTTTTTCCAAACATTTGTTCAAACATCTACAACAACAACAAATACATAAGCCGTGTCCGAAACCAGTGATACATTTATTGTAATTCAAATTTCAACAAAAGAAACAAAACTCACCAGCCAGCAACTAAAGTAGGCCTAGGCCTACTTTACACACAGAACAATATTATAGCATAGCTTATACAGATTGATGTAGCAGCTAGGCTAAATGTTAGGTTAGAAAGTGTGGAGAATATGGAATTTATCAACGATATCTTCATATTTTTCAAAAGTTTATACATTTATATTTGACAATATAGATCCCGTAAGCATATATTAAATTTTATTTCTATTTTTAATCAATTGAACAATCTTACCTGCAATGAAATTCTGGTTGTTTAGCTGAAACTTCTCTTCCACAGTGATTCACATAGGCTTGTCCCTTTAAGCGGGATTGCTTTATTTGATTTACTTTATAAGAACTTGGATTCTTTCCCTTTCTTTTCCGAGGGCTTCCAACAACAACTTCATCCATAATTAAAAACTTAACTCACTAAATTCACTTTAAAACATCACTGCAACGATAGATTGAATTGAGTTTATGCTGTTATGCAATGCAATGCAACTGAATTTAACTAAAAACACTATTGCCAACATGTGATGAGTTGTATTTACTGAAAGATTTCTTTTAAATGGGCGTAAGTCATCTGGTCAAACAGCTGTTCCTTGTGTTTTCTACTGACATACGCCCATTTAAAAAATAATCTAAATGACATACGCCCTTTCAAATGAAAACAATATTTTGAATGTCTTTGTTTGTCTTTATAATGCCTCAAATAGCAGTATTAGAAACGCCCTTTTAAGTGAAATCATTAGCCCCATGATGGAACTTCAAAAAAATGAATTTATCTCAATTTCGAAAAAAATATGACTTACGCCCTTTTAAAAAAAACCGATTCAAATGTGATTTAATTAAATATATTTACTTTAATGCATGCTTCAATAATAATGGTATTAATTTAAAATTTTTTTTTTTTTAAATTTAAAATTCCTCTACAAATAGTTTGTTTTAAAATATATGTACTATAAGTTCAACATTGTCTCTTGATCTGCTCACTGATTGCATGTAATCCAAAAATCGCCTTTGACGTGGATTTATAGACTCCTATCGTTGAACTCCTGTATCTGACACGTATTTGTGAGCACAATCCTTTAGAAATTGACAGATCATTACCTCTCTACTCAACCGAAATATTATCTCGTCTATGAGTGTTACATTCTCTACGTAGTCATATATCTTTATTGTACTTTGTTATTTATCTTATTTTTTTATATTCTCCATAAGTATAATTAATTACTTCAATTTTAACGAATTGATTAGGTATATGTTTCTGTCACATGGAGTCAAAGTAGCTGTATAACAACAATAAACCTTCCCTCTTGTTTATCTTTTCTCTTTATGGTAGGCAACCCTTTAACGAAATTAAGAAAAGTCTATGAAAAATGGTGGTCTAAGTGTAAAGTTTTAAAATCAGAAATAATTGCTTCCTTAATTTAAGTAACATTAATTAATCCACTTCTTATATCCGGGATCGCCATTATGAAATGAAACATTATGTTTGTCTTGTTAGTTTTTATTGTTTATGAGAAAATAACTATGGTTTTATCATTATTGTATTTTAAAAACTATGATAAGGTAAAAATTAAACAAACATGTTTCGTAATAAATAATAAAACAAAAGTTTTATGTTATTACGTATTAAAAATAAATCTAAAATTTCGGAAAGTAATTTAATAAAATTGCAATTCAATCTATATTATTCCCACAAACATAATATAAACAGATTGACTTTGATAAAAATCTATGAGACATATACCAGTCTATTATACCAACTGAAATATTTATATAATGTAATAACACATTGTTATGACAAGGGCTTAAACGTATCAAGCAGATATTGCATATATCATTATCACAATGCATCATAGATGTTATTTGAATACCATAGTTACGAGAATACAATAAGCAGAAGAAGTATTTGGCTACAGTTCTCAAAACCTAAGGCAATAAAGTGATTTAACTTGCGAAAAAGCACATAAATGTAAACGTTCAATAGTTTATCCAAGATTGGAAATTTACACTACAACTTTACTGATATAGTATTTACATTACACAATGTTAATGATCTTATAGCAAACAGATTGTTTATATTACCACGTTACGAATTACTTTATTTTTTATAAAGTTTTAAGTATTAAAATAGAATTAAGAACAAATACAACAACTGTATCGTGCTTTTAACAAGAAATAGCGAAATATATGGTTTGATAAAATAAAGAATGGACTCAAACAATAATCAATGTTTGTAATAATTTAAAACGTTATATCGCTACTGTAAAGCTTTAAATTTTATATACCTATATTTAAAAAAGAACTCGAGATTCTCATACAAGTATACAATCTGGAATAGTCAAACAAGAAATAAATTGAGGAATCATTTAGTTCTTGTATTATTTTAACATTTATTTGATTTAATAAATTTGGTTTGTTTTATAAAATGTTTTGGGAAGTTAGAAATGTATTTATTTGAGTGTGTGTTTAGGAACTACGTTTTTGGTATTTACAATGATTATTCTAACTGATATCTTATAATTTTTACGTAATACATGTACATGTGTAATTTATTTAGGTTTTGTTAAATCAATTTTACAAAAATTAGAGTTTGTTTCCTATGTCAAACGTACCAATAATCAGAAGATCAAATTTCAATCTTGGAGGAGAAAGATAAATATATGAAAGAAGACTCTTGAACAAACAGACGCCAGCTATATTGACTTTCCTCCTGAACATATTTCCTCCTATGTAGTTAAATGGATCGTCTTTCTAGGGAGGGGGGGGGTAGTCTATTTCAATTTTATTCCTCATTGCAGACGAATACGCATTGATGATATTGTGCTCTTTCACGTTACATTTCTCATATACACGTAAGTATATAACGCATTCAAGCCTGATAAATAATTTATAAAATAATTAAATCAAAACAGAATTACAATACAGAGTGATAGAAAAATTCCCCGAAAAGTGTATTTATTTTGAAAACGAAATAAACAAAACCATAGGTTAATACAAGAGTAAAAATAAGAAATTTACAGAAAAATTTATATTTTTAAATTTACAATAAATATTGGTAAGTTTGAAATAAAATGCCTTTAATTATTAAGTGGTAAAAGTCGTAGGGATATGTATTTACACTGTGAATAATAACCAAGTTTGATAGATTGAAGCGAGCGGTAAAAACGTAAAACGGCTACTGGTACAGCGACTATGGCCTATTAATTAACACTATTAATTCAAGTTCAATGAATTAGTCCCCTCTAACAATTTTAGTAGTTAAAGAAAGTTCACCAGGAGCTTGTAACTAAAGCCCCTATGACTCACAATCACAAATCGTAATTATGTGGCATCTAACTTAAAGGCAAGTAATGTAATTATAGTTTGGTGAGGTTTTGTTTATATTTGTAAAATTTTTCAATAATTTGACAAAAAGTGAACAAACTAAAGCATTTTTTGATCAATCATAAGTACCAGAACATAAATTTTACACACATTGATGTATTGTAGAAAAATTCTGTACATTTTCTTATAAATGAAATATATCTTCTTTTCGACTGTATACCTATTAGTAAATGGCAAACAAATGCAAATTATTTTAATAAAAAAATTACAAAAATTACAGAATAATATTTATTAAAAGGCTACATTGATTTACGTATTTCACAAACATTCTGTGGGTATGCAACGGTTTAAAATATTAATCTTAATACAAACTGTCGAAACGACATAATTCTATGGAATTACATGAAATTATAGAGTATTACAGAATGTCAATATGGAGTGGATAAAACAAACTACTATAAAAATTAACAAGTCTGCAAATCTATCAAAGCGGGAGTCAAAAACATATCCAATTGTATTTCTCTAAATAAACTAATGATTGATTTTATTAATGGTACCTGTTTGTTAAAAGTCATATTATACTTTAATAAAACATAATTGATTTTTTGTTTTTGATGTATGAAAATTTACTTATTTATTTCATATATGAGGAAATTATGTTTGAAAGGGTTCCCTCTTCGCATGTTTGGGAAAATAATTGTATTTTTTTTTTTAACTGGAGAAGCATCTGTGAAACCTACTTTTTACATATAAAACCAAAAATCATAAGTTAAATTAGGTCGCAGGGATATCATCAAAACTGAATTTACCTGAGGGTTAGAAATCAGGACTAAATCGTCCTGAAAATAGCTACTAAACCATTTTATATCATATGTTTCTATGAAGTTTCTTCTTCACTTGACCTGTAGCTCAGAAAGAGCCGGTAAAACTTCTGTCTACGAAAATGATTAAAATTTTTCTCCATCTTTTATTTTAAACAACACTGTTTAATTTTATTGTCCGATATATAATAATTTCAGGTTACACTCTTTCATATTAAGGTCAAAATTATTCATGTTTATAACACTATTATTGATAAATTTGATTGTAAACATATCACATTTAAAACTGACAGACGAAATTTCTTTAGATGGAAAATGTGTCCTAACCTCTTCAAACGATAAAATTATACAAAAAATATAAATATGTTCACAATGAAAATGAATGAAATTAAAATTTGTACAAACGAAATTGGTAGATCTGAATGTAGGGATTCTAAGCTAAATCAGTAGTTAACAAATTTAAGTTTCAATTTACAGAAAATAAATTAAAAATCTATTTGTTGAATATAATAGACAACAAAATGAAACTTTAAAAAAATGTTAAATACTATGATTTGTTATCATAAAAATTGTATTTAAAATAGTATAATGAATGTGAGTTATATTAAATTTACTAATCAATATAACCAAAATTGACAATTTAAGATTACAATACATTTCAATCATCACGTTTAATGACAAATAAATAACTTAAACAAATATCAAACAAAATACATGATTACAAATAAAGGAAAATATTCAAAATTTAGTAAATACATGAAAATGTAAATGGTATAATAATTTTAATCTCCAATTTTAATCTCCAAACAATTTGTAATAGTTTAAATTGTGTAAAGGAGAAATGTGTGATTTTATTGCTCCAAGAAACCGGACGATAAAATTCTAACAAAGGCTAAATGTTATAAACGGGAAACAGTTAAATCCAATAGTCACGTAATCCCAAATAGTCTGGAGAGTTTTCGGCCCATTTAGCTTCCACAGACTTACATTGTCGAAAAAAATAAAGATTTAGAGTTGGAACTGGGGTCGCTTTATCCACAAATAAGCTTCAGTGTTAAACAAATCAAAAATACTATAAAAGTTATTATGTACAATACGACCGTTTATGAATTGAGGTTAGGGACAAATACAGGTTTTAATTTCAACAAAATAAAGTCAAATTGAACAAGTGCGTTTCGGATTACAAGTCACTTTAAGGAAGCGACTTTTAAAAATGTAACGAATTTTGTCCTACAATGAAGAGATAATGTCGATTAGATAAAGGATTTGTTTTTAATAATGTTTGAAAGAATAAGCTTTTATTAAAAAACTTAAAATATTTAACACAATATATAAAAATCTGTAAAATGATTGTGACCAATAAATGGGAGGTATAGTGTCACATGTGTTTACAAAAGACATATCTAGAAATTCCACAGTCGTTATTGATATATATTTATCTAGAATTATATTGTTTCTTTTCATGTTGGAATTAATTTTCAGAAAAAAGTATATTGTAATGTGTATAAGGCTGTATTTATATGTTTCCTAATGTTAATTAATTGGTTGAGTTAATATTTTCTTACTCTAATTTTGAGTATATATCTAATTTTGAGTGTTTCAAAAGATCGTTCCAAAAATTCAGCAGCTTATTCTTTAATAGAAAACCAATGCAGTTGTACAAATAAACATTTTTTCTAAAATGCTTAGTTTTCTATGCAGTCATAATTTTCTTTTTTAACAAAAGTATAAAATGTATCTGTTTAAATAAATTGTTTTTAGTTTGTTTTAGAATTATAATTATCATTATACTCTTATGTCTATTGTTGGCATTATAACTGTTCAATTTGTATTGTTGCCTTTTTAAGTATTATGTTTTCTTTTGTGTGTTCACATCCGGTTGGAAATCGCATGTTACTTAATACATTATAATACGGACAAGATATACTTACAAGTCAAATCGACTTATGATCAACCAAATATGAAAAATATCGTAGAATTTATTTCTACACATCGTGTGCATTTTTCTTTTGCACTATTTCCTTTGCAATCTAAGTTGGAGCATTTATTTGCAGTAGCAAGATTTGTACGTTGCTGAAGAAGGATGTTTTTGATTTAGTTTATTTTGTACGTATGTTATAAGATAATAATAATACACTCATAGTATAAGTTAAATGTTTTATATTAGTTATAAAGATATAAACATAACAATATTCATGTAACGTTTAAAAACACTGTGGAACATGTAAGAAAAACAAGGATTCCCTGAACGACAACAAAAAGAAACTAAGACTTTAATGAATGAAGTATATTTATAATATTTCGATGACATGTTATAAGCCTCAGAGGATTACAGCTAATCTAAGGGTAATACATAAAGTGTAATATTAATAAACATACTGGATGTAAAATGGGTTTAGTTTTGTTACTTGTTTTTGTGGTTCTGAGCATGGTTTTTCCTTATTACTGCATCTAATATTATATTTATTGTAAACATATAATAGTATATTTAATAGGTAGAAACATATATTATATTTTTAAAACTATAATTAGTCTATATAATAATTAAATAAACTTATATGTTTAATTGGCCCGATAAACAGAGAATGACAAAAAAGTCTCAACAAAAAGAGACTATAATCTAAGGTAATACATAAAGAGTAATATTAATAAACTAACTGGATGTATAATGGTTTTAGTTTTGTTTCTTGTTTTTGTGGTTCAGTGGATGGTTTTTTCGTATTACTGCATATAATATTAAATTTATTGTAAACATATAATAATATATTTAATTGGTAGAAACATTAATTCTATATAATAATTAAATAAACTTATATGTTTAATTGGCCCAATAAACAGAGAATGACAAAAAAGTCTCAACAAAATGTTTTACAAACCGGAAACAGTTACAAGGAATAGTCACGTAATCCGGAATAGTCTGCAGTATTTTCGACCCATTTGCTTTGAAAGACTTGCGCCATGCACAGAGATAAAGATTTAGAGTTAGAATTACGGTTGACTTATCCACATTTATTTCCACATCTAAACTTCCTAGCAAGAGCATTGGATATTTCATTGAGAACATCTTATTCGGATATAAAGGGGATTTGGGAATTTATTTATTACTGGATATGTATTACAATTATCTATTAAATGCATAGATTTAATTCAAAATAAAATAGTGATATTATAGTTTACAGTTACACATAAAATTTGTGTTTCAATGTATCGGTTGATAATAAAAAGTTGAATGCTCATTTTGAAACCGTGAATTAATTTCTTTTCAAATGTCTATTAAAAGAAATTATGGAATTTACTGTAATCTCATTTAATTCTATTTTAATTTGAAACACTATACGAGTCAAGTTTAGGATTTTGTGGTTTGTAAATGTATCAGTTATAGTAGGATATAACTTATTGTTATCATCTGCAATGTTTGAATTTTGACTTTCGATGCAATCGATGTTACAAAAACCTTATATTGGACCAAATAGTATATTGATATTCAAGATAATGTGATTGTATATTCAAGATACTGAATAACCAAGAGCTGTAAACTTCTAAAATTTGTTATTTAAAAAAATTATAACGGTATAGATAGTTTTAACTAAAATAGTTACTCCCTTAAACTCGGACAAATTATATGGATACGAATATATAAATAACCCTTTCTTATGTAAAAATTACAAAGTTACAAATACTGTGCCAAAAGTAGCAGTAACGTGTAAAAACGTTCAAAATACGTAATATTAATATACGTGTGTTAGAGTTAAATGTTACAAAACTGTTTTAAAGTAATAATTTATAGTGAAATGTTATTTTACAAAATTAAATTAAATTTATAATAATTAAAATATTATCAATAAATTTCATCTTTGTAATTTTAACATGAATAATCTAAATATTGTAACTAATTTTTTCAGCACTCATGTAAAAATTCATTCATGTAAAAACAACTGATACTGAAAATGATAAATATTTTAATTATGGAACATATTCCCATGAGGATAAAATGTTCAATTTATTATACATTTATTTTAGTTAATTATAATATGTATTTAAAATATTTTACGAATCTGATACCACAAAAAAAGTCTATATTTTCCTTTCACAAACACGTTTCCAAATTAATTTTTTATTTATTTATATCAACCTGTTTTAAACCACTGTTGAGTCTCAAGTATGTGATGTAATACTCATATAAGTCCGACATTCTTCTGTCGGTATATTTCAGCTCTCTGATGTCCATTATATTTATTATATATTTTCCAAATATCAGACATTCCTGATATGTGTTCCCATTTTATGCGGGTGAAAACATAACTACAAGAAAATGTTTTCTTTTCACAACAGTTACATTCGTCTGAATACGATTATGATTTGAACAACCAAGTATTATAGAATTTTTTTATAAATATTACATTAAATTATTTGAAAACCTTATTTTCTTAAAAAATAATCATTAAATATAATACAATACATGTTTTTATGAAATAATGATAATGTTGTAAGTAATCCTAAAGGTAAAGATTAGGTACTATAAATCTTTAACTACTTCTAAATGTTATAAGACTGGAAGAAGAAATATACTAATACTGTTAGTCTCATAAGTAGAATATATCATCCGAGATTCATTAATTTTTTTAATAGGGTATAATAGGTGATTTAGGAAAATTTTATATTTACCATACCAAATGTCATCATATTTACATTATTCTTTTCAATATTGTTTGATTCGTTCTATGAACAAAATTAAAATTCAACACGCACAAAGAATATTTGTAAAGCTACTTTTCTAAGGAAACGAAATCGCTGTATGTTTGATGAGTCTTATTACAGTATACATATGATAAAAAATAATGAATTGATTTGCTTCAAAACTTGATAAAGCATATTCTTATTGATTAAATTAGTAGTAAGCATGATTTTCGTAATAAAAGTTTAATAATCGATATCTTCAATTTAAATATGTAATTCGACATTATATTCTCTTGGTAAGATCGACTATTCCTGTGAATATTTGACGTATTCTGTAACAGATGTGCCGAGGAATGGTGGAAATATCTAATAACCTCCCTACTCTAGGTAGTACGCTCACAATACCAAACCTAACTAACAACAATTCAAATAAACATTGAAATGAAATGACTAAGAGAAAATCAGAGTTGTTCACAACAGATATAAGTAAGTCAAACTGTTTGTTTTCTAATTTATATTACTTTTGTTTTAAAAAATATATACATATTATGATTGTAATGTTAAAATAATAGTTTTTTTGAAGTTTTTCTTTAAAACCTTTACCTGTATGTGCAAATGCAGTCTTTGTTTTAGTTTTATTAACACAGGTAAAGGTTTTAAAGACACCTTTAGTAATTTTCGTTTATTAAAATATATTCCAAGATAAGTTTAAGGAATGCAGTACGAAGCATGATAAGTATACATTTAAAGAAGACAATTTACATATTCTCGTAACACTGCTGCTAGTGGCGTATTTTTAAAGACTTTCAATATTTAAATGTAAAACATAAATTATTACATATTGTCGGAACAAGATATAGGTGCCTTCAAAAATTTTAATATAACCAGGAAATAAAACATTTCAACGGAAACCTTTAGTAGTATCATTCATACTTTATATGTTTCCTAGTTATGTGTTTTACCTATATTTTTTAACCACATTTTTTTTTATTCATGTCCTATAAAAGACATACTAGATTGTGATCAGAGTATTAAAAAAGTATTCATAATATGTGTGTATATATGTATATAAAGTTCACATGAAATTTATAATAATTATTATTTTACAATAGTCTTTATGAGTTTTAGACTGAAACACGTTGTCAAAGTTGTTATCAACATAATACATTTACGCAATGAATTATCGTAAAATATGAGACAAAATAAATAAAATAATGATTTAGCTTCTTATTTATAGAAATATTATGATATTTGGGTTAAACGTAGCGTATTCTATATTTCTGAAGTCAGTGTAAATACAGCTGATTCAATGTCTGAAGAACATTCTAACATGTAAATGTCGTGACATGAATGACAATATGTCTTTCATCCTAAACCTTATAAAAATTCAAATATATTCCAAAATAATATCCGGAGTGGCTTTTCACACGTATCAACATATGAGCTTCTCTTTACTGTTGTATATTTACTGTATGTGTCCTGAAGGTAAATTCTCGTACTGTATGTATTGATATCATATTGTAATTGGGTTACAAAAAATATGTTCTTTTAGAAGGTACATTAATATGCTGTACCAAAAAAAGAATTTAATATGCATTAATATGCACCCAATTTATATAGGGACCATATGCTATATATATGTAATAAATGTCTTCATTTTATTTGACTCTTTGCCACATGAACAACTTCAAAATACGGATATGATTTATATATATAATTTATATATATATATATATATATATATATATATATATATATATGTTATATATATACCATCCTTCTATTAACATTTTTAAAGTGCTATTTATTTATTACTATTTTTTATATTTATTGACGTATTACAACTTTGGAAAAAGCATCTTAGAAAAATAAAATAATACGAATAACATATAATATATTAAACGAGAAAATATTATACGTTCTATTTAATAGAGTCACTTAACTGCAAAACACAAAGGAGGTCTTTCGTGAATAAATGTGTAAAAATTGTGTAGATATATTACATTTATATAAAGGGAGAATAGAAGGAGAACATCAAATTAGAATTTCCTAAGTAGTTACTGAAAGTAATCGTAATATTTATATTTCTATTAATAACTGATTTCCTTCTACTAAATATCCTACCATACTTTAAGTTTAAACACACATAATGAATAAAAAACAACACTGATAGTACAATAACAATTACGATAAACTGTCTCAACTACGATTAGATTGTAACAAGTTTGTGCATTACTGAAAAAAAATTTATTCCACAGTATAAAAATATTTGGAGTGTTATAGAAGTGATTTGTATTTCACAAAAGAACTTTTAAAAATATATCCCTCAGGTAATATGCTTTACATATTTTATAAATTAGGTGTAGATATTCTTTCTTTAATTTTATAGTTGTAGTATAATACTTCAACCTGATAAAATATTGTCAATGATTGGTAATTTTGATAGTAAATATTTTTCTCGTTAAACGATGTGAATATTACACCAGGAAATACAAAGTAAGCTCTTAGCAGGACGATATAATTACGTGAATAAATTAAATAGGCATACGAAGACATCCGGCAAAAGCTAAAGGAAATTGCCACTTTGTCGGAAGGTAATATTGGAGTTCATTAACGAAACCAATTACAGCAGAATCTATATCCAGCTAAGAGTAGATTGTGGATTATCTTTATGAATTATAGCGAAGTAATAACTAGGTTTTACTGCTTTTAAATACAATTCGTTATATAGAAGTATTTAAGCACTGATTTGCTCGTTTTATTAACAAATTACAAGTCATTTTCTTTACATTTTTAATATAAAAACGGGGTACATTCGTAAAATATAAAAATATAATATATAAATAAAATGAAACTCAATATTATAAATAAAATTACGTAAACGTAGGCTATTCCAAATATCTCCATAGCCACTAACAATCATCCCTTAAAATTGTAGATGGGTCATGAAACATTATGTTTATACTTTTTAGTCCGTTTTAAAAGCGTTTTAAAGGTATGTTAAAAACTTTTTTTTATGATTTATTATTTTCTGTTTTTTAGTTTTATGCCCGGGTGAAAGATTTCGATCGGTTTTGTATATATTGATGAGACTCTGACAGGAACATATATTGGAAATCCCCAATGCATTTCACATCCTGTTTAGCTGCAAATGTCTGAAATTCAAATTACACCTCTTATTACCTATAATATTTCTATTAGTCTTGTAACTCAGAAAATCAAACTAAAGAAGAAAACAAAATGTTTTTTTTTCCATGTACCGTACATGAATTAAAACAATACAATGTCAGATCCTTCTCCATTAGACTACTAATTGTAAATGTATCATACACTTATGGTGGTGTAGGTCGTATTTGACGCATTCTTCCCATCTCCGTCATGGCATCTTCATTGCCAGTGAGTTATGAGCAATTGAGCTCATTTTTTAAATTTGATTTATTACCTTTTCAGTTCGTTTTAAAAACGTGGTATGTTAAAAAAAATTGATTTGATTTATTATTAATCCAATAACTCTCACAAGCCATGAAATATCTGCCTCATCCTACTTCAATTTTCCGGTTACCATTCAAAAGCGATAAAGCGGTTAAGCGGGAATGCGGTAATGCGGTTATGCGGTTAAAAATATATATTCTATTGGGCAATTTTTATTTGTTTAAAAATTATTGTTTACACAAATGTAGAGACAAGAAACCAACTGACATCCTATCTGACCTATGTTCAAAATTTCAGGTCTATACCTTATCGGAAAGTTGGTTTAAACTCAATTGCAAAATTCCACCCGGACAGACTGACGACATGAAGGAAACCGAACTAATAAAAACGTGGTAAAAAAGATTATTTTAATAATTTACGATTTAATCAGAGTCATAGTGTAAAAGAACTGTGGGCGATACATAAAATCTGATACAAGAATCTGTTTTAGCAACCAAAAATACACAGGACTGCTTCAAATCTTAATCTCTAATAATCTTAATAACTAAAAGTAGTTATTACTATTATAGAAAATACAATATTTTTCTTTTGAAAAATTTCTAATTTGAACGTCAATATGGTTTTAAATTCTGTTCCTAGTAACCTTGATACATTATTAAAAACACTTTACAAACTTAAAAACGTTCACACCTATCTTAATGGATATTATGTTGTGCTTGTTTCGTATTGCTTAAAATTATATATTTTATATTGCCCACTTTATTTAATGTAACAATAATATGTATAAGATAGGAATCATACATTCTAATACTATATAATATAGAGAACATGACTCATCATATTTAATGAGTGTCTAATACAAGGTATTCACTGTGGTTATTACTACAAGTAAATTGGGCTATTCAAACTAAGTTGCAGTAAAGGCAACCTTTGTATCTATTGGTAGTAATATGCTTCAGTAAATTGACTTTGCCTCATCTACGTTCTGTGTGCGTGATTTCAGTACTTCATAGTTTAGATATATTATGCAGTTGATCAGGGTAATTTAGGATATTAGGAATGCATATATATTTATAAATATATATATATATATATATATATATATATATATATATATAAATACTGTCAACCTATATATATAAACCTATCAACAAAACCGTCACATCAATTACTTGTTTTGAAAAAAAAATCGTCCAAAAAAGAAAGAATGTCTGAATTGTATCTTTAATTGTGTTGACTGTAACTTTTAAAACAGAGATACAATTGATAATGTTGCATACAAAACGATTTCCACAAATTGACTTCTCATAGATGATTTTCTCTATTACGATTTATGGACGAATCAACAGAAAAATAGAGTTCTATCCTTCCAGAAATATCTCTATAATATCTGATGTACTGTGATATGAGCCTTTTTAAAATCTTTTTTCTTAAAACATGTTTTAACCCCCCCCCCCCCCGCCAAATAGTAACGCAGTTCCTTGTTAAAGATCCGCATTAAAACAAATTTGTAAAATTTTATTCTTACATATTTTTTATTTCGATAGTGAAAGAATACTATTTCTCAGAATTATATTTCCCTAAATAGAAACAAGTTTCAAAATGTTAATATATTATTATGTTTTAGTAATAACAGTTATTAACTTGTGGATTATCCGGTTCTTTCACAATATTACTTGAAACAGAGTGGGTCTTACCCTTCTGTCGTACAGCGACTGTGTAACGAGGGGTATATTTTAAATTCGTAGCCTATATTAAACAAACTGAAATAGCATAGCAAAATCCTTGTCTAACTTTGAAATGCCATTAGTGATTATGCCAACATGACTGTTACGGTATAAACCTAAACTAGTTGGTGAATAATCAATAACAAAAATGGTATGAGTTTTTTATTAGGTTTTTGTTCGTTTTTACTTTTATTATTTTTTAATATTATAATTTCAACAATATATTTGTCAAAATAGTGAGACTAATGTGTAACAAATAAAACAGATTGTTTTTGGAGTTTTAAAATTTTCACTGTTATTTGTTTTAAAGTTGGTAATTAAATTATGAGTTAGTTGAAAATACCAGAAGAATTATGTATTGAGCTATTTTATAAGTTATTACTAATATTCTAGATTGTTGCTAAAAAGGAGATAATATTTTTGAGAATGTACAAAGGTTGATTAACTAATTTGGAATTAAAGTCATATATTAAAATAGGGTTTTAATTTAGCAAATTATTATGTAATAAGTTAAAAAGTTTCATCTTTATTATAATATATGCAATGCAATTCTGAAAATTCTCTTCTATTTATTTTTTTTTTTATGTTGTGACAAATGGATTATTTAATCATCAATTTATTAATCTACTTAATTAAAGTTTTAAAACTGTATTTAATCTAAACACAATTTATGTAAAAGTAATTTAAAATTTGAATTTTTAATATAATTCATTATTTGACTCCGTAGTCATAACTTCCTAAATTATTTTAGTATCAGTTATAAATGAAATTGATTAAGTTTACGGAAAATGTGATTTTGAATCCTAACTCATACGTTGGCAACAACTTTGATCATTTCATTTATATATCAACGATTCGGTTGAATCTAACTTTCAAGAAATGTTTTACTAATGTTGTTTTAATAAAATTTCATCCAAATTTATACACTTCATGTAAAGAAATAAAATTTTTAAAAGTGACAGAGTTCTGCATTTTCAAGTATATCCACTTATAATTTTTTGTTGAAAAGCAGAATTAGAAATCTGTATTTCTAGATATTCCTGATCACAAATAATGGTTTACCAATTTATAACTGTTGTCTTTATGTATATATGGAACTCTGGTAATTATGTGCTGTTTTTTCACAAATAATTTAAGTAACGTAATTATTAATTATATATTAATCTGCATGAACACTTGTCCAATAAATAACGCTGTAATTCAGCCACGAGTGTTAATGACCATTATAATTAATTAACTTTGTCTTTGCCAGAACTAGCACAGCTGCAATCTGAAAGATTAATTGTTGGTTGTGTTAAGAAGAGGACAGGTAACATGAAATATGTATTTCTAACCTTACTGAACTACAGTGTCAGATGACCGCTAAAGAACGTTTTACTGACTTCCTTAAATTTATTGTAAATAATATAAATATTATTAAATTAAAGTTATTCACAAGCAAAACTTGTCTCACAATTACTACAGTTTGGTTTTCATAAAAGTTCATTAAAACAAACGACCACAAGATTTGTTATTTCACAATATTCACGGAATTAAATATATGATAAATCAATATTAAAACCAATAATTACTTATTAAAGCTAATTTAATGGTACTTAGAAAGACGAAAGTTTTATAAAAATTATTAAATTATTAAATAGTTATTTTGTGTTTTTGTTTGTTTGAAAAAAAGAAAATTAATCCGTTAAGAAATGAATTAAACAACTTTACAGATAGTATGTTTTAATTAATTTAATTTAAATTTGTAATATTATACAAATCAACTTTATATATTTTATACAAGTGAATATATATTGACTTGTTCGAGAGGAAGTTATTTATACATTTTATTTTAGGTAACTACCTCGAGTTGAATGTAGCAGTTATGAAATGACAACATATTGCGGCAGTTAAAAGGTAACGAATATAGCTGTTAAATTCAGAATAGACACAAATTAAAAATTGTGGTGCAACAAAAAATATTCTGTTAATTCAGCAACTTTTCAATCCCATATTCAACCATTCCTCTGTACATTCTACCATAATCATTCAATATAAATTGGATAACAAAATTAGTTACTACATGGAAAATTTAAACATATACTAAATCATAATCCCTTATATAAACAATTGTAGCAATAAAGATATGCAGATAAATGTTTTAATTATTATTTATAAAATATATTTACTTTGTATAACTATTAGGTTACAGTAACTCAAAAGTAATGGAATATTATTTAATACATTTATAGTTCCAGAGTTTCCTTTTATAAATCCATATACTCTAACCATCGGACTAATTAATAACTCAAGCATGTATTTAGACTAGTATTGACAGATAGCATTGTCTGGATAACCTGATATTTCAATTAAGAGAAATCACTAATTGCTGGATCCATTCATTACTATTCACGTTGAAAACCACTAGCAGCTGCTTAATAAGAAAGAATAATGGCTGAAGTGACAAAATATAAAGATTTAGTTCTTACAAAAAATCTTGATCTGGCTAGGTACAATGTAGGTTAGGTTAGGTTTAATATATTTATAGATCGTATGTATCATGAGAGAGTTGTATGTTTAAAAAATAATTAAATATATCTACTACCGAAATGCACCATACAATATTATAACCTTTTGATGCACTGTTTATCAAATTTATAACCGTGTGATGAGTAATGTAGTACAAGTAATCATCATTATCAATTTTAATAACACAAATCTTAAATAGTTGTTACTTGTACTAGCAAATATAAGAATATAATACATGTTTAATAAATAGTTCTTAAGAACATAAAGATAAGTTCTTAGTGTCAAACCGTAATTATTGTCATGTTTGAAGGATATCCTACACAACAATATACTATAGTGCAACACATATTTTTAATCTTTCACGTATTTTAGAGGTTTATTTCTGTGTATTTAATATTAAGTTTAAAAAAAATAATAACAACAAAAAATAATAAAACCAATAGTCAATATTTTGTCTCGTGTGTAACGTCATATTGTGTATAAATAAACTTTTTTTTTTTAAAGAAGATTCACAGTGTTCTTTCATTAGTAATTGAAGTTATCATTGGTATTGTCATTTTAAGTTCAAATTACCTATTGATTTTCTATATAGACAAGCAGAATAAATAAATATATTATCGTAGCTTAGCAAATTTATGTGTCAAAGTTGCACACAAAGTATTTTGTATTACAACAACTAACAGAGATACCAAAGCTGTATTACAGCCTTCAGTAAAACTATTGTTTTAAAACAACATCATCACTTTATTTCTTTGGAAATTCTTTGTCGATTGTATGAGAGTTTTGAATTCATAAACTAAATGTATTCATATACAACATACTAAACATAATATATACTGAATTGAAAACAATTTATTTAAATACTGAGTAAACACTACACTAAATAGTGTGTAGCTGTGTTATTAAATATTATTTCTAACTATACGATTATACGATAACGTTATGTCTGATGTACTCATGTAAGGACCAAATAAGGACCAAATAGTCTTAAAAAAACATGAAGAGAATAGATTCCTAATCCAATTTGATAAAAATAAATGGTAAGACGCACGAGAGTATCTAAGTTGTTTAGAACCATTATTAAAGTTTACGTTCAATATGAAAGGAAATAAAAAAACCAAAATATGTTATATAATTATACAAATTCCAATTTTTTTAAATATTTAATCGTCTTATTTATGACGAAACTACAAAGAAAAATTAAACAAGAATGTGCAAGTTTCAACCGATAATATAAAATTTTGTAGAAACATGTAACTAGTTTCTACATTTATACATGTTTTTCTGGTTTATATAAACTTGATTCTATCATATATGGAAAAGAACTAGATAATAAATGTTTCAGAAAATACTATAACTAAAGTTTCACAAAGGAATAGCTGACCTATAAACTTCTTGGTTGATGAATAGCAAAGTTTAACAAAGCTTGCCCTCATTCTAAAATGTATTCAATCTTTTACACTTTCTAAAAAAAATTATTGCACATTATATCAAATATAACAGAATTTGAATTTGTATATCTTTTCAAATGTTAATAAAGTTAGTTCTCTTTATATGCTAAGTTAAAAATATTTGTCTAGTTTTTATTTTGCTACACAAAATTTCACATTAGAACTAAATAATGTATATAAGGTACAGTTGTTATTATATAAGGCACACAATTTTACCAAACACTATTGCAAAAATAAAATTCCCATACTTAAGATGAGTAGAATTCTAATAATACTATTGAAATTTAGGTTATTTATTTAAATATATTTCTGTACATAATATAATGAAATAGATATCTACATAACTAAAAGTTATTAAGTAACTATAATTAAGTGTAGACCCACTCTATTATCTTGTTTATCGAACTTGGTGATATGTTTGATATTACTAAATGCTAAGATATAAACAGCTTTATTTATTCCTCTAATATAGTAAAACGATTTACTTAAACTTGAAAAAATATAATTAAGATAATGAAATCATTTATCAAACACTGTTAGATTGTTATTTTCAACAAAATCACAACACGTGTGAAATACTTGATTCAAGTTAAACCGGTGCTACTCTTTTCCAAAAGAAGTTAAAATGTTTCAACGAGAGACTACTGGGAACTGTAGGTTTTGTGTAAATAAGGCTACCACGTTCATTATTAGTTGGTAGAGTCGAAGATATATTGTAATTGACAAGGTAATATAACTGGGATATCTAAAAGAAGCGGGGATTCTGTGGTGGCAAATATTTTTTCTATGATGTGCCAGAATATCTCCTCAGAGATACCAAACGGATATCGCGTCTTAATTTTTAAACTATTTAAAATCAAAGCTCCGAATATATTTATTTGGAATCCTGAATCACAAAGTTTAGGAATATAAAAGAGCTATCACAGCCTAACGATGATGATTATTGATCCATTAAGGCTCCTAACTCGGAGGAGATTTCCTCCAAGCTGGTTGGGGGGGGGGGGGTTATCAGGATATATTTTATATAACAGGCCGGTCCACACAGATATTTGTGATAATGAATGTGAGGTAGATTTGTCCAAGAAGTGTGAAAAAATACCATTTCTGGTTCCAGAGATAGCCTGCGGGATATCTAAATCTTTGGCGTAGCATACTATAAGTAAGTGGTCCAAGAGCAGAGATTGTAGATATGTTTTATAAAGTGTGTTTAGAAATGTATCGCCTTCCTTAAGAATGATGTCATAATTAGTTGAAAACTATTTGTTATTTGTGAAATGACTTAAAAAGTTGCGGTTTAAAAAATGAAAATATCATATTTCATGTATTACTGAACACATATACTAGTTTTTCGTGTAAGATTTTCATCATTCTTGTTTTGATATTTGAATGTAAAACATTTTACACATTTTGCATTAATTTTACCAAAACGTATTTTGGTTATTATTAACGTAAGCTTTATTTTTGGAACAACACCCCAAAAGTAAATTAATAAACAAAACAAAAATTACTCCATAAGTTTGTATGAAATGAAATTTTGCCTCTGAGCTCTTTTATTTACAAATGTTCATCTTTAATGTAAAAGCAATGATTAGGGCAAAATACGTAGAAAAGGAAATGCATACATCACGGGAAAGTCCCAAGGGATGTATTTCGGAATAATTTTTTTTAAAATATAAAGAGTATAATAGAAGGTACAGTACACTGTCGTTCTCTGTTCATTTGAATATCGATATATTTTCAGAATTTAATACAATATTTTTACAATAAATATGGAAGAATTTATGGTAAAAAATTAAAACGTTTCTATTCCAGACCATCAAGATTTTCACCCCTTCCCTCAACAATGTTTTAAAGTTATTTTCAATCCTTTGCCATAAGTTAACTCATTTTTTTAAATTGTGTTACCGTAATTCGAAATCATATTCCTGTATTTATAGTTTGATGTCAGCATTTTAAAATATTTAGTTCATTTTATGTGTTTTTTATACAATATTACGAATTTGTTACAGTATCATTCGTTAAACTTTTAATATTACTACATTTGATCAAATTTGTTATAAGGAAACAAATGATTAACATTGTTACTTAATTATATAAATTAAATTACTTATCTGATAAAAAAGTTGACTGGTAACTAAGTTTGTAGTCTTTTGTTGAGAAATGACAAAAACAGGAATTTTTAATGAAATCTGTCAGAATGAATGTAGGGAAAATGTAAGTAGACATTATATTTTTCTTCCCATTTCAATTTGTCTCAACGTTATCAAATTTACATTTTGTTTACATATCTGCATAAGTCAGATGAATAGTTAAAAATCAATAATAACAACGTGGAAATTATTAGTTTCAATTTATAAAGACATAAGTCTTAAAAATATATTTATACATTTAAACCAAAATACATTCGCTCTCTCTGTAAGCCATAGATATTTTTGAACTAATATAATTATTTTAGTTAACTATAAAAAAATTTTTCACTGCTTAATACTTTTATTTATATTGGAAAATATATTGTTACGCACGAAAATTAAAATAAATTGTTTCATTCTACATCATATTATAAACAATAATATACCTCTCAAATTATTATGTGTTAATTTATTGTACCAGTATTAAGGAAACGATCACACCCAATTGTGACTACCAAATTGGTATTAAAATTAAATAATTATGATTTAACATGCATATTAGTGTGGGGGCATTAGTTTAAACACTGTAATAAACAACTATAAGATGAGCTTCTTGGTAAAGAGAAGTCTATTTTTAAAATAGTTTTTTTTCTAAATTAAACAATTTTGTAATTAATTTGTAAATTTTATTGATAATATTTGTTTCATGTAGTGACAGTATTACAATGAAAATGAGCAAAAAATAAATTTTGATTTTTATATAATAGGTTTTAATATTTAAAAAAATTAACTTTATTTCACAGCTTACAGTCCCATCTTTTATTTTTATTTTACATGACGATCCCTTACGTTTCGCCTCTTTCTTTTCAGAGATTATCAAATTATTAATTATTGCAATTAATGCGCGTTAATATATGTACCAATTACAAAACAACACATCAAGTGCATGTAATATTAATATTTGATAATGCATGAAGGTAGAAACGAAACGGATGTCACGTAAAATAAAAATATAAGACAGGACTGTAAGATGAGCAATTATGTAATTTTACCAGTCCATTAAACAACACAATCACAAAAATATTTAACATTTTTTGTTGTCATTTGTTGTTACAGAAAAGTACCAAATCACAATAACATGAGTTTAGATGATTGAGGGATTCTAAAACGGAGGCAATTTCGTATATAAATCAAAATGTAATTTATAAAAGGACGTAGGAAAAGAGATTTAAAATAAATCAATCTTGAAGGTGAATTGCTTTAATTTAAGTTAAGCAATAACAGAAAGTCCAAGTAGAGCTCATTCAGTCTTATTGTTTGTAATTTATTCCTTACCCAGTTGTTATTTATTACAATGTTAGGAAATTGAAATTAAATGTAGGATTATAATAAAGCATTAGATAACGTCCATTAGAATATTAAGCTAAATGCAAACTTTAAGGAAGTATTAAAGTTGTTGTTAGACGACCTAGTCAAATTTAAATGAAGTTATTGGATAAAACAAATTTAAAAAGCATTTAATATTTGAAGGTTTACAAAGAATTAAAAAATATAATAAATTAAATATATGATTTTATCAATTTCAATATCACTGATGTGTAGGCTTAAAGAGGATTCACCGTATAAAGTTGTGAAAATTATAACAATCTATATCGATACAAAATTTAAAGTAATAAAATAACATACAATTTGTTTTGGAAGTACAGTGAATTAAAAAGTAACTAAATACGCGTATAAAACAGTAAAAACCGTTATCTTAAGAAGAGAGGGGTAATAATAACATTGCAAAGTTAATAATTTTGTACCAACCAGATATGGTTTTAGAAACATCGACATGTGACGTAGATCGTACATGCTATAAACTAATGGATACATTTTACATTTTCATAGACAAGAACAAAGTGTTTAGGCAGGTTCACTTCACTTCATAATGAAAACAGTTAAAACAAAGGGATCATAAATACTTTATTTGTGTTTATGATTTGGGGGAGGGGGGATAAAAATTAATATCGAATTCTCAATTATTTAAATCAGAAAAAGTGGGTCAATATAATTTGTTAAGACAATTTGAAACAACGAAAAATAAATTATTCCTGATTCAATATCACATATTGTAAGGTACAAGTTGTGTATTAATAATATAAAAGGAAAATTCAGTAAATGTAACGTTTTCAGAGAAAAAAAACAAGTATTACAATTTTTATTTTGTAATAGATAATAACGAAAATAAACTTAGGTTAAACATAAATTCGTGAAAAATAATATGATTTGAAAAACACGTTAATATATAATGGAATAAATTAAATTTTAAAACATTGATTTGAAATCGTTCTGTTATATATTATATGTTCTATGTTTAATTTAATTAGAATTCTAAATAGTTTTATGTTAGGAGAATATTTGCAGAATGTTAGTAGGGAAAAAGTAATAAAACAAAAGTAACAATGGTTATTGCCTCTCTAAGTAAAACAAATACACCAAGAGAATGTAATTAGTGTGATTCATATTTTAGTCAGTGATATCTTTAAATAATCTTATTTGTATACAGATCTACACCAGAGAGATAAGCTGAATGATTTCAAAACGCCATTATTGACATGTAGATAGTGTCCCTGAAGGAAGCCGCGGTTGTTATATTTCTTTATCAGGTTCCATCATTTATCTGGCATAGGGTAGATTTTATATTTATAGAGACAACCTATCGATAGTATAATATTCCTTTAGGGTACCCATCTAAGAACCAGTGGAATAAAATTTACTTATTATCGAATATTAAAGATACATTAATTATATATTATTACTTATTACACTGAATTATTTTATATTTTAAGAAGATAATAAATTTGCACTCACTATTCTACATATAAAATCACAGGAATATATCTAATATGTTACAAGTTATTTGAATCTCTGAAAATCGTATAAGTTTATATTTCACCGAACATTTAAATTTTAGATTTTCTGTTTACAAAGAAATTGCGTTCCCGAAGTGAATCCTTTTTGAACTCTTTATTAAGAGATAATTGAAGCATATTTTACAATCCTCTTGCTGTTTACAATCAGGAATATTTATCAGTTAAATGGTTTATTTTTAATGCTTCTGTTCTCATAACTAATATAGAGATATTGAGATATATTAGTTTTTGTTTATCACTACTTAAAAAATTATACATAGATTTTATAAAACTTAATGAAAGGAGTGAAAATCTACATCTTTTCAAATTTATTTACTGCTACATTGTAAAATAGTTAAGGCGAACAATCAAAAATCAGAATTAATGTTGAAATTTTGTCAATCCTGAAATATTCAATCAATAACAATTAGAAACTATTTAATAGAATCAGTGCTTCAAAGCGTCATAAATTTAACTACACTGGTAGTTAATGAATTTATTACTCTAAAAGGTTGTAATGTTTCTGTAAAGATATTTTTCACTTTGTTACTACATTTTAAAATTGCTTCCCTGATTTTATGTTTCAGTAGTTATGTTTAAGTCATAGTAATTAAACTTAATAATAACGTGAATCTTGAAGATGTTTATCAATATTTTTGATTGGAAACGCTCCAGCATTTCGAAATTAGAATTTCTCGCAATGGAAGTAAATCCTAAATAATACGTTTATACATGTTTTAGGAATGCAAAGTATAATTTGCTTTAAATGTGAGCTTTAATTTCTAATAATAGTGAGGGTAGATTACTAATAAATTTGACCAGACGTTTTGGAGGGGAAAGAACTGGATTAAATTAATGATTTTTTAAAGTGTGTTTAAAATGTATTTTCCGTTCTAAAGTACATTAAATTAAAAGTAAAAAAAATAAAAGGCGAAGGACCAATATGACTAACACAAGGAATAACTTTGAATTTGGATCATTAATTTCGTTTAAGAAAAATTCCATTTACAACGTAAGATAGAAGCGAATATTGATATCAACGTATTGCCCATTCTACATGTGGTTCTACTATATAACCCTATATGTGGACATACACACGATGTAATATGGGTAGATATCAAGTTCTCTGTGGCACACGCAATGCAAACACGACTGACAAATACGAAAAAGATTGAAGGTAGGAAATTCCATTTCCTTTATTTGATCCTGTAAGCCGAATATCCCACTTCAAAGCAAAATATTTTCAGATGAAAGGTCAACACAAAAGTAATATACTTTGTGGAGAATCAAAGGTTTTTAGAGATACATTCCTTCTCTAAAGATTGTTATTAATTCCGTTATGGAGGAAGAAAATCAATTATAATTCAAACTTTTCCAAGTGAAACAAAAAAATTATAAGTTAACGATAGTAAATATTACTTTAATGAAAATCCAATCAAATATAACATATTTCAATTTTGTTCTAATAAAACAATTTTATTTATAATCTTAATTTTAGATTCATCAAATAATTACTAAAATTATAAATGATTGATTTTGCAGTAAACATAGTTTATGCATACTTTGTCCTATCAAATTGGGTTGTGTCCTTGCATTGTTTACAACATGTTTCAGTTATGTAAATACAGGATAAACAAATGTTACATACTACAATATGTTTCCGTTTAGTAAGGTGTATGTTACTATTTTATTTTACTACTCTAACACAATTGCGATGCAAATGATATGTTATTATATAATAAATCCCATATAATGTTTGTAATTATTTTGTATAGATATTGTAATCAACTTTATTTTCAAATGTTAATTGAAAAGAAATTTAATAAGTATAACATCAAAATAAAATAATATGGGGTTGTGTAGGGATGTGTTTAAATATTTGAAAATACTATCTTTTCTAAGTATGTTTATTCTAAAAGTAATAACATGTGTATTTAAAATCAATACAACTGACAGTAATGACTTCCATCCTTATGGCAAGGAAAAGAGGGATGTTAAATTTGATGACCATAGGATAAACGAAGATCCAAGCGAGAATAATTCTACAATAATTGTATGATAAATATATAAATAGATTGATATTTGTGGTGCTGAAATATTACGTAAATCAACTGTAACTTTCAAAGAATATATCTTTTAAGATTTTTTTTTCTTTTTAAGTTAAGAAGTAAAACTATTAAATATTTAAAGTCGTAGATGTTAAAATAGTAGCTAATTAAATGTTTATTAATGAAAAATTAAATTACGAAAGTGATTTAAATTAATAAAGTAATTACTAAGGAATGTAACGTAGCTTACAAATTTAAAAAAATATATATGTATTTCATTTTTTGTAACAAAATACTGATTAGAGTTTCAAGTTATTTTTAAAGTGTTGCAAGTTCATGACCTGTGAATCCTAATTATATTCAAAAAGAATTGCATACCATAAATTTATAGCCGTTTATGAATAAATTTATTGTTGACAGATTGTATAAAATACAGAAAAACAATCACCAAAATAAAACCAAGAGATTCAAATAAAAATACGTTGTGCTAGACATTAACAAAGATTTAGAACATGTTGTACGGAATGTATTTAAAAAAAAATAGGGCTACAACAATGTATTTAAAACTAAAAATAATCTACTTACCGCCATAAATATAAAGGAAACTCACGCCGATGTATTCGAAAGCACCGGGTTTATGAAACATCATGATCTGATTGTACGAAAAATATATAGATCAAACAGGTAGGTCTTTAAAAAACGATTTATAAACCACAAACCAATAACTTCACAGTCGATTAAACCAGGAAAAATTTAATACAGACCGATCATAATACTCCGTCATCGAATTATCGTTAAAATACTACATCATTGTAAGAAGAGGAAATGAATTTACGCATTACAAGACTATGTCTATAAGATAATCCGGTTTCTATAAGTATATACCAATAAAATCGTTATATTAAATAATCCTCATAGACGAAATTGCTTACGAACTAAACAGTATTGTTGGCGAAACAATTGTAGCTCATTTATATTATTAAAATATTTTGAAACTTTAAGCTTTATTGCTTTATTTGATCTTTGAATATGGAGTTTCAACAAGAAATATCTGCTGTTACATTAAATAAAACAGTATATACCTAGTATTACGTAGTACCAACATAACAATACTAACTTTTTAGTTGTAAGAGTTAATTTAAGAGTAATTTCTTAAATGTTTTTGGTGTTTTTTTTAAACAAAACAAAATAACATAATCATAGGAAATGTAAATGTACTAAATCTTCCAAAGTAAAGTATGTATGACCTGAAATGTGATAAACACGTTCTAATCAAAGTACTAATTGTTGGAGCCTGTCTGCCACCGTGGTATTGATCCTTTCTACTTCTCATACTCTTATACAAATCTACACTCTGTACACCCACCAAAAGTAATTGAAAAATACATTTATAAACTTGCATTTAATAAACATGGTTGTATTTTGATACTATGTTTCGCTATTTGGAAAAATGTTCGTTCATACTCAAAGTTTATCTTTCGAATACTACTTGTATATGCTAAAATATTTTAGTTAGGAACGTAAATTAGTTTGTTTATTTTACAGTAGTTAATAATAAATACTATAGGCTTGCAGGTGTAGATTTAGTGATAATATACTTAGAGTAATTCCAGTTTGATGTTATACTTTTGATTTAAACATTCATAAAGAAATTAATTGTGTTTTTTCATTATTATCTCGGAGAAATTAAAAGTAGATATTCCATGTTGAAAATATGTCTACTTTTGAATCTTAATGAACAATGCATTCAGGATCTTAATAAGTGTTTTGTTAATAAAATAAAATAAAAGTTAAAAAACAATCACAATGAGACACCGGTTTGAAAAAATGTTTTAAAATGGACGGTTGAGTGCAGTTTAAAATTTATAAATTTTCCCACAAAATTTGGCAACGTATGTTTACGTTATGAATACAGGATAAAATATTGGTAGATTCGTTTTAAACAAATTATATTGATTTTTACACTAACTTATCAAGCGTTCTATTTACAAATTTTTCCGTTTCTTTTTTTCGAACAATGAAAAATGATGATTGAATAGTACATATGTATGAAAAATTTAACTGATTGAAGGGCAGTAACCGAAACAGATAATAATAACTTGAATAATCGTACCATTTTAACTACTGAGAGAATATTAATAAAATCAATAACAGTTAAGATTTGTGGATTTATTCATGATTCATTATTGTGACCTTTCTATTTTAACTGTTATTTTTTGAGCTACACATATTTATAGATCAAATTTGTTTAGGCAATTAACTGGGCAACAGGTAGCTGATTTACGAAAAAAAAATCAGTTTTCATTTTGAACGTTGACATTTACGTCGATAATTTGGTGTTAAAATGTTTGAAAATAAACTATTGACATAATCATATGGTTGGTTCTAACTGATATCTATAAAATTCACTATGTAATAGGAAAAGATGAATATACATTCTACATTTTTTTAGACTCAATTAAAAAAAAATTCTTAGTTGTTACTTTTTACTTTAGTTATAGTACATTTTTTTTTTTTATTTTAAAAATGTATAATTCTTTCTAAAATTAATATTCACTAATTCACAGTGTATACATATTTTAAAATCGTGTATCACAAATTACTCAAAATTGAGCATACTAATTAATTAAATGAAGAAGAAACTTTTAAAATTCAGGTGTTTTAATTTTAACCAAATGAGTTGTGCAGGATTGCGTGTTATAATAAGAACATAGATTGAATTTGAAGAGAAGTTGCATAGTCCTCGTTAGGTTTACAAACGTCATTTTATTTGAGACATAATAAGTAATAAATTAATATCCTGAGTAAAACAAAAATGGAAAAAAAGTTAATCCTGTTAGATAAATAATTTTTACATACTCTTTACTAGTTTTAAAATTATAATATCCGTTTTGTTTTTCAATATACTGTATAAATATAAAGGTTGTAATATATAATATATTTGATACACTAAGGAAAAAGAGGGTAATATATTTAAACGAGACAGTTTAGTGCATCAGAGTTCCAATGGTGTAGTTCTGAGTTGAGCACTTAAGTCTGTTAGAGGCTTTTTTCATACCTTCAAGGAAGAATGAATAACGTATCCAAACTGGAATAATAACAACACCTTACTCAAATCTCTTGTAAAAAAGACAAACAAAATAACGAAACTCTTGTTCAACAAGGTGTGTATTGTAACACAAATACTTTTTAAAATATTGATAAGTTATTTATATTTTATGCTAACATATTTCCGAAGATGTAATTAAATTCTTCCACATTTTAAGAACATAACAATTATTTTAAAATTATTATATCATATTTTAAATATTAACATTATATATTTTCTGTAATTGGGTAATCAGGCGAATGGACACTATTGAATGCTTACATAATTTGACAATATTTTACCATTGGAACTGAGTGGCACAGACAGATAGAAAAAAACAACATAAAGACTAGGTGTTATTGTAGAGACACCAACTTTTTTATGATCTCATAAGTTAAAGAATAAAACATCTGAATATTTATACAATGAATTATGACAAAATCTTTAAGTTACAGATTAGAATACTTCGTTTCATTTATCAATTATACTATTAATAGTATCAGATTTAGGCAATAATGGGGATTTATAGAAATCATAAGTCTAGAATTACGTTTTTTTAAAAATCAATTGCAAGACCATTTCAAAGTATTTTACAAGAAGGCTTTCTGTGAATATTTATTGAGAGTAGTCACACAATAGGTCACTTTTGTACTGTATTCATAGTTCAAATTTTGATCATATTGCTAAATTGTTAAAACGTATTTAAAGTAATAATAATAAATCGTATTTACTTAATTTCATTTTTCCACCCTTCCTTATTTTGTATATTTAACAGTTTCAACAATAACATTAAACTATATATGCATAATAAATTTAATCAATTTAAAAACCTGTTGGCTTCAAATTAAAAAACAAACAAACACACAAAAAAATTATTTTAGAAGATAGAAAAAATGGAGAAACAAATCATTGAGAGTGCATGCAAAACACACATACATGAATATTTAAGGATTTATGTTTTTTGATGAACTTGAATAAAATTACTGTGATATACAGAATGCCTTTTATAAAACAAAGATAGATTAGGAACTCTAATAAAAAAAAGTGTACACACAAAATATTTCCTCATATTCACGTCGCCCAGCTTCAAAATTTCCGTTGAATAAATATAAACTACATATTATAAGTTTGTAAGTTAAAATACTACTATTACAGAGCGTTAAAGAGCGTTAATGATCAATATATATATATTATCTATATAATATTATTATATATTATCTATATAAACGGTATAGATAGCAGGGAATGTTATTTCTGTAAAACTTTTATATTTTTGTTAAAGATGTATAAAATGCATCAATCGTGTTTTAATATATACTATAAACTTCAATGTTTTCACAAAATGAAAATATCATACAGATGATTATAATATATTTTTACTTAGACATTTTTTTTATTTATGTAATACTATTTTTTTACTTGTAAAAATTGTAATTAAATATAGGATCCTTGACCTTTTTTTAGCTTATTTCAAAGTATTTGTTTATACAATAGAAAATTACAAAATAAAGTTACAAATATTTCACAAAATTTGTATATATATGAAGCATTTGAAAATAAATATTTAACATTTTAGTAGTTAAATAATATAAGTTAAACAAATATTCTAATATAATACTCAATTAAAGTATAATGAATTTAATGATTTTAGTTATTCCTTACTTAGAACTTATGATATCAACAACAAATCACACCAGAAATTGTGTCATAAAAATGCGAATTAATACACCATAGTAAAAGGAAATTACCGAGATTTAATTCTATAACAAAAGTGTAAACATGTAAAAAGTACAATTTTTGAAGATAACTATTTATAGTTTGTTGTCTGACAAAGGAGTAAAAATATTACTTCACTAAATGTATTTATTTGTCTTGCTGTAGTTTGAAGTATAATTTTCGATTCAAAGTTATTGATATTTGTTTTTACAATTTATACAATACTATTTGATTTAAAGTAGTAACCTTTGGAATCAGTAATATTAAACATAATTTTCAAATTATAAATGTAATATTTTATGAAGTTCATTGTTAAAAACGTTTATTAATTAATAAGCTGCATAGAAAGCGGCATGGCGTTATTGTTAAAGATATTCTCAGTCTTTTATGTTTTCAAGTGATTATTGATAGATTTATGGTATTATCAGAAATAACAACTTTGAGGTGCCAAAGAAATGTTTTTATTATTATTCTTTTTAATTTTCATGACGTATACTTATCATTTGTAGATTATTCTACTGTCTTAAAAAGTAACTGATTTCAATCAATTTTATATGAATTTAGTGATTTGTATTAAAAACATTATTTCACTTCTCAAGTGCAATAAAGGAGTAATGTACTGATATTTAAAACGTTTTGGTGTATTTCCATTTTATAGAATAAGGAAAACAATACATAGAACATAAAATGTTTGAACTCAAAATACCTCTAGTCTGATTAAATAGGATTTGTTGGTGTTATTACGACAGAACAAGTTTTATTAAAATGCGTGAAGTAATATTCCTTCCATCAGCTGTTTTATTAAGTGAAAGTATATTAAGGTGGCTTATCGCGTAGTTAAAACAATCCCGTGTAAAATTATATAGACCTTAATTTACTCAAGCAGAACTTTGTCTGAGAACTTTGATTCTACGTTTCAAACTGATATATTTGGGAAGATGTTGAAAACATTGTAGATATATTGCAGTTTAATAATTTACGGAACACTGATATCTCAGTTACGTTATCAAAATCTAGTCCTCATTCCACCAACTGTAAAATATTTCTATTTATCCGAACATAAATAATAAAAATTAACGAATACGGTCATGAGAAAATGTATGCCTGTACATATTCTCAAAAGATATATATATATATATATATATATATATATATATATATATATATATATATATATATAAGTGATAAATATTGCACTGGTTTTATTAATTTGAACATAAGGAAAGAGCTATCATTACTTAAACCACGTTTATAAAGTTAACATTGCTTTCGTCGTGCATTCTTTATTGATAAATATTATAAGTATACAATACCATTTATATTGTACAGGAAAAGATCAAATAAGATGCAAAAGGCAGTAGACAATTGATATACAGTAGTCTACCGTAAAATAAAGTCAAAAGATTTTCTGAAATTTAAGAATATTTATTATGAAACTTTTGCAATCAGCTGAATAAAACTTAACTAAACAATTGAGTAAATTAGTTTTCTCTTTATATATAAAAAAGAGGCGGTAAAAATATTTAGATTTCATATATTGAGGTAGTATGTAACTCAAACATGTTGTTTTGATCTTAGTTTTACATACAAAAGAGAGGTTCAATAGACAATATCGTTTAGATTACTCTCAGAGTCTAAATGAAATTAAAGTTTTAATTTGTGTTATTGAAAGTTACTTGTCTAAATTTTTAAGTTTTATATTAAATGTATATATATATATATATATATATATATATATATATATATGTGTGTGTGTGTGTGTGTGTGTGTGTGTGTGTGTGTGTGTGTGTGTGTGTGTTCAGTTTTAAAAATAAATGTAATCGACTTATGATTCCTCAAGTATAACTCATAAAGGTTGCACATACATCGTCAGTTATAATTGCTTTGTATACAATATTTTAAAATATCGTCTATCTCAAGATCAATTTCAAAAATCATTTTGAGTGGTCGTATTTAAATAACTGATTTTATGATAAGTATCTACTATTTCGCGGCGCGTATTAATGTTACGACAATAAAGGCTTTGTTATGTTTGTCTTTTATATACGTGTATGATTTTACGATCTCTTACGAGAGAAATTGTGAAAATGGGACATATATTTCGAAACATGTAACGAAACAAGTAACTTTTACGAGGATTAGTGTGTATAAGCTTAACTGATGATCAATATTTGATAAATAGCGAACATTTTGTAATAATTCTTTATATTTTACGATACTTAAGTGGACAATTTGTAGTTTTTTTTTTACAATAGTGCCTGGAGCATATTAACCAAATAAGTCCTAATGACCAGGTAGGTTCGTGTATTCCATACCCAAGTAGGTGGGAGATATGTTTTTGAGGGACAGCTGATTTTATTCACATTTGAAGAATAGCCACTTTCCAATTTTTTTAATTTTTTTATTGATTCTTGAAATAAATTGAGCTTTTCATTTATTAGTTTAGTAAATAGTTACATAAGATATATATGAAAGTACTGCATGATTAAAATAATGGATTAAAACTTTTAAAATTTTCTATAGCATTTTAAAATTAATAATATACTAAGTAAAGCATATATTTGATTTAACATAACCACAACATTGTCTAATATGTAGCAGTTTTTATTCCATGTACCTTATACAATTTTTTTTATTTATATCAACTTCAACAATTCAGAATGTGGTTACATAATATTTTCAATTATTCATTTAATGGTGGAACTAACTGAGTTTTTGTTTGCTTTGTTTTTAACTGGGCGGCACTGATTTCATTTTTCTAGAGTCCCAACTATAGCCCTGTGTCGTGCTTTACATTTTTCCAGGAATATTGAAACGTTTCTGTTGGTGATTATATTAAGGGAGGATTGAGTCAAAATTGAATTTATTTCGTTTCATTCTCGTTCGTATCAAATTTAGATACGAAACGTATGAAAAGCGGGAAACCTCACCCCATTGCGGCGACTGATTTACATTTATATTATTCTGTCTTCTTGTCTCTTTATTATATTTGGATAGTACTCAACTGTTTACACCATAAGGCGTTTACTGTGTTACACTGTATTTAGTTGAAAATTCACTATAAATACTATAATTACCTGCATAACATCCTAAATAGAAAATAGGATATTATTTTATATTATATAGTCTAAATTTTCAAGTTCAATTTGACAAAGCCTTACGTTCGCAAAGCTCAATTTTTATATCTGTCTATATTCCATTATATATTATACAACAAATTTTGAATTAATATTTCAATTTATTTTATTATTATTTACAACCCTTTGAGTTTCGTAATTTAATGTGAATATATTTTTGTCGAACTTATATCTACAAAAATTTGTAACCTTTATATTTACATTCTTCTGGATGGTTTACATAAAAAATTATGTTACTGTTGGATTTGGGTTATCAACAAATTTTTGGTATATAGTCAAACAAATATGTTTTACAAAACGTATCGTATAAATTGGAAACCAATTGTAAGCAATACATTAAAATATATATTTTTTTATTTCAAATCACTGAAAAATATATTTTACATTTATTGATATATATAAATTTAATACATTTTTTTTTTATAATATGAATTTTAATGTACACAAAGTACTTGAAGACATGTATTTTATAAAACACGATGAAATAAGAAGAATTATGAAGACAGACACGGTAAAGAGTCAGTCTCAAACATCAAAGTATTCAATTACTATTTAGAAAATGAAATGCAATAAACAAAACATTTGTATTAATTGTAAAATGTAATTAATGCATTCCTTTTCTACACCTTCAATTGAACAACCGCTTCTAATTTATAGCACAACGAAAGTCGCGATTGTAGATAGTTCCTATCTTAGCACAATCAGTTACCAATACTTTTGTTTTCCTCTAAGTCATATCTTTTATTTGTATTACTGTAAATCTAAAATCACAATTATATATGTTTGATGGTAAATCACAACCTACGATGTTCCTAAAACAAGTACTGCACAGTTTAACGATGTCTAAATAATCATTTTTCATTTCTGCACTTATATACTATAAAATAGATATACTCTTTTAAATTAATTGAAGCAATTCAATGAAAAACAAAATGAGTTAATACCCATGTAAATCTGTGAACGATAAGTCTAGTTTATAGTGTACATTATTAAGTTTTTCATATTTCAGTAACATTATTGTATCAAATCCGATCCATTTTCCACGTCTATTTTATGTAATATCTTGAAATATTTTATATATATTTGTTAGTTTTATAAGTTATTTATGCCGTCCTTGACATCAGTGAATACAATAATATCCAGTAAATACCAACCGTCTACGCGTTCCTAATGTTGTTCCGACTATTTAAGAATGGGAGGTATACATAAAGTTAAATATCAGACTGTTAAGAAACAGTTCTCCCCCCCTATAAACCTTAATATTTTAACCTCCTGTTCAGCACTAAACAAATACATTAATTTACATTGCATTGCAAATATAGATTTGGACGAAAAAGTAGTCACCTGTTACACCCATTCTAAAGAATTACCTCGCGAGTTTAAAATTAGTAGTACTGTTTTTAATGTTTATAGCGCAGTCTTTTATTTCGATTTATGATAGATGTTTTGGAATTGGGGCAACAAAAATTCGATAAACAATATTGTAATAGAAATGTAATTTACATTGTCATTGTTAATTTTACCGTACCTTTGTTTCAATGTTGTTTTATAGAATACACTGAACAATTTAATTATAAATAAAATTGTAAATCCTTTCAAAATAAAGTTAATTGAAAATACTATATCACTGTAAAGTAGTCACAGATGTTTTATGTAAATAATAAAAATAACAGTATTTGTCTATGCAACTTCAAAATTAAACTGAACTATCATTTTAAATAAAGGTTTAATGTTTCGATTTATTTGTTATGGTGTTGTTTGTAATTAGTTTAGTAAGCATTGTTTTAATTTGTTCAGTGAATGTAATCGTGTCAGAAAATAATGAAATTGTAGAGCAGATAACATAAATTGTTTATCAGGTATCCAATAAGTATTAAAAACGAGTTTCCATGTTGACACATACACGGACAACGACAAATATATGTTGTAATTGGAACGTTAAATAATAAATAATACTTTTATAATCCGTGTATGTATCAATATGTATAGTTTGTTTTGAATGTGTTTGACACTTGATTATGCTGACAATGACAGCGAATGGTATGTTTTTAATATAAAATTGGAGTTAAGTTAAAAACCCTAAATTATCAACACGCATTATTATGTACATAATTAAATATAATATTATCTCCACATTGACATAATTTGATGCTTTCATTTAATCTATGTTTATTTATGTTACTATTTTTATATATAAATAACTATCGTTTGGTGGAATTATCAAAAGCATAGAGGTTAATGTTGCAATTTGTTTTCATACTGATCATTTGAAAGAAAGTGTTTTTGGAAATTATTTAATTATCATCATATTTTCTAATCAACACATTATGGTTAGTGAATAGAAATTTTGTTAATGATAATACAATCTCTAACGAATATTACATATGTTTGTTACAAGAAAGAAATCAAAATATTTAATTTTATTTCAACTCCTAACTGGACAAGAAACTCGTAACAACTCATAAAATGGTCTTACAATGATTACAGTGAAACCGGTGTGCGATCTCGAGGTACTTAGATGGATCCACAACTTTCTAAATATAGTCTAGATTAATCCTTATTTCCATCTATCCTACAGGTCACTTTTTGAACAATTTTTGTTCTCTTCCGACCTCGAGACTAGGTTTCTCTATTTAACGCTATTTTTTATAAAGTATTTCGCCTTTAAAAATCAAGCTTGAAAAATGTCGTAACAAAGACTAAATTTGTACTAGTGTTTTCTTTCTACAGATTTAATGAATATGACAATATTGGTAAAGGTTGTTATGTTGTAATCCAATATTTAATTTTATAAGGTTATTTGTTTTTCCTATTTTGTCTCTATATATTAGTTTACGGTTTATGTTTTCTGAAATAAATATTTAATACTGTAATAGTATGGAACATATTTTCCTTGATTTGTGTTTTAAAATAATTAAAACTATATAAAAGTTAATACATATTTCCTTTCAAAGGGTGTAAATTATTGCTTAAAATTATTTTTATTATTATTACAAGATATTAAAAAAAAATTATATTCTAAAATATTTTTTTTAGATTATCATTTAATGTGTAAAGATAAGACAAAATATTTCCAGTTAAAAAAAGATTTAAGTACTTAATTAGCTTAACATAATATATAATAAATTTGTTTTTTAAATAAATACTACTATAGAATTATGAAATGCAATTTACCTAAAAACAATAAATGGTGTAACAAAACAAACAAAAGAATCATTCACTTAATCTACTCAGTAAAATTAATTTTAACACGACTAGTTGTTTTATTCCTTATTATTTAAAGATTTGTTTAATATTCCACAAGAAATTATGAATAACTTTTATTAAAACGTAATTACACCATGCAAATGAAATGCGATTGAAATTTACTATGCAGTTTTAATTGAATAAGTTACACAAATTGAATAAAGATAACAGATACGAGAAATTTATTTATAAAAATTTGAAAGTTAATAACTTCAATTTTATAAATATTTCATTCAACTTTGATTTTTATGCATTTGTAAATTCATTTTAAATGTTTCATTTGGAAAGATTTATTCGAATTTATTCTATTCATTCAATTCGATGTATGTTACTAAAAACTTAGCAATAAATTTAATTTTTGTAAAAAATAAAACAAAATATACATTACAGGTTTATATTATTGAATGTTTAGAACTCCAGATCTCAGAATATCAACTACAAATCTCAAGAGAAACATACGTTGTAAACATGAGGAAAAAGTATAAGCTAAGAAAATAAAGCGTCCAGTTCTACTTCTATGGAAAGTAATACATATACGGTTTTATGTTGTTTCTTTAGGAAATGTATTCTATTTGTGTTGGAAGGTTTTGTGATAAACACAGTATTTTGTTTACTAGGAAATACATTTTTTATTTACACATTTAGTGGATTGTGATTAAAAAGAACACGGACTGTTTAGTAACGTTTAAAGACATTAACGAAGTCAAAATCTCATCATTAAAAGTCTTTTACACTAATGTATTTTTTATTGGAGCCAGAAACTGTTAGTATTAATGTATCTTGTAAGTTGTAAAGTTTAAAAGCTAAACCGTTCCATTTGTATGACATTACTTGTAAAATTTACCAAAATAGAGTGTAGGAAACTCTATTATGAAGTTGCACAATTAACATTATATTGTTGGTGTTATTATTTCCCTTTTTTTCTGTAATATAGTTTACAGTATTTTTACTTAAATTATAAATTATATAATATATTTATTACTTTTGTAATATGTTTACCATTAAGTAATAAGTTTACTATTACTAAATGGTAAACATATTATTAAAACCAGCAATACAGGTTTTCAATAATATTTCGAGACTTGAATATTTCTGTACTGTTTTCTTTATATATTAAATTTGTTTTAATAATTTATTAAAATCCATAAGAACTTGTTTTCTCATCATAAGTTATTATATAAAATATACAAATTCCAATAATGCAGATATATAATAGTATTTAAAAAATAATATCTTCTATACACACGAAAACTTTCGTTATACAACAAGTGTAACTTATAGTCAATATGCTTTAGTTATTAAAAAGTAAACACTTGTATTAAATAATAAATGTGAATCCTTATGATTTTTGTTCATAGAATCATACGTCACGTGGTAGAATTGTAGATCATATTGTAGTAGATATTAATATAGGATGAGGCTCATGACTGACATCCATACATTTCGGTGATATAAAGACCTACATTAGTCCCGAATGTATTTGAAAGGGGATGTTGTAATGGACTTATAGAGGTCACCTCTTATCAATACACCTAAGTGCACGCATATATTTCAAGGTATTGAACCAAATCGTACAAAATCTCGAATCTCTGAGTGATTATCAATATCATAAAGTTACATAAACTTCACGTTTGGAATTCTTGAGGAAAAGGTCTGAAAACCATCCCAGAAAAATTGTATGTTCGCACAAAATGTTTAAATATATGTTAATTGCTTTTTAAATATAATTTGTTTATTTAAAAATGAAAAGAGAGCAATATAAATATGAATTTTCAACGAAGTATCCCTAAGAACTGAACTTTAGCGTTTTTGTTTCGATTTAGAGTTTTTACTTAAAATATAATAATAATAATAATAATAATAAATATGGTTCTGACGTTTTTGAGAGTGTATTCCATTGATTTTTCTTAAAAAACAATTTTCTTATGAATGACTAAAATTTAAGTCTTTATAATATGTAGGTCATATTTTGGAATCTAAATATAATTTCATAAGTTTGAAAGTGAAAACTAAAAATATTTACATTGCAATTTTTAAGTTATGAAACAATTTATAAACATTAATTTTCAAAAAAAGAAGTTTTTCGATACAAATATAAGACGACGTATATGAGGACGCTAAGTCATCATCCTCATTTGTTACATACAAACAAACTCTACTTACACTGAGAATAACTCTGAGAATAACTTAAATAACTTAAACTCTACTGAGAATAACTTTATCATTCATTAGTCATCAAAGTGTATTCTCGTATTTGAATTGCACTAATATAGTGGTTTTTATGGATATTTGTGCTTAAACTAATTTGGAGTTTTTATATAAAAACCTATTTGTCAAAAATAGAAATAGTATGTTAGTTGTAAAATTGATTTTAACTTTTTTTCTAAAGAAAAATGTAAATAAAATAGAATTAATAGGAAATGCATTTTTGTTATTCCCATGAATATCACAGTACTATTAAAAATTGTTTTAATTGATTTAGTTTTACATAAGTCTATTATATTGACTAATAAAAGCAGCATTATTCAGCCAACATAAGTTTCAAAATAATTTATATATGCTTGTAAAAATTAATGTTTTGATAACCATATTTTTATACCAATATCAAATATATTTATTGAGAAACAGATGGATACTTAACTTTAGTTTACGCATATTTTGTAATAAAAATATACATATAAAAGAATTTTATGTCAGAAACAAAAAAAATATGTATCCTAAAATAAATAATAATAACCAAACCACCACCATACCCTCAGGTCATGTGCGTCTTAAATTCTTTCAGATATTTGAAATAAATATTTTCAATTGAGAGCGTAACGTAATTATTATTGATTGACTACTTATTTATATTTTTAATCACAAAGAGTTGCTAGATTTTTTTTTTTAAATAGAATGTTGATAGAATCTTGTACGTAAGAAATATCTGTTATTCCTACTTTGTGAAATGCTAGAATATTTCCAAACTTTGGAGGAATATAGGACAGCTAAAAAAAAAAGCAGAGTAGCCAACATAGCATGAACAAAAATTTGGGTACATACGGCAGTCTAAGAGGAAATTTTATTACGACTATGCAATTAGGTTTGCATATATATGTATCATAGCAGAAAATGGGTCTAAGCTGATCTGAGATAGAATAAAAGAACGCATTTTCATTGTTTAGGCTAAAATAATAATTTTTATATAAAACAATATCTTTTAAATTACTTAAATAAGTTACAAGATTTTCATAAAAAATTTCATGATAACAAAAAAGGGAACCATGAATGAACAATGAAAAAAGGGAAATAGGGCGGCCTATTTCTGCAGACTGCTGAACAAGATAGGAGACTTAGACCTACCTATTCCTGAAACTTATCTGGTATTTACAGTATTCAACATTCAATGAAAGTATAAAAAAGGCTAGAATGGAGAAACCGTGTGAGAATAATATAAAAGAAGCCAGAATTTTTCTGACGAACATCGACATGATGGAACAAACACGATGTGTAATTAGGGCTCCAGGGTACCCTATAAAACTATGAGTGAAAAGGTCAAATGGATTTAACTATAAAGGAAACTGATGGAGGGGGTAACAAAAGGCAAATAGTATGACCCCTTAAGGATAAAAATAATAAAAACATTAAGCAGTTAAAGTTAGGGACGAAGAAAGGTTTTGCAAAAGAAACGAGGAACAATTCAATAAATAATAATAATTAAATTCCACGGATTCGATGGAAACAAATCTTCATGTATAACTGTAGTAAACTACGAAACCCCAAACCAAAATTCAGAACACTCCAGTATTTCCAAGAAACTGAAAATCCGCTCGAGTCAAAAGTGCAGGAAAAAGTCAAGTTTAAATTCGGAGATGGTCAAGGGAGAGAAAAAGGATTTATATAGAAACATACGCGGAAAAAGTGGACTCGAAATATGAAAGAGTGTAGGAAAGATAGGAAGAGAAAGTTGAAGGGATAAATATCAGAAAAAATACACTGTAAAAAGTAAAAGGAAAGTAGGATATAAATGATTTAATGTCATATAAACTTAACTTAAATTAAAAACTAAATCGTACATTAAAAAGGAAAATAAAAATTTGAAAATTAATAAATAATAGGCGAAATTATTTAAAATATAAATAAAATCATATCAAAATAACAAAAATAATTTAGAAAAATTTATTTTAATAAACCAAGAAGAGGTTTTTGAAAAAAAAGACGCCAAATTAAAAATGAAAGAAAAGAGATATTAAAGCCAGATATGATGGGAAATTATACAAAGTAAAAGGAAAGAATTTTGTTTCTGTATAATAATGATAACCAGAAGGAAGATATCGTATTTTACAAGAATTAAAATAAAATTCAAAAAAACTTGTACTGTCGGAATAAACCTCGGAAACAGAAATAGCATGAACAACAACAATAGAAGGGAAACGGAAAATAGCAATAAAACTGAAATAATTCAATGTGTAGGGATCTGATCAGTTGTGACCTAGAAAGGGGCATGTATATATGATTCGATCAAATAGATAATATAAACTTAGCCTATGGTTTAACAATCTATTCAAATGGAAATTAAAAGTTTTTTATTTATAAAATTTTGTTAAACAAAAATGTTCTAACAATATTTACGACATAAAAATATTGTTAATGATCAATGCTGTTAGTGACGGGTCTGATAAATAAGGTTAACGCACCCTTTATCCTGATAAAACAGCAATCTATTTGCATGTAGAATCCAATCTGAGAGTTTGCAGATAAATCCCTAAGGAGCGCTCCAAGCACGAAGTAAATTTCCTTTCGGTAAAATTGACAATTTTCTACTTTGGTAAAATTCTATTACACGTCTGTCATTCCAACATGTGTCCATCGAATATTTTATGAATTCATAAAGGCTATACAATCTTTCAATTGAATATATTTTGAAGTAAATCAAGGAATCCGTAGTAAATTCACTTTGTTACGTATTTTTTCTTGAGAGTAGTAAAGTGGCACAAATTAAAGAAAAACGTTTACTGGAAAGAAGCCTAGAAAACCGTAGTACTATAACAATGTATATGTAATTAAAATATTTGAAATCCCCATGGGAAAAGGGCATTTCTCGGTATATTAGGAATTTTCTGTTTTCGTTTGGTTGACCTGCTTATAAGAACGCTGTACAGTTTAGTCAAGTATATAAAGGATTATCTACACTATTTGTTTGATTACAGCTGGTTTTTGAAGAAGGGCATTTGTCAATGAGTGCATGGAAACAGTTGGGTTTTATGGGTTGTTAATGAAACATACGGGGTAAGATAGGCAATCTGAAAACATCACTCAAGTGTTAATGACTGAAGCGTTAGTCTTTTGATTAGGGATTTATACCGTAGATTGTGGGTTCGATTCCCACCTAATACACAGTTTTTTCTGCCCCGTTTGGTTCTCTGCAACCTATGGTATAGTAGCGAGAGAAGCCACTATTAACTTATTGACTAGCCACTATTAACTAAGTTGTAGGCTTAAGACAGGGTTCGTTTTTTAAAAATGCACAGAAAAAATTTTGCAAGATTAATTTTCTTTCAGTAAAAAAACAAAAACAAAATAAATAAATAAAAAAACATACAATCAATGCAATAGGCGATAGCGAATGTTATATTAAAAACAAACCAATTAATGTATTTAATATCAAGAAAAAACATATTTAATAACAATAAATAGTATCATTTATACAAATAGTATAGTAAGGAAAATTAGAGTTCAGTTTTACCGCAGAGCTGTAAATAACTTGAGGCTCAGTAGGCCTATGATTAGGGTCACTTGAAATTTCGGTATGATCATGTGACTTAGTTTTATAACAAATTTCGTTTAGCGCCCATACCATCACCTTTAAAAGATTTGATTAGGTTTGTTGTCCTCAGTAAGCCTTTTAATGTTTCTCAAAATATTTTATTCAATGACAAATGTCATTCTTATCTTGGGGTCTTCATTTATTCTCCATTTTACTTTTATTATCTTAAACATTGCGTTAACGTAGGAGATTGTATTTTTTCTGTTTTAATTTTATTTGTTTTAGTTATGTGAATCGTTTACCAATAAATATTCTTACAGTAGGAACAGCATCCATAAACAAATATTTTTAGAGTCAAGTTCCAAAAAATAATAATATTAATAATAATAATACTTGTAGTACTACGTATGAGTTATCTCTTTACAGAAGTTTCCTTGAATTAAAACTAAAACACATTTATATATTCTTATTGAAAATCACTTGAAAAAGAAAAAAATCAAATATCGTTTAAATTAAATTTTTCATAATGAATTGTCACAGTTGAAGATTGGTAAATTCCATTTTATTAATAATAAAAACACACATACAAACATTAAATTTAAACTAAAATTGTATTTAATTATATTCCGTAATCACTTTTGATATACATATAAATTAGGAACTTTGACAATATTACTTAAGTATTAATATTTTCAATTGAGATGTCTGTACGTTGTTAAATTGTAACTTATTTATTGTATAAAAACCTCTTTATTGCTTTTACGTTCACCTAAACTTGTTTATATTTATTTATTTCATTGTTCAAAAATAATTTAAACAAACTGTATTAATACCGGCGAGCGTTAACCATTACAGCTTTCATACTATGGATAATAACAACCTGTTTTCACAATATATATATATATATATATATATATATATATATATATATATATATATATATATATATATATATATTTAGATGTTAAGAGATTTACACAACAGAATTTTTTAATCCTATATATTTATTAACGTATTTTTTTTTAAGTATTCTTTTTCATTACACACATAATAGCAATGTTTTAAAGGAATACCAATATTGTAATGAATTTATAGCTCATAAAGTTAGTTTAATGTCATTGTTTCCAAGTTTAATGCAACATTATAGTATATTTTAACCGATATCATTAATAAATTGTCAACTATAAATTTACTGCCAGCGGTTGGTAATAATTTCAAAGCTTTGTACATGTCGTCTGATTTACAGGTAGTATCTCATGTAGGGTCGGGCTATCGTGTGTGAATATGATAATTTGTTGAAAATGTCATTCATTAAATGCAAAATGTTTCTGGTTAGTCATTATTAATGAATTAGTGATTGAGTTTACAAGTTACCACGTGGAAGTTAATATTTTACAGTTTCAGTCAACTCTTTGGTGATTGTTACAACGTTTTTAAATGTTTAATAATAACAAGTATGTGTTCCTAAAGTTTCAACCATTTCCAAAATATGAATCGAAACATATTTAAATCCACATGATAATTTTTATTTGTATGTTTATCTTTGATTTACTTATGTTTAAAACTCGGTGTATTTCAGTTTTTATTTTGCCACTATCATGTGTCTTTATTCAGCTGTCTCGGTCATATTGATATCCTCAGGGCGACAAAAAAAAAGCAATAACACACATAATGAAACACCGATCACTAGTATTTAAATTTAGTTAAAAAGTTATTTGAAAAAACGATAATTATCTACAATCATAATATAAAAGTTTGAATAAATTATTCATTGTTTAGAGGATATACGTAAAAGCTGAATCATACGTTTAAGACCTACAAATGAGACTGATATGTAATGAAAATTATCTCTTGACTTATTGTGTATGCATATAATTTGTTCAAGCAACTAACAATTATTGTTATTGTGATTTAGGTTTAAGAAACATTATATGAAATAAAGTAATATAGAATGATTCTTTTTAAAAGAGATTTATTTCATTTTCTGATTTAATGACATAAGACTTTCTACAAGAGTTATTGTTATTTTAGCAAAACTTTAAAGTGATATATCTATTGAATGATATAGGCAGGTAGTTGATTTTTACTATGCAATTTTAGGACAGCATAATTTTGATAACCAATATTGTCGACTGTTAGAAGTAACTTTATCAACCTAATAGTTAGTATATTTGTTTAGAAAACTTTAAAATTTAGGAATAAATTGATTTGACAGTACACATTGTAAGTTTTGAACTGAACGCGACACGGGATTTTCAAACATACTTTCTTGATACGTTTATTGTGTAAGATTATTGACACTTTTTGTCTCTCAAATATTTGTATTTAAAATATGAATATTTATATTGATTAAATTTCTAAACCTCTATACATAAAACATACATTTAAGTAATAATTTTTACGCAAACATATACCGGCTAATGTTAGAACCATAACCTTTCTATATTCGTGTACCATAATACCCTAGTTACTTAACAGCCCTGTTAGTTATCAGTAAAAAAACACATAAAGATATATGTATTATCAGTGTTTCTAGATTAATTATTAACCTAAACATTTATCACACCAATTCCACAGATAACAAAATGTTTCAAAAGATATTCCCAACTTGACTTATGTCATTTTATTATGGATTTTGTAATTGATCTTTAGTCTAAACTTTAGACAAATTTTAATCAACAAATCTCTATTCAATTATATTACTTACAAATTCGATTAATTTTAATTCGCTAATATATCTTTCTGTTTGGGGTAAAACTTATTTTATAATTAAACTGTCTTTTCATTGACATTTTTCAATTCAATAGTTTTTTCTACTTATTACATAATATATTTGTATATTTCTAGTATTTTGTTTCCTAGCTAGACACAGTACACTATAAATAAAACATCTGTATAACATCCCTTCACTAGAGCAATCAACGTAATTGACATTAGCCAGAGGTAACTCAATCTTGTAAAGTAACTTTTATTTTAACAACTAATGAAACTCTCTACTCTACCCAAAATGAAACGCCTCATAAAGTGAAAGTTTCAAGCCACCTCCTCAAGCAAATTTTCAATCAACACGTATGTTATAATTACAACCAAAAGGCATTAAAACTTTGTATAGTTGAGGGGTGATTTTGGATTCGAAATAAAATTTGTAATTAGTAAATGGTCTGAATGGAAGAACAAAACTCTATTTCAAATGATAAATAAAAATAATAATAATGAAGAAACGAAAAACAAGATTTACCTATATTCTTGTTTCAAAGAAATCTATATCATTAAATAGTGTTATATAGATATTTAAGTAAAACTGTAAGTACACTGATAAAAGTTGTTTCGAGTTATAGGAAACTCACGGAAATATGTAGAATGTAGTATACTAATTTTGACTGAATATGTTAAAAGATGTTACATATGAATATTATCTGTTTTTTTAAATTTAGTAATTGATTTCTTCATATTTACAACTTAATATACCATCAATTGATTTTATAAAATTGTGTGAATTTCTCGATTTTTTAAAAAAAACTTTAACATATTATGTACCATATTTATGGTACATAAATATCATATTATATGGTACTATTTCTCATACATTTAAAATGTAAGCAATGTAGTACAAAGTTTTATAAATAGTTGGCCTGTGTATTACACAATTTGTTTAACGTTGAAGCAAACACATAGGCTATTATAAACAAATGTTCAAAGCAAAATGAAAATATACCTTGATTTCTAAAGCATTATTATCTTATTCTCTTCTGTAAAAATTCTTGAACTTCTAAGAAACCGTTACAAAGTGGTTACTTGATTATTACATTAAATTTTATAGGGAATATTCATCCTTTTATGATTTTAAGATGTACGAAATATAAGAAAATGTTCATTTTATAGTAAGAGAAATATTTTGGAGATTATTAACATAGGTCCATTGAAAATTTTATGGATTTCAATATAAAATCTAAGCTACATAAATAATAAAATTAAATAAGATACTTTAACATTGTCCACTAATTACGAACGTATTAAAAAAAGCTAAAATAAAATAATATATATATATATATATATATATATATATATATATATATATATATATATATTGTACATTTTTGTACAATTTTGTGAGTTTCTTACAATATTTTGCTGTTTATAACAACTTAATAAATAATAATAATTTAAGTTATGTGTCTAAATTTAGTTTGCATTGCTAGTACTACACTGATTGTTTTCATTTATTTGATTTTTATAAAGTAATAGTTTACATCTCTCTCTCCCTCTCTCTCTCTCTCCCTCTCTCTCTCTCCCTCCCTCCCCCTCTCTCTCTCTGTCTCCCCCTCTCTCTCTCTCTCTCTCTCTCTCTCTCTCTCTCTCTCTCTCTCTCTCTCTCTCTCTCTCTCTCTCTCTCTCTCTCTCTCTCTCTCTCTCTCTCTCTCTCTCTCTCTCTCTCTCTCTCTCTCTCTCTCTCTCTCTCTCTCTCTCTCTCTCTCTCTCTCTCTCTCTCTCTCTCTCTCTCTCTCTCTCTCTCTCTGGATGACTTCTCACTGTATTTAAATAACATTAACATAAGTTTTTTTTTGTAACTACTCACATTTGCTGCTTATGATTGACACGATTGCTATATATCTTAATTTATCTATGTTTAAAATGATGCAGTTCATGTCCTAATCTTTTTCTTGCACTGTAATTTTGTATCTGATAAATAATCCGTTTCTCTTAATTACCTATTATTTTGCGTACCAATATTTTCCGTCAGGAAGTACAACCTTGGATCGATTTTTTACACAATTTAATTTGAAAATAATAATAATTACAATGCATGAAACAATTCGGGAAGTAAAATTAAAGTTGTGTTTGGAGATATTACAAACAAAATATTCATTTCTATATTTAATTAACATATTGTATATTGAAAGTAACCATACCAGTATCAAAGGCACATGAGTAATGGTTTTAATGTAAGATAGAAGGACGCCACCCAGTGTAGTTGATTTAGCAACTTCTTAGAACTTTATTATTAATTAATTTCCTAATTGTAATGGTGTATTTTAGTTTAGGCAATTGAGTTAGACATATCAACAAGGTAAATTTATATAAACCAAAAAATTACACAATGATTATTTCTGCGTTATTAAAATTAAATTATTTTTATAAGCTAAATTTAAAGCCGTATAAGTTTTTGAACAGATATATTGATAATACTCTGTAAAAATGTGTTCTTGTTGTAAAGTAGTTTTATAAATTAAAAATAAAATAAAATAAAATGAAAACAGGCCTTTAATTTAATTAATTGTTAGAATCAGAAAATCTTTGAGTCTACAATTTAATTAAAGCCTTCTATATTTGCCAATCATGTTTGGATAGCTTTTATCGTAAAGTAACTTTATATCTATTTACTCTGCTTGCATAAACTTCTGTTTATATTTTACCTTCTCTTTCAGCATAGTCATGGACATATCAACGTAACGTTCTTCCACTTCCGACGTTTTTAAATACCACAACACAACTTACATATATGATAACAAAGATATATTTAAAATGTCAGTAAATTCTTGTAATATTTTCGACTATAGTGTTTTAGTTGAAAATTTAGAGAATTGTGAAGATAATCCTAAATCTTGTGTAAAACCAAATATAAAATGAAATTACGACTTAGAAATAATTTTCTAAAAAACTAACTAAACCGTCGTTATTAAGAGCTGGATTTGAATAAAATACCATTTTAATCTGAACAAGTACAGCAAATTCATGTGCTACCTAATTTTTTTTTTTTAAATATGCCCCTAATTCAAATTAACTTCTTATAGAAAACAACGAAACTTTGGGTACGAGTTAGTTAGAATAATTTGTCATTGTTTTTCCGCCGTTTATTGGGAAAGAGCTGCGAAAGATCCGGCCTCAGTCAATGTTAAAATTCATTCATTTGAAATAAAATTCTAAATATAATAATTACCAAAACATAAGAACAGCAGAAACATAATAAAGAATATTTTCAAATCTTATCTAATATTATATATTCGAAAATTTGCAGTAATTGATTTTTTAATTTGTTCTTTAGAATCAATCTAGTTTGTATATAATATATTTCCTTTCTGACAGTTTATAATATATTTCGTTTTACTTTTAAAGAAAGTGTAGAAATAAATTTATACGTTTATGATAGCTTCAATTTACAACGACACAATGTCATTGAATTATTCCGCAGATTATTATAAAATAAATTAATTTCTATTCTAATGTTCTTAAATATTTCTTTAGAAATTTAAATTAAATAAGTAAATTCGAAATGTTTTTAACGTTTTAATAAAGCTTTTAAATAAAAAAAACCTTACCCATCACAAAATCCCTTCCCTGAAGCAATCGGCGTGTTCGAGTTAATGGCGCAGCATGATATGCTCCACCGCACCTCCTAACAAACCTCTAAAACACCCTAACCTCGTCATCAGGACAGTTGGTTTGTTTGAACCTGGCTGAAATGTTTACAAATCTATTATTTATGAATTTACATAAGATTACAATAATATCTCTCTGCTTAAACGTTTTTGGTTATATCTAATTAGCAAAGTTTTATTTCCATAATTTAGATTGATACTCGATGTAATATTACCTCACGGTTTTAAAGGTTTGGGTTAAACATAATTAGTTTTATTTCCATATTTGAGATTATTCGTTGATGTATCATTTTCTTATTGTTATAATATTTCAATAATATCTTACTGTATTTTTGAGATACAATCTTGTTGAGCACTGTGGTGAAATTCACAATAATGATTCGAATTTGCCCCTAAACACAGCACTATCAAATATTGTGGGCAAATTCGAATCATTATTGTATTTTGGAGGTTTCAGAGCGCTAAGTTATTATTATCAAGATAGGTTTTATTTAGTTAAATCAAACTTTTTGGTGTATATTTATGACACCAAGAATCAATAAATGGGTTCTAGTCACCCAATGCAAAAAGAAAAACAATAAACAAGTGAGTTGAATATCAGAGCAATTGGTTCTGATGTGTTCAAAAATTAAACAATGACTACATATTATTTAATATTAATTTAAGCGCGAGTAAAAATTTGTTGTTTGTCAGCAAGAAAAATATTCATATTTTATATTTAAAACAAAAACATAATAAATTATAAATAAAGTGAAATATTTATTTTATTTTTACTCTGTGCGTCAAATAGGAATGTTAGTGAAGCACATAAAAAGCTTCATAACGAAAACAGAAAACGTATTTTCTTTACTGTTGGAGGTCGTTGTTTTGCCGGGGTGACATGTTAGACACTTTGCACTGACTGACAAAATATGTTGGATTTCCACTAGTTTAATAAATACATATTTGTATAAAACTGATATTGTGTAATGGTATGTTTTAGATACTTCTGATATAACATGATATTCTACCTTCAACATTCTATGAGGAAATTCTTTGTCTAAATTTTATCATCTAATAAAAATAAAATATTAGATAGTAATACTTTTGTATATATATTTCATTTTGTCACTTTTAATATAAAATGTGTGTATGTGTTTCAATTAATACTCCAAGAGAACAATTATAGTTTTACAAAAACAAGTGTTGGGGGGGGGGGAATGGCAGATAGATGGTTCAGTGTCACGTTATTAATACACATATATACGTTATAATATATTATCTAATATATAGAGGTTCAAAGAGATTCTACTCGCGAAATAAACACATCTTAAGTAGTGTTCAATACGAGGCATTCGAATGATTTTAGTGGGGGGGCGGGTCAGTTTTAATGTTTCAAGTAACTAATTTGCATTTCATATATTGTGGTATATAAAAGATGAAACATTGACTTAATGCGGAAGTATCAAGATTTTCCCTGTTGTGGCTACAAAAATGCATCATTTTGTATTACAATTGTTCAGATAGTTAGATGATGAGATTTTTAATTAGACAAGCACTAGACTATTTCCTTCCGATGACTGTACATAGATGCAACTAAATGCAGCGTAAAATTAAAATCATTTTATTAAAACTAAAGGACAAAAATGTTTTATAAAAATCGGTCTATATATTTTGGGTCGTTATTGTCATTTTTTAGTGAAAAGTATTAAAAACTCTAGAATACGTAATATGTGAAAACAAATGTATTAAAAATATTTAGCGCCAAGTAAGTATTAGTTTGTTCCTAAATGTTTTCAAAAGACAAACAAGGACACATCTATTATAAGATGTGACATAATTGTATATGAATTTAAGTTATGAGATTAGGAATTAAGAGTTATTTCGTTACATCTAATACTGTTAAAGAGTTATTCCATACTTTTTAATATTTTTATGTAAAATATATAGATAAATTTTCATCTTCGATAAATGTCTTCAATCGTTAATAATACTTTGTTTTTAAATATCACTAATCAGAAATTTTATGCATATGCATTTAAAATGTATTATCTGTAAATTATTTTGTCTGAGGATTTTTATTAAAAAGTTTCTTTTTTTGCAGTCATACAACGTTTATTTTCCACGGCGAAATATCGGATGGATATTGTATTGTTTACGCAAATTTAGTACCACATATAATAGTTTAAAGTTTTGTAGAAATTGCGTTTGCCAGTGCAGTCATATCCATCTTAGTATTCATCTGTCACAGTCAGTCGTTATGAAAGTGCTGAACTAACCAACTAAAAATTGATACACAAAGAAAAAGATTAAAAATATACCTTACTTAAATGTTTAGTTTGACTCTGAAACATGGGTTTCAATTGGACATATGAAAGAAACAGGAAAAACTGCGTTTTAATTAAATATCAAATTAATCTAGAATTTTTAGTTCTTACACAAATCAAGTTAGATATTTTTGTAATTCCAAAGTAAATTAAAAAAAATCTACTTTAAAAATTGTAGAAAACATCAATTTTAAATTAGAGATGAACCTTGTGTTACCATAATTAAAAAATTTAGATTATGGTATTTAATTTGGTAACACTACTTACCAAAGAAATTAAAGAAAACCTTTAATTTCTTTATTAAAGGTTTTCCGATTTTGAAACTTGTGTGTATAATCCTAATTAAGTCCAACTCAATTGGATGAGATGTCATCAATGTCTCTGGGGAAATGTATTCGTACACACTCCAATCAAGGAGTAGGATTTCCCTTAGTGGAATCTAAACAGACACATTGTATTGCGTCAATTGCTAAAATCAAAGTCTACAAATGTTGAACAGAAGAAAAATCGCGATTATTGTAACAGGTTTATGGTTTTAAGAAACTGATTTCACCTAACCAATTTCGATCAATAATATTGAAAATATAGATCTTTAATATTGAATATACTTCACATCATTAAAGGGTATTTTATAAATAGTTTTCTTATTGTGATTTCGAAATGGGACTAATGGAATGAAACATTTTATTCAAATACAATTTATGAATTAACAACGTTAACTCAATACAGAATGTGAACTTACATTCCACTAAAATGTCATAACATTAACTCTGGCCTAACAGTCAACATTTACAGCTGATGGATAAAACATGAGCCACTGAAACAACTTAAAATTAAAAATTAATAATAATGTTAAAAAGGCACGATTTCTCTATTAGTATTTTTTATAATTCGTGTTTTATACGAAACAAATATATATGTTTGTATGTATATATATATATATATATATATACGCATCACGTTTTTGGTGTTGACAGATTGAAAATAAATTTTTGTAAAAAAAAATTGTTCTTAGTAAATTTTTCTATTTTTTACCGTTTTCCCGCCATTTTAGATTAAAAGTTTAAAATGGCTGACATTTTGAAAAATATTAAATTAGACCAAGTTGATTTTTTTTCTACAGTAGGTCTCTTTTATGTAAACATACTTACCGAGTTTTATAGAGATCGGTTGAAAAAATTTGAAAAAAAACAATTATTTTGTAAAAAATACAAAATGGCGGATATCTGGTAAACGAAGCGTTTTTGGAAAAAAAAATTATTCGTGATTTTCTCTTTATTTTGACCCATATAACCTTTTCCCAGAGTTTGGCACTTTACTTATGGGACACCCTGTATATATTCATTTATTTATACTTCATAACTTTCTTCTATATAATTACGTGTGTATCTGTTTCTCTCAATTTTCATAATTACCAATGTGTATACCAATAAAATAATTTTAAATATATATTAACTTGATACCTAATCGTGTTTTCCCTTGGAAATTACGTATAAATTACAATCTTTATATGTAATTAAAACAGTGAAACCTTTTTCTTCATACAATAATTACGATACCAATGTTAACTTTTAGTAATTATTACTACTGTAACGACATTTAAATTGAGTAGATAGTTAGGGGTCTCATTTCTGGGTAATTTGCTTATAAGATGATTTTAACCTGCATTTGATAATTGTTCCTTCATAATTCTCGTGCACATTATTGATTTGAATATGTAAATATGGAATTATATAATGCATGAAATAACTATATGAATGGTTATAAATACCTTGTTTGTCAAACAATCCTTATTTTTTTGTGTTGATAATTGTTGTTAATATTTGTTCAGAGTTTACAATTTACCATTGCTTTACAGCTTTTAACATGAGTGCATTGCAAGCTATCTTATCAATCGTCAAACACATTCAATTCAAATCAGTTACAGTCACTGATTGAGTGATTTTTGGTTCAGTAATTAATCCATCGAAATGTTGTTAATAGAAGTAATTAAATATCGTCCATTTACACAATGTGTACTCATTATTGGGGGTGATTGATCATTATTACAGACTCACATAAACAATGGTATCAATAGCACAATATCAACTGTAATTGACACCAAACGTGTGGTTATTTCGGTTCATTTAATTGAACTCGGAGCAATATTGACATTTTGATTGAATAGTTCATTATTATGGTGGTAACGTGACAAAAAAGTGTAATAGTTTTTATAAACAGTAAAATGGAAGGATAAAATATTAAATATTACTGTATGATATTTATTAGAAAGCGTTCATATAATTAATTTATTTCATTTATTTGTTCTTAAGTTTTTTAAACTATACATTTTGTATAAGATATGTCATTAATTCTAGTTACTGACATAATCATACACATCGGAATTTATATCAACATTACTAATCATCAAATATCATAAAACTAGAGCTAAACATTAGATATAGAAAAATGCACTGGCTACTTGGATGACGTGCAGGGCTGAGCACTCACAATAAAGTGCTCCTATATAAACAAATCCTAAAGCCAATATGGGAATATGGCATCCAGCTATGAGGATGTACAAAGCCCACTAACAGAAATCTAATTCAGATTTTTCAAAACAAAGTGCTCAGAGGTATAGTGAATGCACCCTGGTACATCAGGAACTCGGATATACACAGAGACTTGAAGATCAAAACGGTTGAAGAAGTAATAAAAAAGCACGCAGAAGTACATCAGCAGCGACTCCAGGGACATCCGATGACCGAAATACGAAGGATGGTGGATGAACCATGTTTACTTCGACGGCTCAAGATAACCAAACCAGCGGATCTGATGTAGTTCAGTAATCTTTAAATGGGAACAACCACTGAGCTGTTACCCATCGAACAGTGAATTTGTCAGATAGGAAGTTGCTAGATGAGATAAGTTTAGTTGTAACATTTTGTAAAAATAAAAAAATTAAAAAAAAATTAAATATCATGATACTTGAACTTAAAAGTTTAGATACTCAAAACACACAATATGACATATGCAATTAAAAATAAAACAATAATAACCATAATACTAATACTTTCGCCTATATAAATACACTAGCAATTTATTAATTTAAAAAAAAATAAAACAAAAAACATTAGCATTGACCCCATTAATACTCCCTACATAGCATATATAACCCTCGACAAATGTTTTTTTTGTTCTGCACATACCTTCAAAAAAATAAAATAAAAACTGTCAACGGAATAATAAATTTCACTCAAAAGCATTTCCTTTACTCTCCTTCTGAGAATAGTACACAGGTAGTTTCTGTTCTAATGATATCTGGGAGGTGGGTATATAATTGTATCCCCACGTAGAGGACCCTCTTTCTGGTTTGAAAATCATTAGTATCTACCATTACTCCATTACATAAATACATGAACAAACTATTATTATGGAGGTATTAAAAAATATAAAAGGTAACATTACTGTGGGAAAATGTAATAACAATCGTAATATTGTTATTAGAAACTTGTAACTACTGTAACTTATATTTATCAGAACGAGTAAAGCTAGAAAGCTTTGGCCTCTTGAGAAATGTTGAAGTTTAATATCCTTTAGAGTCCTTGGTGATCATAAACTTTATCAAAGCTTGTCAACTTCTAAAATATGTCTAAGTGAACTGTAAATAAACGTAATTAAATAGAGTAACGTGATGGTAAGTAATAATTTATATTAATTGCTGGCGAGTATATAAAACGGTAGTTTTACCAAATCTGTGATTACAATTTATTAAGTTTTAGAGTGATTCCGTACCTAAATAACACCCGATCACTTTTTACGAGTATCCTCTAATTATGTAATCAATTCACTAAGTATTATATAGTGCTGTTTTGTAGAATGGGTGCTACTTTTTCCTATTTTGTTTAAAGAAGAGAGGAAACATATTTCAAAGTGTTGCTCTAAAACGACATCTAAGATTTTACCTTGTGTAACACCTAATTATATAGTCATAGCTACATGTAAACACGTGCCAGGAAGGTTTAATATTCAGTCAAGGTAGTTAAGTGTAAGGATTTTAGAGTTTAATCTGACAGGATAAAGAAAGAAACGTGAGGCAGCGAAGCGTAATTTGATATTTAGTATTTCATATACAATTTTATAAACGAAAGTATATTTATACATTCTTTCACTTTTTTATTTTTATTAAAAGAAATTACTATAACATATTAAATAATAAAAAAACTAAATTCTCTCTTTAAACAAAATATACAAAAATTGTAATTCTTTCAAAAATTAATTACAGTTATTTAGGTTCAATTAACTTTTGAATTTCAAATAATTAATTTTAACATTATTATTATTTTTATTGGCATACATTGAAATGTTTATTCCAATATTTTTTTCTTTTTACAATATTAATTTTTTTAACGTTTTATAAATTAATTTGTTTATTTTTGTGGTTCTAAATATTACTTTTTACGTGTTTAAAACACTAGACGTAAATAATAACATAGACAAATGAATGATATTAATTTTAGTAACTTAAAACTATTACAGTATTTTTTTTATATGAATCATCATTGAACACAATTAATAAGACAGTAGAAATTATAATACAATGTATTTAACTTTCAATATAATGTATAATATTAATATTCATCGTTCACAATTAATATGAAAATATATCGTTTTTGTTGGCAATAATCACTTTCTTTCGCGTTTTTATCTCACTTAGTTATTGATTGCCTTTTCTATACGTTATCTTCCTAATTAAAGCAGGTTATCGAAATATTATTTATAATTATATTGTATCTGAAATATGAAACTGAAACGTCGAATTCGGTGGACAAATAACTCTCGAAACATATAAACTACGCTGTAACTAGCGAAACCATGGTCGGTAAATTTTAAATAAAGTTTTGGTTTATACTCTCTCTCTCTCTCTCTCTCTCTCTCTCTCTCTCTCTCTCTCTCTCTCTCTCTCTCTCTCTCTCTCTCTCTCTCTCTCTCTCTCTCTCTCTCTCTCTCTCTCTCTCTCTCTCTCTCTCTCTCTCTCTCTCTCTCTCTCTCTCTCTCTCTCTCTCTCTCTCTCTCTCTCTCTCTCTCTCTCTCTCTCTCTCTCTCTCTCTCTCTGATATTCTTCAGATATAATATTACTATTAAACACAATATCAAAGTCACTATACTGTGCAAGATACACTTCTTAACTTCCTGATATAAAATAAGTAATTGGTTTCGACATCAAAGCTTGAGAATTTAGTTTTAAATCTGATTAGGCACGGTGTATACTCTCGTTTGTATGTGTAAATTTGTTTGCTTCCTTTACGCTCTGCTTTTAATGCGTTTAAGATTATAGGGGGAGGGTTTGTTCTGCGCCAATTTTTTAGGTTGTTTAACATTTAGGTTGTTAAATTATATTATTTTATGAAAGTGGAAACGACAAGGGTGCGGTTTCCTTTGAAGACCGAGAAATGGAAAAAGAGATTTCAATGTATCGTTGAATTATTTTTGTAAAACTTCAAGATGTAAAAAGTCATGTTAGAATAAAACTAGGACACATATGATTTTAAAACTGGGATATATAATATATCTAAAATAATACATTGAAAAATTTCAAAATATTTGAACATCATTTCCACATTATTCGCGATTGATTTTTAAATTGAACTTTGCTCTAGCTTTTCTGTAAGTGAATTACAAAAACAAAATTTCAATCAAGACTTTAAAAGTATTCAATTATAGAGTCATGTTAACTATCTATAAAGAGAAATATTCTGGATTTTAATTTAGTTTTTAATATTACGTAAATCAAAATGAAGAGTACTGTTTAATTGCTTCTAAATCCAAGTAAACAGCAGTAAAATAGAGTATTATTTTATATAAATTCCTAATTAGCTCCAATTTTATCGCAGCTGTAGGTGCTTGATGAAGTTAAAATATTGGATTAATCAAATTAAAATATAACTTAATAATAAATAATTTAATTAGGGATTATGAAAACGAACTCAACTTTGTAATTAGTTACAAGCAATTGAATTAAAATTTTTATTATTTTTCAGTTTTTATTAAATTCAAATAGATTACATCTATGTTTATCCCATGACATTGTAGTAGAGTGAATATAACAAATTTCAAATTAAACTATAACAACAATTTAACCTAATTTAAACATCTCGTGTTTATCATTAATTGCAATGACTTTAATGTAGAGCTCAAAGTATTTATAAAGAAATTAGACAAACCGTAATTGTAAACAAACCCTTTTGAAAATCTTTCAGAAGACCGGTTTTTCACTCAATTTGTCAACAAAATATAATATAAACCTTGACTCTACCTAAAGCATAGACATATATATTATATTAAACAGGTTATTTTATTTGTTTAACAGATACTTCTGTGATAAATATAATTGAATAAATATAACATTAATTGATCGTGTTTTGCAACTTTTTATATTTATTTTTTGTGTATCTAAGTCAATTGACCTACAGAGTAGTAAAATGTAATTATTAATTACGAAATACAAATAAGTCTTTAATTATTTTCATGAAAACTGATAAAAATCTATCTTTCCATGAAATATATTATCCTAAGTTTAATTGAAATAAATTATATATCACTATTTATATGTTTATTATACTGTTCATGGTACTTATCTTGAAATAAACTTATGTTTTAGGAGATATATTTCTATTTAAAATAATGTTCAACACCTAAAAATTATTTCGCAACTAAATTAAAAGTGAGGTTTTTATGAAATCCAAACCAATAATGAGACAAACATTTTCCTGGTACACGTATACAAACCTGAAAGCGTAGTTGAAGTATGTTACGATGGAAAATCTTCTGAATTAGTAGAGGAATTAACTTTAAAACAATGGAATTTACTTTACGTCAAAATGTTTCTTATGTATGTTACAACTGTATTTATCTTATAAAAACATCCTTTATCTCACTATTGTACATGACATTGTACACGAGTTTCCCTTTTAGCCTATTACATGATGCTGTGGCTGTTATGGGTATAGAGGGGGTATTATATTTTAACGAAAATCCTGTTACTATATTTTCCAACAAAATAAAATAGAAATAATAATAGAAACTTTGTGAAATGTTTCTACTTTCTGTGTTTCGAATCTTTCTGTGTTTCGGTGTAATTATTTACAAACGTCTTTTGTTATTTTATGAATTATTATAAATCAACCTGTTAGTTAAGGAAAGTATAATATAATTTTTTGATTGACAATATTTCTAATACAATATATGACTCAGTAAACAAAAGTTATAATGGTATTATGAGATGTAGCATTCTGAATTCTACATAAATTGTTAGTTGCTTTATTTTTTATATCTGAAAATGTAGAAAATCCATTGTATTTATAACACGAAATTGAAAGTTATTCACCATTATTTCATTTGGATATTGTTTTGGTGATTTAAAATGTAAATTGTTTTAAATTTTTGTAATTTTTAGGCATAAATATCATCAGAATAAAAGAAAAATAATTTTGAGCTATGACAACTATAGATTAGCATAGTATAGATTCTTTAGGTAAAGCAGTGTATCTAATTAGTCTATAAAATTATATTTTGATTTGATTTTAGTTCTTTAAACACAAACGATTATTTGTGTTGATCGAGAAATAACGGAAAGATTGATTATTTGTAAAATATATTTGTAACAGTTAATTATAATTTACCCAAATGTTCAAAATAAAATTTACCCCCATTTTACATACCACAAATAACTAAGTACATTTTTAACTGCACATTCGGAATAGGATTTTCGAAAACAAGAGCGTTTAAAGTATTCACAGAGCTTAAAAATTCAATAAATTGACCTAAATCAACTGTTAAAAAAAACTATAAATTAGGAATTACAAAATTTAATCCTATCAACAATATTTTGTCTTTCTTTATATATTCTTGTTATAAGATGATGGTAAAGAGTACTTTTAGTTTGGTTTTACGAAGTACATTATTCATGTTTCATCAAAGGTAGTGAAGCAGTTGCTTTCAGTCTTAAGTGCTCAATTGAAACCCATGTGATATTTACTTCTTATGAATGGATCTCTCTTGTTTATATATAACGTCTTAACTTTCATTTACTAGTATAGAACAGAATATATTAAAGCAAAAAGAGTATACTTCAAGTGGAAGAAAATTTGTGTTAGGACGAAATTTTTTTAAATTCAGGTATTTATTTTAATTATATGTATATATGTAGGTAAATTTCTCTACCCGATTAAATAATATGTTAATGTACCTAAAATGAAAATAATACGAATTATCCCTGCTTATTAACAAAATAACATCATTCAAATTAAACTGGACGTGATTAATAAATTTTCAAAAAACCTTCTGAAGAGGATACAATTTAATTGCAAAAAATAATTAAATCTATATAGAAATAGAACACTCAATCAACCTTACTTTTCAACTTATTTTAATTTACTTCTCCACCATTGTTGATTAATCAATTACCAAGTCAAAATACTGTCAAGGAATATTATCCAGTCTTCTACTGGTGACAGCCATGATTGATGAAAGCCCCGTTTCGTCATAGACTGTCTGATACATCAAATAACTGGAGACACTAGTGTTTATTATGTGAAGACTGTTGCAAACATGTTGGTACATGGAAAACAAAATTCAAACTAGACCGTATATCGGTTCATAGATTTGTTCATCGGTTAATTACTATGGACTTCGTCACCAAAATCTATGTTGCTGTTTTTCAGTGACTACGAAAGTTGACTTTTAACGTCACTACGATCTGGGTAAACTAATATCAATCTACTTATGCCAAAACAATGGACGTTTTCCAAAGATTTGGCAGGAATTACTTTTAGGTTAATTTAGAGGATATAATTATATTTATCTGTAACTGCGAAAAGCTACCAGTATTTATATATTACTAAGACATTGTAGTTGTTAATTTTTAAACACCATTGTCCTCCTAATGAAATACTCAGACATCGTTTACTTCCATCTTAGGAAACAGTGAACAATCTTGATGAGGGGAATAAATGGAAGCCAAAACCAGCCACGATGTAGAAAGCCACTAGCTTTCATAAATCCTCCAATATATTTTCACAAGTTATTATAGTGGTTTTGGACCAATCGAAATCCAATGATAACAATTTTATTGGATTGTTAAAAGTTCAACGGTCTAGTGTTTCTTTATTATAGACAAAAATAGAATATATTTATTGTAATTTGGGTAACGAAAATTTAATATTAACATCTATTTGACGTATTTTTAGTTGCGGCACGAAGGTGGATTACTTTCAGGTTGTGGATCTTTTTTCGAATTAGACCTTGAAGCATTTAGTATCAGCATAGACCGGGAACTACAAACTACAATTCGACAAAATCAGCCAGCCAGCATTGATGCGCGTTTACATCAAATTATTATTATTATTAAACTAAAATATAGTAAACAAAATATTATATAATATTTGTTAGGGGGTCCGACCAACCACGTATCACATCGTGTCGGAGTTATGACAGTTTGTAACCCACCGTAAGACCAACTCCAATTTGCTGTTGTGTCCCATTATTTGGGTGGAGTACATCATGGCTAATTACTAACAAGAAACATAATCTAAATACTTATCGATGTAAAGGAGGGAGGTGTGCGCTTGTCCGATTTGGTTGCCTTGTGGACAATAAATGTGTTCCTTCTTGAACTACTTCGGCGCATGCCAATTAGCGGAGGAACTAAACAGACTGGGATTATATAGGTAAAACTGGTGTGCAGCCACCCGCAATGCTACGCAACCCCAGGATCTACTGTACCCGTGATTGAAGGGGCAAACGGTGGGGTATAAACCACTTCATCATTATATATTTAAGTCCCTCATAAAGAAGAAGGGTAGGAGAGTTTAGATAAACACAAATAAAAAAATTGATATGGGAACATAGTAACCACTTGTGCAATGTAATTCCTAAGCTTTCATTCCTTCATAATGATTCTGAACTCAACCATTTCAACATATATTAACTTTTCTATAATTTCCGAACAATGTTTAACTTTTCGCTAACATATCTAGAACAGTGACTAACCCATTGCAAAACCGACTTTATAGTATTGCATACAACACCAGATCTAATAGATTGGATGCAAAGTGTTTCATTAAGTCATAGCATGAGTTTATGGGCATGAAATCCGTTTACTATTGAATTTAGTTATATTCCCTAACTATTATACAATAGAAACATTATGAATCACAAATCGTCGAGATTAATACTTCTATCTCTTCACCACCAACTAATACTACAAATCTTATTTTCTTTACATAATACAGCAACAAGCAAAATGATCTGGCATTTCTTCAAATTCACACTTATTAAAAACAGGTACTTAAATCTGGTATGATGTCACACGCATCTAAAAGCTTTTGCTATATTTTCCGAACGAGAATTTATTCTTCATGATCAAAAGAGAACGCCTAATTATCTAACAATATTTTTACATAACCACCACTCACATGTACTGATAACCAATTATCTATTCCTTTTTAAATCTATTCAGAAAAATTATTAATTGTTTACAGTAGGTTATTAATAGTTATCTGTTTACCGCCAAAGTTTGGGATTAGACCAACAAACTTGAGAATCCTCCTAAACGATCTGCCGATCTCATATTGTAAACAAAAAACTACTAAACTTTTCACATTATTGTGTATTATATACACGAATTTTCAACTTTATGGTCGTTGGTAACCGGCCACTCTTGTCTCAAAATTTGCCTACCCATAGTTACTAATTTTACATATATATGGTTAGGTTATATATGTATATATATGTATACACACACACATAAGTTGTGATATATACACACATTACATGTGTGTATTATATATATATATATATATTATATATATATAAGCAAATATTATATATATATATATACACACACATAAGTTGTGATATATACACACATTACATGTAATGTGTGTATATGTAATTATATATATATATATATATATATATATATATATATATATATATATATATATATATTTATATATAATATTTGCTTACTCTATTGATGTAGTGAAAGGGTATGTGATATAGTTTATACGTGGTCAGTTTATGATACTTTTTATTATAAGAAACTGTCAACTTTCAAAATGTACAAATAATTATGAATCTATATACAAACAACAACAATAGAGAAACATGTGGCACAAGTCGGTCATACATATCTCATCTTATTTGTAAACCAACAAGTAATACAATGTCCTGTTTTAAAATTGCTTCATGCATTTCGTGTTGAAAACAAAACAATATGAAACGTGACTACACTTAGGAATATGTTTATATGTAATCGAGGAAGTGTGCCACGACGTGTAGCGTATAGCAAGTCACAAATCATATTAAATTATTCAATAAAATATGTCCATTTGAACATAATATAAATATAATAAATTTAACTTAATTTCTTAAATTTACGTGGTTGTTTGTGACTAATTAATACAGTTAGTAGTTAGAATAAACAAATTTAAAGTTATTTACTGCACTAACAATAAATCATTAAGTACTAAAACGACATTTGAATTGTTTTTGATTTCGTTAAGTGATTGATATAAATGTGACAATCGTTTATGAATACTTTCATTTTTACGTTTGCTTGACAACCAGAGAAAAAAATTATTTATTTATTTAAGTAACATCAGGTTATTCTGAAAATATCTAAAATATTTGTTTGTTTTTTTAGGCAAATTGAAAAACAATAGTATTAATCCATGTCTATCGTTTTGACGACAGAGTATAGTAAAAGTGGCAGTAAATAATCAGTTCTTTGAACTAATTTTTATTTTGAGCAAAATATTTAACAGTTTGTTGTGATGTCTTCTAACACAGTTATTATTTATAATTATATACAGAAATCAAATCTTCGCTAAGTATATAAAAAAAAAATTAAAATGAATGTTTAATACAAACTAACAAGTGGAGTCGACAATCTTGTAAAATACGTCAATTTAATATATGTTTACAATTAAATAATCTTCATTTAGTAGTAGATTTTGAGATGTTTCCTGCTTTGCAACGCGAACGAAATATTGGGTTTCATAATGTTTTCATTAATTGTCAAAATGTGTAACCTAAATGTTAGAAAACAGACTTTTTTTGAGGAATTTTAAATACTTTTAATCCTTTATCAGAGGTGGATTATGTGTGTTTTTGTTTGTTTAATCTAACTGATATAATTTCCAAAATCTTTTTTTTTTTTTTTTTTTTTTTTTTTTTTACAAAACGTCATTCCTTTATTAGAAATGTGGAAATCAAATCTCTTCATAGTTGAAATAACCATAACTTATTGCAAATTAAACAGTAAATAATCTCACAATGAAATTTTAAAATTAAGTACTAGTTGTTAAAGATTTAAAATGCCAATCAAAATTTAAATACAAAATTATAATGTGATAATGCTTAAACTATATTTGGAATCTAGATTACTAAATAAAAGATTACCACTATTTTAACAACTATAAGTTTTTGGTATATATTATAATTATATCAACAGAAATGAGCAAAGGGAAAGTTGATTTTAGTCAGCAATATATTTAATCATAATTGCCAATACCTAAAGTTGGAAATGACTTATTTCTATTCTAGAATTTATCTTTTAACATTATTTAAACAGAAGTATGTTTAAACAAATTTTGTCGATTTATTACAGTGGTTACTTAATAAATATTTATTGTAATATTTGTCTATGATTAACTTTTTCATAAATAATTTCAACGATTATTAAAGTTAAATTGTTTTGTAATGAAGAATTAATTAAATCAAGTTCTTTAATAGGTCACTATAAATAATTAAGGAAAAATTATTTTCTTAATTTAAATTTATGGAGTTCTTGTATGATATTTTCTGTAACTAAGTTTCCTAAGTAAAAACTCCAAATGTACTAAATTAGTACATTTGTACTTTTACATGAGTTAAATATTGAACCTAGATTAAACCAATTACTAACGTAATTAATTAAAAGTAAAAATTATGTTTTTATACTAATTGTTATAAACAATATTTTTAAAGTGGAAGTTATTAAGGAATAAATTTAATAAATTAAAAATGAAATTTAAACTTGACCATTAACGTACAAGAAACTCGTCTATTGAAATTATTGTAAGCTTATAAAATCTACTAAAAAATATATTTATAGTGATCTATCTAAATATTATTCATTTTTGTTCACGAATATTTAAACCAAGATAAGTTCATAAGTTACCATGAATTGTGAACTGTGCAACACTAGACGGTACTGCAATATGTAACTTGTCGTCCAACAGTTTATTTGGTTAAAATATTTTAAGAATATTTTAGATACTTGTAAATGTATACAACAGAATATTTAAGTAAATCGGATGAATGTAAACAAAATATTGATATTTAAAAATTGAAACACAGTTTTGGGGTTATGTTATGTTATTTTTTTTTAACAGCTGTTATGTTAATTTGGAAAAATATATGTTATTTTTTTATAACACACATTTGCGTAGTTTTAAAACTGTACTGTACAAAACCTATTATTTTATTAGTTAATCATGTTTTGTTTATTTATTTATGGATTTTTAATATTTTTTTATTTTGTACTTAAATTGGAATTCATGAAAAAAACATCCTCGAGGTGGTTGAAAAATAATCAATAGCAAAGTTGCATTAAATATTATAGTAATAATTTTGTAATCTTTTAATTGTTAAAATAGTTTGGTAACATACTAGGAAAAGCTATTGAGAGAAAAATAACATTTTTATGAACCAAAAATCACTTAGAATAATAACAGTAGTGTAATATATGTTATTATATGTATACATATACATATTCACTTTAACGACATATATCCATAACTAAACCGTAATTTTTCACTGTTGAATTTAGTGCCAAAATGAAATTGTAACTATCTTAATGAAAGAATCAATCATCTTAAATAATAATATTGACTTATTACGAACATTATAACAAGACCACTGTATTATATAAATTGTAGTCCCTAATCTACCTAAATGTACATATTTAATTACATCTGGTGAGGGTGGCACCTGAATAAGAATTATATAAATTGTTGAGAATTATCAATGCATTAGGTGTGGACGTATTATTGGGGATGTAATGGAAGTAATAGTGGCCGCCTCCTGATCAATTTACTTGAGTGCATCCCATTTACTCAAGATGTAAACTCAATGAGTGATCGTCAATATCAGAATCTTACACTTATGCTACTTGTTATTACAACATATAAAATACATGTGAGTTTTAAGACAAATATAAGATATATATATATATATATATATATATATATATATATATATATATAATTTATACTACAATAACAATCTATTAGGATTTATAATACTGTATTGACGGAAAAAACACTAAATATATATACTAGAGAATAATATAGCTTTAAAATTTGAATAACGGTTTAATCCTAATTCACTAATACGAATATTGGTCTTAAAACAAATGATTTTATATGATTTTCAACACATTTTGTATTGTAACACATATATTATTGCTATCATTAAACACTGCATGTAACAAATTGTCTTCTCTATGTTTACTGATGGTGTTTGATTGATATTTAAGGCTTTATATCTGTCATTGTATTTATTGCAATTGCATTGTGGTAGGACAGTACATTCTTAATGACCGTGCTTTAAAAAGGTACACTTAAACAGAAACTTATGTTTTACTCGAAATCCATACAAGAAAATATTAAATTAAAGTGAGAGTGCTACAAACTATATTGTTACATGGTTTTGGATAGGACAAATCATAAATTTTAATATTGTTATTTATATTTTTTTTATTAAACATTTTTGTTTGATATGTTAAATATAGCCTAATTGTATTTGAGCTGAAATTCAAGGTGCATTGTTTTCGTCTTCCGATTTACTTATTTTTAATATTTAGTAAATTAATATTAATTCCCTTTTTTGGTTTACTGTATATTTTATTATCAACATAATCAGGGTAGAAAAATCACACGAAAAACGACATTTATTTACAACACAAAAACTGAAACTAAGTAGTTTTTGTATGTTTTTTAAGCCACGATGAAAATGGCTTTCTTTAAGTCCATCGGTGTTACTTTTTTTCTGACAGGCCGGACCAAATGTTTTATGCCTTACAAATTATTACAAGAAATATTAATATATAGAGTGATTTTAAATAAATATTTTAGTCTTTGGCTTAAAATCTGTTTATAAAACTATTTACCTTATAGTTTAAATGTCATTCATTTTACTAAATTTTAAATAGCTGTATTACAAAACGCATTATGTATTTTTTTGTCTAATATTCAAAATTGTAACTTAGAAAAATGAATAATAAATGGTACCTATGTAATAAAAATCTAGTGTCTGGAAAAATTACTGTGCCCTAGACCAATAAATGGAACTTATTATAACACACAAAATTTGTTATACTGTGTTTTTGTGATACTGTGTTTTTGTGATACTGTGTTTTTGTGATACTATACGTTGAAATGGAGAGTTTAAGTGAACAAGAGCGTATTATGATCCTGATGATGCAAGGCTACAGAGACCGGGTGAGATCTTATGATGAAGTAAGGACTTTATTTAATGACACTTATCCTAATCGAAACCCAGTATCTAAATCAGGAATTCAAAAAACTATCCAACGTTTCCAGGAAACAGGCAGCGTTAAAGACCGCCCCAAACATGGAAGACCAAAATCGGTTACAAATGAAGTATTATCACTTGACGTTTTACATTCTGTTGTAGAAGATCCTCACGCCTCAACAAGAAATGTTTCCCTAATGTTAGGTATATCTCAAACATCAGCTTGTAGAGTTTTACACGGCGGTAGTTTTAAACCGTACAAAATTCGTTTAGTTCAAGAGCTATAAGTGAGGACGATTTTGTTCGTCGATTAGAATTTTGTGAACTGATGATGAGGCACATTGATAACAATACAATTAGAATGAACAACATTGCTTTCTCAGACGAAGCAACTTTCATGTTAAACGGTAACGTTAACAGACACAATTGTCGTTATTGGGCTGATGTTAACACTCATTGAACCCTGAAAAACTAAAGTTTGGCTTTGCATTGTGAGGGATCAGTTTGTTGGACCCTTTTTTATTGATGTCAATCTTAATGCCGAGGTATACCAGGAAATGCTACAAAATAAGATTTATCCAGCTATCCAAGCAGCAATCAACAACTGTAATCAAGTTTGGTTCCAGCAGGATGGAGCACCTCCACACTATGGCCTGCATATCCGCGAGTATTTAAACAATATTTTTCCCAATCGCTAGATAGGAAGTATCGAGTGGCCACCAAGATCGCCAGATCTATCTCCACTGGACTACTTTGTGTGGGGTCACATTAAAAACAACGTGTATAAAACGAAACCCCAGTGCATTAATGACCTTAGGGACAGAGTAGTAGCGCAAATTAAAAAAAATCCCGAATGAATCCATACAGCGTGCCGTTTCAAGTTTTTACGACAGGCTTGGACATTGTCAAACTGTCCTGGGGCATCAGTTTGAACACCTGTTATAAAAAACACAGGATAGTAAGTTTAAGCCGTTTTATTGTTTAATGTAATTAATTACTATGCTATTGTAATTACAAATTAATAATAAATTATAAAAAGAAGTTAATTTTATTAGCTGTTGATTTTATGTTTCACAAATTCATTGTTTTCAATTAACAGTAAATTTCCCAAGTATTACAAATTAGAACCAAGTTCTGAAAATTTCAATGAGCTGCTATTTTGTACTGGGTTGAGATAGAAAGCTCTGGTTTCCACTGTCCTTCTTTAATCAAGGACTTTAAAATGATTGACACTTAATGGGTCTTTACATTTCAAAATTTTGAGCTGCCCCCCAAAAATCCCATTTTGGGGAAATGGGCAAAGTTGTAATAGTGACTAAATGTTCACTTTCATTTCCTAGAAAGTTGTCCTGACTTTCATTTTTATATCTTTATCCATTTAAAATTTAACAGGATGTATCCATACTTTTGACTCACAGTGTATATTCCTTCTATTGATATTTTTTTATATTTATGCAAAAAAAATCACATGATTTTCAACGATTTGTACAATTAAAATTCAACCAACGATTTACATATAATTTACATTTTTAAAACTGTTGCGACTACTACGTCTAAAATATAGCTTTAAGATCTGATTTGAGCAGTTACGGACTACATTACAAAGATTATTAGCCTAATATTTTTTACGACTTCATTTATAGATAAAATATTTATTATTGATATGGTGTTTTAAAAATTATAACATTAGTATTTAACACTAAATGAAGTGGATATTGTATTTGCATGAATTATTGTTCCCAATTAAAAATCGTAATACTGGAGGTTAACCTAACTATAAATGTAATTGGACGACTAAATTGGCTGTCAGTGTTTTGAATCAAAACGTTAATTGCACGAACGTTCACAATCCCTAGTCATTTAATTGTCTCACTACTTAGCAGTACAATGCAGATGATCCAATGTAATCATTAATTACTGTTGTAGAGATTGGACGGATAAAGTTGGTATGAACTTTATAACTACAGGAATTACGTTAAATATATGTTTTGCACAACTGAAGTTACACTTGTTTATATCTCTAATAATCAGTATAATATCTGTATTATTAAAAATTGAAATAAAATATAACAACCAATCTGATTAGATACAATTATGTTGTGTATTACAACAAAAAAGACACAGATTGGTTGTTATATTTTATTTCAATTTTTAATAATTAATATGTAAATGTACGATGCATTCATTTTAAACATCACAGCAACTCCTTTTGTAATATGTTTGACATTTCGTGAAGCCCTTTTATTGTAGCTGTAGCACTTTTGGGCTTACAATTATCAAAAGATAATTAACATTAAATGGCAAATCTTAATCTTAAATAATGTTCATTATTTTTGTAACATAGAATTATATTTGTGTATTATTTATATTACTATATTATAATTTGTATCACCAAAATTGAGTTTTTATTATTATGTCTTTGTAATGCATACTACCTAAAATTAATAGAAATTATGCGCAAAATACAGATTGAAATAAAGTAACTGTCATCATTACACGCCACTGAGTCAACTATTTCATCTAGAAGAATAGCGGTAATTTCATTGGCTGTATTTTTTCTACTTACAAAATAAACATATTTTAAGAAGATATATACATTGGAAACATATGTTTTCATATTATTTGATCAGAAATGAATAAGGCATTGATAAAAATATCTTTACATTTTTAATATTAAAATACAAGAATTATTTCATCACATAATTCATTTCTGTTAATCAAAGCTATGTTGACCGTTAAACAACAAAGAGGGTAGCACAGATCTCAATTGGATTTTCCCCCTTAAATTGAACAAGGTACGTGAAACGTGGGAAAGTTGATCACAAAGATAAAGGTTGCAAAACACGTGTATCGTGACTTCTCTTCTTTTTGTTTCCATGTCTGTATTGCAAAAACATAAGTGGATATCTATATTTAAATATTATTTATTACCACAATTTCTTTCTAGATTATGTGAAAAATACATTTTTAGCGGCTTTTCGTTTTCTACCAAACTGTAATAAATCTTTAATTAACAGAATTTTTGAAAAACTGATTCATCTTAGATCATAAAATTGGTCTTTGTTAGACTTATTCGGTTTGTACTCGTCTAACTTATAACATTTATAGCTATTCAATAATGTGATAAATTTGGTATAATAAATAAATGGTAAAGTTGGCTCTGCAAAGCAAAGTAAATCATAAAGTATTATTATCACTCAATTGCCTATATAGACATACACTTACAAAATTAAAACGAGTTTCTTTGAAAATATTTCAATAACTCTTAAAAAACGGAGGGGAAAAGAGAAGAGGCTTCTGTATGAATTTAAAAAAAATTAAATTATCGTATAAAAACATGTAAAATAATAATAATAACAATAATAATAATAATAATAATAATAATAACAAAATTAAGTTCCTGCAGTTCCATAACTATGTGTTAATTTACAGTTCAATCAGCTCACAACCTATTCAAAAGAATAACTACTAAGTCATGAGAAAACTTATGACTTATCTTTTATAGAACTGTGCCAAACTGGAAAGGAAGTTATTTATTGAAAAGTGGAATCAAACCTATTGATATCAGACATAAAATACATTGGGTTTATTATCAATTAACAAATTAAAGAGTATATACTGTAAAAGTTATAAATACAAATGAGTTAAATGAACAAATTTGCCTGAAAAAAGTATAGAGATATTCCAAGTTGTTCTGCTTAAAATGATTGAACGTTCATTAGAAAGACGATAGAGATGAACGGTGTTGAATATTAAGGCAAAACGCCTTTGGATTATTGGATAATGAATTATTGAAATTGAGTTAAAGGAATTTATATTTACAAGAAATTTAAATCTTCAAGATTCTATTAGCACTTGCTTTTTCTCATGGATTTACTTACCCCAACGACTTTGTTAGATATAGTTATTATTGAATTAAAGGATATTTTATAATAAATGATTTGTAAGAATCAGAAATAGCATAACAATTTAGATCATAAAATATTTTTACAACATTTACATATTGATAAAACATATTTCAGGATATTTTAAAACCCCAAAATAAAAACAAAACACAATTTTAATGCAGTTTTTCTTGGGACAGTATTGTTAAATAATTTGTATGTTAAGTTATATTTATAAATAATACTTTACTTATAACATCATGCCAAAAGAACAGTGGATTTACATTTTCTTTTATTATTGAAATATATTTAGCTGATTGTTTGAAAAAAATTCACTGTACTTAAAACACCATTCTTCAGAAATGTATAAAAACATGTAGTTTGAAGAATCGATAAAAATTTTTGTAAAACCTAAATCTTTAGAAAACCTAGATAATATATTGGAATAAATATGAAAATGAGTAATATAAACATGAAAATTGAATATAAGAATAATAATTAAAAGATTTTGACGTCATGTATTTATTGCAAAACAAATAATCAAATCACATAACAATTATTTTAGTAACTTGAATGATCTACTCGACTTAAAGTTTAGACCATGACTTTCCAATCTAAACACCTTTAAAGTTTAGAGGTGTTGTTTCCAATGGATTTTTATTTGTTCCTCATTGATTTGGTGACAACAGATTCAGTTCCTTTTTTTAGTAACTCTGTGTATGCTAAAAACGTAGTTGATGGCGTAGGTTCATTATGCCGCAAAGCAAACCTTTATTTGTTCATTATGTCCGGCTTTCAAACCTCTACCGATGTAGGAGTTACTTATAATATTTATTTTGTAATGAAATACTCATACAAAGTATACTATTTTATATCATTCTATTCAGAAAACGTTCTACTTTCGTACAATTTTTTTTTAATGACAAAACTATTTTTGACTACCGCCTCCCCTTAATGAAAAGATTTAGTGTTAGGGGTAAGTACTAATAATTTTAAAATACATTTTTAATTAGTAAGTATAAATATTCCGAATGTCTAAGTAGGTAACATATATAATATTAAGAAAAACAAAGAACTTGATTTAGGTGAAAATAGAAAAATGGTGATGGGAGACGGTAATAAAAATTAAAAACAAAAGAAAATTAATAAATAGTGGCTTTACTAAAAAATTCAAAACTTTGATTGTAATAAGTTAAAACAAAACATGAATGATGTTTATATTGTGGTATATTATGCTACTGTTCATTGGCAAATTGTTTATTGTTTCAATGTCAAAGAATTGAGAAATTAATGCTAGTTAGTCTTCTTCCTTTGACATATTTTGTTATACAATTATAATTTATCCTCCTGTATTACGAAGTACAACTTTACTAAATTATTTACTGTTCTACATTAATTGAAAAGAATAAAATTCAGTGCTATAAAAATTCAACAATTACACACAAAAATATATAGCCAACTTATAAAACCGTTCAAACTGTTATTTTCTTTATGTTAGAAATATTTTCCTCTACAATGTTCTTCGAAACTATAAAACCCCTTTCAGATGTCGCCGTAAGGCCAAATGTGACTTGGTTTACACGATTTTATAGCTCACCTCATAAAACTTACGTCATAACTTTACGATTTTGCTTGCATATCTGTTATTCTGTTTCATATAATATATACATTATTTATTATTACATTTGTTTTTATTTTTTCAAACTTTGCATAAATTAAAATGACTGTTAAGATGAGAAGGAATTTCTCTCTACCACTTATAATTGGGTTATAGTCCTTACTGATGGACGATTGTGCCAAACAATAGTGTCAACAAAAACAATGATTTGTATAATAGGCCTATAACAACCCATTCAATTGATTTCTTCAAAAATCTAACCTATACACATATTATAAAATGATGAATAAAAATACCATATTCCTACAATTGTTTGCTGTACTACAAACAAAGCAAGAAACCAGATTCATTCTGAAAAATCCTCAGAAGAAATTTGTTAAACAATAAAAAAAAATATTTTATAGTTTTTTTGATACGTTTTTTCAACATTATAAGAAAAAACACTATATAGGGTAATCCTATTTTGAAAAAAAAAAATTCTCAAATTATTTTATGATTGTAATATTTATGTAATAGTTACAGTACAGCAGTAGCCATCTAACACTTAACAGGTGAGTTAACAATTTTTCACAATTTATAAATGATCTCCAAAAACTCAACATCAGTTATTTTAGAAATTTATTTACCTGTAAAATAAATATGTTAGAATTTTATACAGTGTAATCAAAATATTTACAAAGTGATAATTTATCAAATAATGATTTCAAATTTATACATATTAATTGTTTATATATTATTATAAATATTTTACCAAATTTCGTAATCTTATTCTATACAAATTTATTAGATCTGCTGTTTGAAACGTATTACAATTTTAAGAGATAGCTTACACCAGTTTAAAATACGAAAAATATTAACATGTCATTTACCTACACACAAATACCTGTAAGAAGAAACGGTTATTCATTTTCTATATCTGTGTATTTTGTTAAAAATGAAAGATTGAAATATTTATGTGATTATATCAATGAGTTTTACCCAACCACAATTTCAATACAGAAATATAAAAACATAATCTCCCCTTCTGAAAATTGTATTTAGGTAGAACAATAGTTTATAGAAAACCCACACAAACAAGTGTATAACTTAATATTTACACCATTCATCTTCACTTAAATGAATGCTTATGCATCACTTAATTAGATGCAAGTTACACATTCGAGATATTCCCTGCAAGGACTATATATAATGACAAGACAATAAAAGTATATTTTTAATAGATTGAGGTAAAACTAAGGATTTACTAGTGATTTAGGTGGATATTATTGTTTAATACCAGCACATAATAACCAAAACTTTAAAACTATAAAGCACAATATAGTCTCAAATGTAATGAAAAACCATTTATTTAGTTTAAGTACTTTTGTTTGATCTGAAATCACTTATTATCATAATATGTCAACTTTAGGTTAGCTTTTTCCAATCACATATAAAATATGAGACCAAAATTATCAAAAAGCTAGTACTAGACAGTACTATCTATATAAGAGAATTTCTTCTTCAGTCAATATTATTTTATTTGATGGCTCAAGGAAAACACTTTTAACGATACATTTTTTTTTTTTTTTTTTTTTTTTTTAAATTAGGTTTTACAGCATTTTTAATATGTTAGTCTTGTAAAGCTTTTTCAATCAAAATTATAAACTTTTCTGTCTGCTTCAAATGTTGATGTAGAACTATAAAGAAACCTCTATTGTCATCATTCTACTTGATACAGTTTTATATTCACTTCACTTGGAGATAAATGTTAAAGCTATACAAAACATATTAAATAAAACGTTATAAATAAATATAGCACAAAGGAACTACTAACTCTTAAGTTCCTTTGTTGCAAACTCACAAAGCTTGGCCTACTTTTTAAGTTATATTCTACATTTTAGACAATACAGACTTTGAAATACGAGACAAATTTAATAGAAATTTGTAGTTAATCAATAATAGATATTGTAATATTGTGTCCTATATTGGTAAACAAATTTATATTCCTTTGTGAAATTAAATTAACTGAAAGTTTAACATTTTTATTTTATTTAGTCACAAACAAAATTATTAGCTTGATTCTTAACGTATATTATTCAGTTATTAGATATATTATCTAAGTGTAAATACAATCTTAGTAATCATACTGAGAAAAGAGACGAAAAAATACAATGAAATGGACAATTGTTGTGTGATATATATCAGTAACATATTTCCAAATATATATATATATATATATATATATATATATATATATATATATATATATATATATATATATATATATAGGTTTAGCAAGATCAAAAGTGTTAACAGGAACACTTCTCATCCACCTCCTTATTTATTAAGTACCCCTAAATGTTTAGAGAAACATTTACATATGCTAAATTGCATGTATATAATACACATTCTGACTGTGTATAACAACTTTAGAGAAACCCAGTAAGTAAACTTAGTTAAAGGATAATTTATGAGAAATAATAGGAGGATCTACAATATACAGAGCAATTGTCTTATTTTATCTTGAATATGATATTTTGTCTATATAAACGAAAACTTACTAGTAATCACCTGTTCCCATGGGATATTATTTGTCTACAATGAAAACTTGTAATAAATTGAACAAATTTAAGACAAGTGTTACGATTAAATGCGTTTATATTGAACCAATATATAATCAATTTCTTTAACAGTAGTAATGTATTTTTGTATATTGTTCATATTTTTATTTACAAATAAGAGAAAATATGTTTTTAAGCAATTAATTTTGAAGCGCTAATTTTAAAGTTCATCTTAACATATTTTGATAACCTATATATATATATATATATATATATATATATATATATATATATATATATATATATATATAATGTGTTTTCTTCATTTATATTGTATGCATTAAATTGGTTTTGTATCTTTTAAAAAATTGAACTTCAGATACATATTCATACCTATGCATTAATGAAATTTATTATTTGTCATAAAATAATCTAAATCCTAAATCGTCCAATAAAAGGATTAGATAAATGTAATAATAATAATAAATATATATATATATCCTAAATCTCATTCGGTAACTGTTGCGCACTTTAAACTGTCAAGATATGTGTTTGTGTTGTATTTTCTTTAATTTACTTTAATGTAGTGACGATTGCAGATAAGTAAGTAATATTTCTGATGATAGGATAAAAGTCCCGAAACTCGTAACACAAAAACAAAAAGAGGTCACGGAAGGAGTGAAACAAAATATGGTAAGAAACTTTGTCACAAACACTATATTTAGTTCAATATATTCACTTTATTCAGTCATGGCGATAATGGTTTTTCCAGTTACGGCATGAACGATTCAGCTTAACACAAAACTCTTTATTGGTCATGTTTCATATCAACTCTACTAACAAACTACAATATCATCCATATACAGTATATTGTCTCTTGGTTCCTGCATATTTAATATTTGTAATGTTAATTTATCTTCTGTTCTGAGTGAATAGAAAATGATCTCATATTCCATGATTTACACGTACGCTACTAAGATAAACATATTTAAAATATCATATTATTAATACACCATTAATATTTCGTACAGAACTCAGTTTTATTCTAAGCGCTAAATCTCTTTCTACCTCTATCTAATATACACAGTGTATGAGAAACCGTCTTGAAATTTTATAACAATCGGTATCTACCCTACTCCCCCACCATCAATTAGTTTAAAGAAGAATTATTCTTATCGGGAATTACCTCATATCAAACAACAATACTTTGTTATTAAAGAAAATACAAAATGAAAGTAAACAAAGTGTGACTTTAATGTGATTACAACTTTATTTATCAATTTATTTGTGGAAATAATTCAGGTTTTACTACAATTGAATACAGAATCATTATGATTGATTTAGAGTAGACATGTAAATGTACGTTGGGCCATGCAATTTAACATAAAAGGAATGCTACTGGAGAGAGTACGTTATCACAGCATGACACACATAAGTTTTCTAAAATAAGTGCATGTGATAATAATGAATATCCATCACTTCCTATAAGTAAATACTAAGTATGTTAGTATACTAAGTATGTTAGTAATACTAAGTAACAGAATGATAGAAACAATACCTATAGGAAGCTGAAAACGTTGTAAAAAGGTACATGTTTAAAATATAACTGCCTGTAAACGAAATAAATTATGCTGTAATTACTGAAAGAAATACAGTTTAAACTATAATATTTGATCCAAGACAATTTTATATTTCATTAACAAAAAGATGTAGGATGATAATATAAGGAATTTAATTTATATAATTGTCTAATTACAAGTTTAATAATAACATAGTTCAACTTATAGCTTATTTTTAGAAAACATGTCTTATATAAAACAATAAGAGAGTTGTAATTGTGTTTTTTAAGTATAAGTCAATAAACTTAAATTTACTGTATAGATATTCAAACTTGTTTGTGATTAGAAAGACAACATGGAACTTTCATGGTTTAAACCAATTTACGGCTTTTTAACAACACTATCAACTTATATTACTACTGAAATCACATACAAAATTCTTGACTAAATGAATGTGTCATTTTAGTATATTGGGTTGTCTGATGTCTAGACGTAGGTTATTTCTCGATTTCATTTTGTCTTTGTTTCTTTGATGTTTTAAGTTAAAGTTTTATTCATTCAATTTAAGATTTTATTATATATCAATGTTTTACAACCATTACGGAGAAGGAAAAAAGGAAGATATAATTAAATAATAATTTTAACTTGAATAGTTCACATGGTTAAATAAAACATGGAGGCTTTGATGGCAGTCAATGGTTTATGGTTGCTCCACATATTTAGACTAGTTAACTTTAGTAATTTTCATTTAATTGGTGATTTACCAGAGCCTGTCAATCAACCAACTTTGCAATTTGTAACTCTGCTGAAATTAAACATAGCTGATTATCCAGCTATAGACGTAACTCACTCATAGCTACTATTCCACCAAAAGAATACCTTCACACCTTTAAAAAGGTCCAAAATTGACTGTCGCAGTTCTTTGAATGAAATCCTGAACTGCAATAAGCAAAATAACAACAACACACCTTAACATTTCTGATGGAGCAACAAATCTATACCTCTTCTATATGAATTCCATTACATATAAAGATATGATCAGAAACTACCGAGGGATATGATAGTTCTACATCCAAGACTTTCGGTGTAAAAATATGATTACAACGCTACTATGACAGTTCCCTGTCAACCTTTCACTAGTTTTACACTTTAAAATTGCTTACTTTATTTATGAGAGTCTGAGTTTAGTTTTAGACATTCATTAGGTTTTAAATCACTCCGATCTCTGTCTATCTTTAGTCATAAAAATACATATAAATTCGTTAAAAACTAATCGTAGATCTTTATTTGAAAATCGATAAACATAATACAATAATGTATAGTTATCATTTTAAAGAACCAATGTTGGGAATTTATGAATCAATATCAACATATGAGATATTATAAAATCTTATTTTTACCATCTTATAATTTAATGTTGTAACTGATGTAATTAAATATTGTGCAAATGTAATTATGGAATTCAATATTTCCTCTAAGTAAACCCTTCAAAATATATTTTTTTAATATATTGTTGTCCTTATTTATTTACCTTTTTGAAATTTTTTTTAAAAATATTTTTATCAAATCTTCTAAAATCTGTTACGTACTTGTAATTTATTCATACAGCCTACACAAAAATATGACTTAATTTTGAAATCCTCTATAAAGGATTTAAGGATATAAAGAACAATGTAAATATATTCTTCAGCTTTTAGATCTATTAATCTTTGCACAGAAGGAAATGTATAAAATTACAAATTTCTTTGAAGAAGCCATGTAGAATACAAAGTAATTTCATGGACCCTCTTATACAGGTTAAACATAATGACGTTTTTTATACAAAGATACGTAAACAATAAAGTTTCCAAAACTCAATTTCATGATTAACTTGCATTGAAATGTTGTCTTAAATATGTATTTATTATCACGTATGATTATAATGTGTGTCATAAAAAGGTCAAAATGATTTTGTCTCTAAAACATTTGATTTATAACCATGATTTATCTGATATGGCAATTGTGTCGTTGCAATCGTAAAGTCTTTTAATTTGGAGTTTATTCAATTATTTACCGTTGATTAAATAATATAATTTTAAATTAACCTATCTTTAATATCTAGGACCCTATTCTCTTGCTAAAGTATGTTTAGACTGTTCAAATATTGTTTATTCAGGTATTGTATTTTTATAGTAAGTTACATAATTATTTTTATTTATAAACATTATATCTCATGTGGGAATCATTAGGTTAGTTGTATGTACGATGATAAAAATATTACTTATTTGATTATTATTATTGATTTTAAATAAATTGTAATAACTAAATATGCAATTATTTATTGCCTAGTATATTTTAAAATTTATCGTTGAGCAAGGTTATGATACCTTGTTTATCATTTGAGCTAACACCAAAATCTTGCTTCTACTCATGATTACTTTATTCATTCAAATTTATTAACGATTTTCACAGAGTAATGGTGTTAGTTTTAATTTAAAATACATTTTTCATATCTTTGTTAAATTCAATCTTCCACAAAATAGTCATCTCTGGTTTGCTTCTAAGGTTGGTTTTTGCCTGACTTGTGAATTCTTTGCATAATAATAATAAATTATTATACTATATTATAAACTAGAAACATTTCAAATATATACATAAGTTCAAAAAATATAGACTTAAGATAAACAACATTTAAATTAATACATCTGTATTGCAAAGTTAAAACTAATTACATTCAAACTTAGATAAAAAATAATGCATAATATTTGTTGCACGAAACATTTCTAGTTATGAACAATACATGTTTCAGTTTTTATTCAAGATTCAATATTATATCTACTTTGATCACAAAATAAATACCATGTTAAAAAGTATCCACTCTAAATGCACTTTAGGGAGAGATAAGAACCAGCATCATTATAAAATAGCTAGTTGTTTACATACTTCTGGAATATATTTATTGAGGGCTATTGGGATAAATTGTATGTGGGTTTGTATACAAGAGAACGTGGGTCAGCGTGTTTTTATGAATTAGGTTACATAAAGTCACATAAAGAACGTTTATTTTGGAGCAATTCATTGATTTAAATTGATATGAAAAATAAATTATATTGGTAGGGGAGAATAACAATAATTTTATGAGAATAACAAAGAACATATTTTGATTAACTATATTTAGGTAATGATTATGAATTTCATTAATTGTTTGCTCAACGAATATATTGTTATACGCTCCTTGTCTCAACAATATTTTAATGAGATTTGTCAGAAGAGTACCCCATTTAAATACGTAAAGCATTTGTAATAATTTAAAAACTATTATTGAGATATGTTAGCGTAGCATTAGTCTATTTAGAGATACAAATTTACATTTAGTATATAATGTTGAAAAGTCTCATTACTAGAGGAAAAATTTTCAAAAAAGTTTTAAAGACCTAAATATATATATTTTAATCGTACAAAATATTTACAATACACAGTCCTACATATATAATTCTGTGTTGTCCACTTAAAACAAACTAGCAATATATAGGTAAGTGTGCACTAAACGTTAGTTAGGAGATTGAGTGGACCATCTCATACTGTACCATTACATTGATTTCCCTGATTGCTTCATGGAAGGGACTATGTACTCGCTGATATTTATTTAGTTATGTATTTTTCTTATGGAATAAACATTTTAGGATAATAATTTATTTACAATATAATATTTTAAAACGTGGGTTCGAAACTAGTTAGTTTATGAGAGAGATATATTGATAATTTTTTAAGTCCATGGTGTATCTTGTTAAACAAAATCAAAGTTCAATAAATTTTGAAAATGGGTATTTTCCAAATATAATAAATATAGTCTCTCAATTATAATTATTGCTTGCCTCAATTTAGAAGTGAAAAAAATTAGTTAGAGATGGGACAATTATAATAATTAAACTTAATTGTGAATGAAAATCAAATTGAAAATCTAATACTTGCTAATATTTGTTTAATAATGTCCAATAGCTAAAAGTTATGGTAATTTTAACTGGTGTAAAAATGTAATACAGTAAAAAGCAATCAGAAAGAAATGGTTTAAAAGCAAGTTGCATAGAATATTGTGTGAGGTGGCAATGCTATTATTATGCATTCCTCTCTGTTACAAGGTTATACATTTTATTTTATGTCTCCTTAACCTTGTACCATATTTTTACTTCATTTGTGAATTTCCTTGAATTGTTATAAATTGATTCTTATTATACATGAGCCAGCAATATATTTGATACCATTTATAATTTACCTACTTATACAATTTTAATTCTTTATACAAACTCATTTTGTAAACTTCACTTATTTATAAAGCTGTGAAGAAACAAACGAATTACGATAATTGTTTAAACTAATTTTAATCTTCAATTGTTAAAACAATTTTACATTTATTTTGACATAGACGAAGATTAATGTAAACGTCTTCAAGTGTGAGTAATTTAATTCACTGTCCAATCAAAACTTTAATAACAATAAAGCTACTGTGTTGTGTAATTTTTTAATCATTACTTACAGACGTAATTAAATTCAATTGTCCATAATTAACAAAATTACATTACAAGACCCTGGAAGGTCGCGGGTGACTTACAAATGTCTCTATCAACAACATTATACATTTGTAGCCTTGGCATCTAGAGGAATGTTATTAAACATATGGAAACCATGAAAAATGCAGTATAGGCCGATTATTATACAATTATCTTCAAATAAAATGTTTCAAATGTTTCTGAAAATTGATGTAAATATTAAATAGCGAAAGCTCAATAAACATAATAACCACACTAGTTTTTTATGACTTTTAACGAAACAAATAAAATCTGTGTTCAGGGACTTAGTTCACCCTGAAATGTCCATTAAATGACTGCGTAGAAGTACGAAAAATACAATTGAATCTTTGTATAACATAATAAAAATATACATTAAAAATAGGTGTATTTTAATGTGAATAATGAATTTCATAGAACAAATTTGAACACACGTTCTTACAAATAGTACGGTTATTTATTCAAACGTGTTTCAACGACAAAGTCGCCATATTCAGTTATGACCTAGGTGTAATAACAAAACTGTAACTATATCACTAAAGATGGCGACTTGGTCTTTGAAATGTGTTTGAATAAATATACCTACTATTTCTGTTCTATTTTTATTCTTTTAAGTATACCATTTCACTGGTCATGCTCAATATTTATTTATACATTGAATTTACATTAGTTAAATCCAAAATTATTGGAAAGTTAAGGAGTCCTTTGGAGCAAATTTATTAAAAATATGAAGTTTCTTGAAGGTATTCGTCATTAAAATTGACGAAGCAATTGAAGATTTAAAATAGAGTATCGACAGTAAATTTGATATTTATAAGAAAAATGATGTTTAACTAGAGTTGATACAAAATTACTTCCTTAATAAAATGTATTACTTAAAATGTCAAAAATAAAAACAAATAATTTAAAATTGTAGATTCTACATAAAAAAAAAACGATTAAACTCTAATGACATTTCAAAAGTCTAAATCATCCCCCTCAGTTGGAATGGGAACACACGTGAGCTTGAGTTTGGATTTGAGGAATTCGAAGGAAAGTAAATGGATGAAACTTTTACTTTATTAGTTGTTTATTCTTGTGAAAGTTTCATTTCCAGACTACACTACGTCTGGCTAATTTCAATTACGCTGGATGCTTCAGAGAGAAGGCGTCGTAAAACGATGTTATTTATAGTGTAGTTTTTCTTGCAACGAAACAAAAGAGTAGCCTACATTTAGTCATAAATCAAGAATAATGAGAGAAAAATAATGTTTGTGGTTAAAAAACAAGTGAATAAATGAGGGTAGAACCTGAAAACACAAGTTAAAAATCATTATCATTTTTTATTTTTATCTTCCTCAATAAAAATGGAAACTTTTTCCATTTTTATGTAATAATTAATTATTAATGGGTACAAACATATTAAATGTGAATTTACTTTTTAAATAAATAACATTGGTTCAAATAATACTGAAGTTATATGGAAATAGTTGAGATAATTTGTTATAATATTAATTTCGAAAAGAAATATTTTGATTTAGAGTTAGTCTAATAATTATTCTCTATAAATACATATAACTGTATTTGATTTAGTCGTTATACCAAGTAGGTAGCTGTCAATTACTATATTATGTGGGAAAAAAATCTTTTTAAAAACCAATATTTAACAATAATTTAAGAATGTCTGCATTGCAATTTAAAGAACAAAATATACAAAAGCTAGGGTCATCAACTTTGAGGAGAACAAATTCCATTCGTATTACACCGTGAAGCATGTCAAACAAATATTTGAATTTACATATTTTGATGAATTTTGTCTAAGGTTGAGTTACATGCCGTTTCTAAACAAACATATATATATATATATATATATATATATATATATATATATATATATATATATATATATACACACATATATATATATATATATATATATATTGTTTGGTGAACAAATGCAATTAAAAGAGTTACTAATGTCTATTAGTGTAATGCTGTTCGTGTCTAATATTGAAGTAAAAATGTAAAGTTATTTATATAACTCACTTGAATAAATTAAAGTATCCAGTTTACACAATATTAATTGTACTAGCCATCTAAATTATAATCAATCTTTTATACTTAAAAACATAATATTTTAACTTTTCCTTGTATTTATGATTATGAAACTTAATTTTTCTTAAAGAAAAATTCGAATATATTTAAAATTAATCCCCTGCCACGCATACCCTATCGTCAATTTTTTTTCAATTGACGATAGGGTATGAAAATCCAGTCCACAGAATAAATTTTTTTGGACGTGCAATTTACGTTTCTCGTTTAATGGTGTTCGACACTTTTAATGAAAATATAAAAAAACAGCCCCTATCCAAAGTTTCAAGAGTTCAATCAGGTGCTACCTCCTAGAAATATGTTTTACTGTGTGGAAGAATGCCTTTACAGAAGTATCTAATCTAACTCTGCAAGTATAAGGAAGAGCTTATATTGTTTTATAAAATTGTAGGTATATTTATGTTATTTTATCTATATGTACATTTTATTTTATTACCTATATAAAATATGTATATAATACACGACATGTCACATGTTTCATGTGTAAAAAACAAAAAGTGTTTAAATAAATAAAATAAAACTAACAACTTCTCTAAATTTCACAAAACCACTCTAAGAAAAGCAGTAATTATATTTAAATGAGCAAAAACAAACAAACAAACAAAAAACAATGTCTCTAAGTCAAATATCAAATATATTTAACTATTTCTTGGATGTTATCTTTGGGGACCTAAATCTCTACGCTAATAGACATGGACTCCGATTTGAGCAAACAAATTTCGAATGTCAAAGATCTGCAATCCTGGAATAAAATCAATTACGTGTATTGTTGACAAAAAGTTTAATACGTTCGACACAAACATGATTATTTGGCTCATGGATTGAATCGGTTTTTAGATTGAATCCCTTACAAATAGTGAATTTCCTAATCACTGTCACTTTACTTTTATCTAGGTCATGAATTTAATACCCATTGATTGTATAAGACACTTCAAGAACATTCCTAGTCGTCATATTAAATGTAATTTGCTGCTACCAGGGTTTGTTGCATATTATTTTACAGTACAAATATTATATTAGAATAATAAGTTCAAATCATCAAATTCTTCCTTTTATAAGAAGTTTTAAGACTTCAAATGATTAAAGAAATAATAAATACAATTTCAGTGTAAAGATTAAAACTCGAAATCAAGTTATATTTATTAAAATGACATATGTAGATAATTGCATCATAATTATTTAATCTGCTTTCATCTATTTATATTAATGTTTTAGTGAAAAAATATATATATTTGCAACAAACAAAATTGAAATATATTTTCGTTACAATTCCTTTTTTTAAAGGACAGTATATTTGCGTACAAATCATATAAACGATTTTAGTTTTACAGTAAATGTCTTGTTTTTCCAAAATAAAAACAATTTGCAGTTAAATGTTCTAGCTTGTTTTCAACCAAAAACCCTTTAAGAACAATGAGATATAGATTTTAAATTTTTATTTTGAAACGTAGAAATTCAAAATAGAACAACCAATAACTGTTAATGCTAGTGATAGAATTTTGAATTATACTTAAAATAAAATACATTTGAGAACACAATACATTAAAATATTTACTATTTGAAATGATTTAACGCATAATAAATAACCTCGGAATAATGAATATATGATTCAATAATAACTGTTATCGATTTGTAACATTACATTTTTCCCATTTTATTTACTAAATATTATCACTTGTGATCGGTGATGTTGTATATAGTTATTTTCGATAATTTGTTGCTTGTTTTATCCTTTACTAACTTTTAAAATCTGCAATTATCCAAATATAGGGCTACAATATTTAACAGTTTTAAGTTTATCGCAATGCAGATGTTCAACATGAACAATTTTGGTTGCCATTGTCATGACCTTCTAATAGATTATACCCGATATTGTTGGCAACCGCACTTACAACAGAACGCAATAAAAGTGATTTATACACGAAAATGAATTACTTGTACACGTGAAATATTGAAAGTATGTTACGAGAATTAATTAGTTTAAAATATTCCATGATAGAACTTTAGTGTGTAACATATCATCGTATGAGTTCATGTATTTATTAATTTTAATTTACCAAATATTGAATTTCATTTTAAGCATATAATTTTCACTACATATTTGTAAAAATAAAGCTTCAGTAATCTTTTAAAAAGGCAATTGCATCCTACATGATTTTACTAAATTTAAAGAATAATCTTTAAACATGTCGATACCAGCTTCTCCACACTCTTAGATTGTTCTCTTTTCCACTTTACACCTCCTGTCTTCCTGAAGGTGGAGTTCTATTATTCCATCGGCAGCTTTGTTACAACCTAGAGCTAATCTAACCTCAGCATGACCCCTTCGATTACTGGTAGTTAGAATGTATCAATCTCTAGCCGATGATTTTGATCAGGAATTCTACTTCTTCTTCGAGAAACTGGTATCCCATGTCTTACCCTACGCCAGTAACCTGACCTTTAACCTTTGTTTCCTCTAAGCTCCAGAGATTTACTTTCTTATAATAGCTAGAGGCCAGCTACTTTCAGCTAGTAAAGCTAACTACATAGTAAATGATGTTAGTGTTTGCATCTCTTTGTCTATGATCTCAGATCTGAGAAACCCCTTCGTTTTCCATTAGCAGAAGATCTTCTGTGGCATCTACCGTTGGGACTCCTCACTACAGAATAATAATTGGCCGCTTCTAGAATCCACGAGACTTTCCTCTGCAGAAAATAAATTAGCCACATTTTTTAACATACTGCTTGGAGACGAAATTCATTGTTTTATACAATTGCCTATTTTTATACCCGTGATATTTTTCCAGAGTACAGTTTTTGCAGTGTAATTCCTAACATTTAAAAATAAGGAATAATTTGATGCTATAATTCTGTATGTACATAAAATTTTAACTTTTATTTTGTTTTGATGTATTGAATGTACTCGAGTTGTAAAGATAGATAATATGAATGAACCCTTAATCAGTACATCACTGAAACTTTATTCATGAACATGTAATAGACTTTCACCGAAGAAGAAAATTGTCAATTTTACTGAAGGGATAAATAGTTACGTGCTTGGAGCGCTCCTTATGGATTTATCGGTAAACTCTCAGATTGGATTTTATATGTAAATAGATTGCTCTTTTATCAAAATATAGGGTGTATTAACTTATCAAAATATAGGGTGTATTAACTGTTGCAGCTAACATCTAATTTATTACTCAAAGATAATATGTTTTAATCATTTCATAAAACGTCTGCTATAGATAATGTAAATATATTAATCAACTTACATTTCCATATCTTTCAATAAAAGTAGTTTTGTATTGTGTAACTGCTACGACTCTTTCACCTTAACATGAGGCTACTTCAGAAAAACAACTATAATAGCTTATACGATTACACTGTAATTCAAACATGTTTACAATTTTAAAATGTAGTACTGTACTAAAATTAAAATACACGTCAAATAATTTCGAAATTTTGAATTTGTGTTCTGGCCATGAGATTTCACTTCTGTTCCTACTAATAGGCTTTAGAAATAACTGAAGTGAAATGTTAAATGGTATGTTTATTAACATAATAACTGTAGTGCACAAAGGAATAAATATGTACTTTCAATAAAAATCATGTATACACAAATGTGTATACATTTATATTTAATATTTTGCAACAAGAAAAATATTATATCACTTTAATTTTGGGGGTAAATATATTTTATTTTTGATTCGCAAAATATAAAAGTAATAGTATTAAATTCATTTTCATAACATAAATTCTCCAAACTAACGTAGATTGTATTACACTTTTCTCTTTTTTTTTGGTTATTATATTGGAAAATAACAATACATTATTGTCACTAATTATGGCAATAACAGAAGAAATATTAATTAATTGACTTGTTTTTTTTTATAGAAAGAAGCTTTAGGATTCTTAATTTTTTAAAACTAACCATTGTTGCATTAAAATGGTACATTATACTACGGTACTGATGATGCTACTGGAAACAAAATCTAGCTAAACTAACCCAATAAGGTTGAAATAGATTTTGGCGATGAAATGTTTTGGGAAAATACTTTCAACTAAAATTATAAACATCAATAGTTGTTTAATTAGTGACGAAAGGAATTAGTGAAGACAATATTTATTAATTACAGCAAAGACACAAATTAATCATGATTTTATCACTTGTGATTTTATGTGAAACATAATCTTTAAACGAATAAAACAAATGTTGTGTTTGTTTACTTAGGTAGTAGTACTTGTTAGTTGATTGGACAAAGGAACACGTATCAAAATAAACTAACTTCATGTAACACGTAATAACTTCCACAAGGTTGTTAAAGTGTAGTTTAACTTGCCAACCTTTAAATTAGTTGCTATATATCTACTATGTATTATTGATGAATCTCCTCTTGGACGCGAATAATATGAAGTCATTTAATGTTTATTTACATTTAGATATTTCTTCAATCTACTGCTTGTTTAGTTAATTAATTGTAACATTTTTGTCAATTTATTGTATAAAATTAGATATATTATAATGCAGGGAATAAAAACTGTGTTAAAATAGCAAAAGTAAATATAACTGTATCTCTATAACTACTAATTCTCATTAAGAAAAAAAAACTAATTTCCTAACAACATAAAAACTAGTTAAAGATTCAAATTAAGTACAATGGTACAAAAATCCAATAATAAAATGCATTAACACTGGATGGCTGTGTAGTACTAAGACAAAAGCTAGTACATATGAAATTACATTCACTGCGAGTTTTATTAAATTAATTTCTATAGAGCAACTCCGCTCAAAACTATTAATTTGTTTTTACATTGTGAATAGTTTCAAAAATGTGTATCTATATTATATATTTTTTATTATTGAAAGTCGTGAAATATTTTTCTGAAAATTAAAGGTAAACTAGTATGTTCAGCTGAAAGTGAGTTATTGTTTAATGAACCTAAACATTCTGATGTCTGTCATAATATTAATAAATATAATAGGTGAGCTAATTGTTAATTTAATATTTTGTAAAATAATCAAAACGTTAGCACAATATTTTAAACTACTAACTGAGGGATACCGGAAATACTGCATGTCTTTTGTATGTGTGTTTGTGTGATTAAAATAATAAGTACTTGTGACTGTGGAAAACAAAATCATAAGTTCTGACCGACTTCCCAGAAACATCGTAATGTGTAAGCCTCTTGTATGTTTTATAATGACGCAAAACGATCAACAGTTTTGGACGACTTCGCTGAAACTTTATTTTTGTAAGTATCTTTATTGTTTTCTAATATTGAAACGATATCGAAAGGACTAGACGACATCCTTGAAACTTTACATTTGTAAGCCTCTTGTTTTGTTTTAAGATAAAAACGAAATAAAAAGTTCTAGACTACTCCCCTGAAAATTCCTATTTGTAATTGTCTGGTTTTGTTTTAAATTCAAAAACGAGATCAAAAGTTCTTTACAACTTCACTGAAACTTCAAAATTGTAAGTTTTTTTAATTTCTTTCAAATAATCAAGAGACAATATTTGACAGAAACTAAGCTTTCTACTCAACTATTTGCGTAATATACAATTATGTTCATAAGAATATTTTATAGAGCGTCATTTGATTACTAAATAAAATGTTTTAATGTATATTTTTGATGTTGTGTCCACTCAATGAGTTAACACATTGTATAATGATATTCCATAATGTAAAAATCTATCTATGCACTTTACAAATTGTATTAGCAGGCCATCGCTGTAATTCTATTACACCATTCCCTTGCAACACTAATACAGGTTCCATATCACGGATGCATATAACTGTTAGTCATGATTCTCTTACTTTAGTCATAAATATTTCCTCATCATTGATATTTGAAACAGAATATTACCACATTTATTGGTATTTTATTTACGAAAAAAAATATTGTAATAATTGATAATAATTATAAAGACGAGCTTTTATAAACTAAGCCAATTTTGTTATCGCCATTTCAACCTTTATTAAATCTTCATACAATGACATCTTACCGTCGTTGATGAATTCCTGGATTTTATCTTGTGTATTGATTTAACGAGAATCAAAGTTATGTTTTTGGTAACAAAGGAGAAACCATTTCCATCTGAAACATAATATTGGCCAAACAGACGAAACTGGCGTCGTTACAATGAAATGACGCAATAAACTATTGACGACTTTAAGTTGACATTATATTAACATATACACTATAAACAGAAGTTGTGCTAACAAAGGATTACCTTATATTGATGGTATTATTGCATGTAATGTTGTAAATATCCGTATAAATAGAATTAAAATATGGGCTCTCTTTATGTTGTTAAATATGTACACAATTAATTTATTGCAAAATGTATACAAGCACAAATTTTTGACAAATATTTCTTTCTTATATATATATATATATATATATATATATATATATATATACATATATATATATATAATAGAATTCATAGCGAATGGTAATTTTTACATTGTCGGTTTCTCTCTGACCAAAATTCTTCATGTAGTATTTGTACATTTTTTTATTATAATGGCATAATACAAAACTGCTATTACTTTAGTCAAACTAAATTCATCGTTTCTAATAAATAATCAAATTTACCTTAGAATCCAATTTTAACTAGAACAAATAAAGTAAGACATAATAATAAAATTACAATTAAAAAATGTTTTTGTGTATTTATTGTAAAGTATACATTGCTAATAGTTGCATTTTAAGTTACCTGTTTACAAATCTGTTTAGGTAAATGTTTAAAAAATATTTTTACAAATAACAACCATATTTTCAAATCTCTCGTATATAACTTTTAGAATTACTTTACGTGTGTTTTTTCATATCAATGAGTGATATAAATGATTTTTAAAAACAAAAGTTTAATATAGCGGTAATATTCAACCTATGAGATATAACATAGGTTAATAACAACGATAGTATAACCGAGGGAAATTATTATAAATAAAAATATAAATGAAATAACACATAATTTTGATTAACAAGTAGTGCTAATTTATATTAAATATTCAAATGAAACTATATAGTATAACAGTATCTCAGATATTGTTAAAGTGTTAGGTACTCTTCTTAGATTAAGAGGTAATATATTTATTTCTACAGGTAAATATTTTCCTCCAAATTACAATTATGAAAGATACTGTATTTTGAGTTTAGCGTTTCAAGTTACAGTTTTTTTGGCAGACATATCTGAGGTTGTAATAAATCTATAGAAAAGTACCAAAATATCTACCTAAATTAGAGCGTTGTAAATTTGTATATTCGAACAAAATTAGTAAAAATGGATAGGTTTTAATTTGCCTCAACTTATTTAAAAAAATATAATAAAAATATTGGTTTTTGAATTAGGAAATCAATAGTAATTATGATAGATGCTCTCTTACTACTCAGAAACAACAATTATGTCTGGGTAAAACAAAAATATAATTCTATCAAAATAATTGCTGTTGTTCATTATAAAACGATGGTTGAATTTAGTTTGGAATTATCGGCCTAGCATTATGTAACGTATTTTAGGTATGTGATATTGCAAAATCATACGTTTTATTAAGTAAAATATCTGAAAAGCAAAGTGATTTCTTAATAATTATACTGAATGTAAAATTGAATCACCTTCAATACTGATCAAAACCACATTTAACAGACAATTATGTGTAACGACTAATATTTTGGGGGAAAAAAAACAAAACATTTTTCAGTTAAAATTCTATGTTAATATTTTTGTGAAGGTAGTTTTGGGACTCATTTTTGTTCGTAAGTGCTATACTAGGCCTTTATACACAGATTACCTCGTAAAAGTATCACATATATCACAATACTGTTAATAATTTAACTCTGTATAACAGTTGTAAAGTCTTAGATTGAAGTTTTCAAAATTAAATATGTTTGAAATAGCCGGATATATATGTATCAAATAATTATTTAATAAAAGATAAAGACTTTTTAAGTGGAATATAATTTGTCGTTTACAATATTATGTAGGAGACGTTAAACGTACTAAAATTGATATGGGAAGTGATAGCAAGCAACGTATTGACGTATTAACAACTACCATGTGACATATCAATCACGAAACAGTGTTAGAAATAAATAATTTAATCGTTTTATACTTAATTGTAATGGATATTTCTTGCTGAAACTCTATAGAATCAATTTTTGGAAGCTAAAATTTATTACATTATTTAATTAAAATTATTGAAATAAATTAGGTGATTGCAACAATCCCATTACACTAAAAAAAATATTAACTATTAACTAAAAAAAGAAACAATACATAAATTTTATGATGTACATTATCAGAAAATATCCTCAATAAACCGGAATGACGATATAATTGTTAATTATTGGAAAAGTGTATTTTAACTGCATAAGTAATCCCAAATTTGTAACCTTGTTTTTTATTTGTTATATATTCAAAATTTGGGCTCATTTAAACACCGAGATGTAAAATATTAAGAATATAAATCAAGACGAATATTATTTATTCTAAACTAATGTAGATTAAACGCTATTAGTTGTGTAAACTTCTATGATAAATCTATTTTAACTAAATAAATGAACAATTGTTTCTAAAAGTCACATCTGTAAAGGGTGATGTGTTTATGGGTCATGTCATACAAAAAATAAATGGACATGAAAACACGCTCACGGCTAGTACATGCTTCTATGACGTAAAATTTAATGAACAACTTTTTGAAATAAATTATAATGAAGTTAAAATTGCACTCTTTTTTAAAGCTTGTAATTGCTTAGAAATAACTAAATATTATTTAGTTTTTGAAGTTTACATTTCAAAACAATTTTTACCCTACTATAATAATTTCCAAAATTATACAAAGTGTGTATATCATTTAGACAATATAGTGTAAAATAATTAGATTACTATGGCATGCTAGAATGTTTTATTTTATATTATTCTCTAAACCTATCTATATTTGTCTTATTGTCAAATCTATAACATTCAAATAATAAATAGAAAGAAAAATAATGAATAAATAAAGGAGAAAGGTATAGCAAATGTTATAGAAATTGTACTTTTAGCCACTGATATAGTTACTTTTATATACACTTTTATATAGTAAATTACGGATAAATATCAAAAGTCAATACATCAAAACTATAATAACAGGCCGGGGATTAACAACGTACAATCACATACCTAATTATTACCGTAACTTACCTAAATGGTAACAGACACCAGGAGGCAGTTTTACAATACAAAAACATACAATATCATGAAGTTAACACAACACTAGCTAGACTGAATGTAGTTTACAATTCAACTGAAAATACATGTCCTAACTTTAAATAAGGGGTGGGTGGATATAAGAAGAAATAATTGAAGCGGACGGCTGACCGTGTGTTTCCAGTAAAGATAAAGTTTCTAACTTAATTTTCGTGGCCGCTTGTGTCCGGACATTTTAAAAAATATAATCTTTTTAAATTCCAATTTAGAACAATTATGTGTCCTCACCCCAGTAGTCTATTTTTTATTGTAATATTTAATAAATCAAACCATACTTCACCTAATAATGATGTTCCAGTTACATATAATTATTACGTCTAACTTAAAATAAATATATTGTTTATATGTAGCAAAATTTAACTTTGTACAAACTGTATTTCAGTTGATTAAACAACTTGACTTTATTACGTATAGTATAAACATAAATAATCTTTAGTTCATCATGGTGGGTTAGGAAACATAAGTTATATTTTCAGTTTTAAAATTGAATACCATAAAATTTACCTAAGTAATTATAATCAATTTTTCAGAAGAAGAAATTTATAAAATTGATAACAATATTTTACCTACAAAAGTAATGAAATGATTAAAGTTTGTAAAAGATTATATAATACAAAATTAACTAACCGTTGCCGGTGGTTAATTTATAATATTTAATCTATGAACCAACATTAAATTCAATATACTTGCTTGGAACAAAACAATTAACCCGATTTTGATATTAAATCTTCTTTAGTTTTTTTCAATTTCAAAGAAATTACAAAACGTGCCCTTACAAAATTTCTAATTTGACACTGTTGAGATAAAAATGACCTATGCCGTTAATATTTCTTAATATAGCTATTACAATAAAACATGTAATATCTACATGCAATACATGTAAAAACACTGTGATTCCCATTTATTTATTTCACAATAATATCGTAAAAATGTTTGGCATTCAACAAATGAATAGAGAATTGAGAATAGTTGCATTGTGTGGTTTAATATCACTTATTTTAATCTCAATTGTTCCGTAATTTATAGGTAAACATTCATAATGATTCTGAAGACTGACGGATTTTACTCCAAAACTATATTTCCTAAACTCTGAATTCCGAAATAGATCACAACTTTCTTCATATTAACATTTCTGAGAAAGATAATCAACTTCACAATTTAAATAACAAACCTCAGTACTTTATCCTCAAAAAAAGTCACCAGTTGTGATTTATCTTTCAATGGTCGGCCCACCAATGGAGTGAAACATTTTGAAGAGGTCACGAAATGTGCAATGATTTACAACACAACTAAACCATCCCAGATGGAGTTGTCAAGCTGTCAAATGTTCATATAATCTCTTTACCGTCAGCATTAAAATGATTTGTAATTCTCGTTTAGACAATTTGACTTGAAAATACGACCGTCCACTATTCAACTGATATTATCTCTTTATCAACTAATATATTTGATCTTGTATTTAATAATATAATTATTTACAATATGTACCTTAAAAAGAAACTACTGGAATACTACTAAATTGTCCAATTCTTATGATAAAAAACTTTACTTCATATCAAATAATATGTTATGAAAGAGAAAATTTTCAATTTAGTCTATTTCAAATTTCTTTGTAATACATTTGGAAGTTTACAATTGGAAAATTTAATCTACTGATTTCAAAGGACAAATATTTACATATACTTTTTAATAAACTTACCAAAAATATTGTGTAAACATTTCAATACAGAATCAAAATGGCTGCAATACAAAAAAAAAAATCAACCTCTATACCTCTATACTTTCTTGCCTTTTATTCTAGCATGATTCATCATTGAACCGTTCTTTGAGTCAAAGTAGAAGCAACTGCTCGATTTAAATGTTGGGTAACTTTATTAAAAACAATGTAAAGTTCAAAAGAATCGGTTGAGAAATAAGCAATTAATAAAAACTCAAAACCGTGTGTCTCTTTATGGGATATATATATATATATATATATATATATATATATATATATATATATATATATATATATATATAACTGTATTGGAAAATTATGTGTTTTTGTTTTAAAATTTTTTTTTACACATATTTATTATATATCTAAAAAATAAAACGCTCATAGAAATAATTAAAATAGACGTTACTTGAGTTCACAGTCGTATAAAGTACAAAAATAAGTGTAAAATTAATAATAAATATATAAAAGATTTACTTTATATACTGTTTCATTATGGCGTTGTGATAATAAATATCACAAGTTAATAGTATACGTTTTGGTACTTCATTTACTTATTATTGTTCTTCTTTCCAAATAGGATTTGACTTATGAATAATTCTATTATTCTACATTTAAGCAGTATCTCTAACTATATCAACAACCTACGTTGTTTAATCTTTGTTCGTTCTTGAAATTACTGTTAATAAAATTTGAATTAATTTTTTCAATAACATGTTTGATTTTCCTAACCATGTTTACTTTTTCAATGAATTTTTATACGTCTTTTCTAAACTCACCTTTATCTCTCTTACAGAGAGCTATAATCTATACCTAATTGATTTTAAAATTAGTCCAATTATATATTTTTTAGCAAATTGAAACATTATCAGTATTGCAATATGGTGTGTTCCTTGAATGGTTTACTATAATATCATAATTTCATTTTTTTTAAACATATTCACTTACATCCTCATCAACAAAAAGTAATTACAACTTTGAAATAAAGTAAGTTTAAAAAATCAATAATATAAATTAAATATGTATTCATTTCTATTCAAACGTTTTTTGTTGATTTTATAGTTTTAATATTTAAAAGGAAAAGTGCCTATTTAGTTACATTAAGAAGAGCTAGAGCATCAATATATATATTGACTTTATATATATATATATATATATATATATATATATATATATATATTTAAACTCAAAAGGTACGTGCATTAGACCTTGTATCTCATAGCTCTGAGTTGAGCACTTAAGACTGTTAGAGGCTTCAAGGAGACATGAATAATGTATTTGGAAGAAACCAAACTCGAATAACATCACTTTCTTCACTACTTGTAGTAAAAATACAAAATGATAATGTACCTCCTGTTTACCTTGGAATGTATTGTGGACATTTTACATTTAATCAACACATTTAATACAATGAACTTTTGATAACCTTTTACATACATCTTACTTATAGCTTCACAAAATAAAATATTATTTCTATATGTTGATTTGAAAGCAATCGAAATATAAAAAGTAGTTGTAAAAATGATACATTAAATTGTATAGGGGAATATCTATATTGAGACATCATGAATGGTAAATATTTTACAATTGTGTTTAAGTAGTACAAAAATATGTATTTTTACAATAAATATCGAAAATAAAAATTACTCAAGTTACGCTATGATTTGAAAAGTAAAATAATCACAGTTGATACTGAATATTTATTATTATTATTTTTATGAATGAGCGTTTTAAATAATATGATATTTCGTATATTTAGTTATAAACTATGAACTAGTGGTAATAATAAGATTATGACATGTAAATCTCTAGATGAGATTGCCACTACTTTTTATCTAAATATATTTGGTTTAACTTTATTGAATATATATTTTTTTAGTATGGCAAACGTACAAATCTGTTTCAAGGCATGGACGTGAAAACTTCAATCAGAAATATAGATTGGGCTACAAAGTTTTAAATATAACGGTATAAAATAGGCATAACGAACGAAGAAAAAATTTCAAAAGTAAAATCAAACGTGATTCTGTTTAACATATTCCACCCCCCCCCCCCCCACTTCTTACACGACTAAGAAAAATGAAATGAAACTTCCATATAATTTACTAATTCGATGTTTTATTTATACGATAGACGCCTTTTTGAATTTAAATGTATATTAAATTATTAAATCAATTGTTTCGTAACACTTGCATAGTTTAATTCCCTACAGTATTATAATATATACAACGACGATTACATCGTAATATTTAATACCATTGTGATTTCAATGAATGGAAAAAAACACAATAACTACAAAAGAAATATTTATTCTCTCCTAGTATCACTGATTAAAGCAACTTTAGTTTTATTAACTGTTATTTTTTTATCGATGAGTATTGATATATTATCACTTAGACAGTAGCCACGGTCTGTTCTTACGATTTATTAAATGAAATAACGTAAAAATGATAGAGGTATATTATTCATAAAACCACTAGTGTTACATCGTTATTTATTGTGTGCTTTTTATCTTAGTTCTTGTTAATTAGTTATTTTACAAAAATATACTTAACATATTCCACTAGAACCTTTATCAATCTTGTCCCCCCCCCCTGAACTAACTTTATTTTCTCGAATGTCTCTAACAACATAATATATATAATTAGTTGAGTATTTTCATAGGATTTCAATCAATACTTTAAGTAATTTACATTGGGACAAGAAGTTCTAGGTTAAAAATACAAAGCAGACTAGTTCCATGTTTAATGTAATTAACAAATATATTTTACAAGGGTTGAACGTGCTCAAAAGGAGAAATTGTATGAAGTCAAATATAAAATGTGTTATAACAACTATTAAGTTTATTCAAATTAGAATAAGCAATCATTCTAAGCCCTGTCATGCATAAAGTAATTCATTTCTTAATTTTCGATTATATCGCTTATGTAAACATTTTTTCTCGAATTTTACTTTATATTGCTAATGTTGTTAATGTTAGACGTAACAAGTGCACCTAAGTGTCAAAATTTTACCCCTAAATAAATGAAGAAAGATTATATTTTGTAAATAATAGAAACAGAACAAATTGTATACTATATTTTAATACGATAAATTGGGATAGTACATGAATGATTAGGATAGAAATATGTACACACATCATGGTAATGTAAAAATAAAGAAGTGACAGATATTTAAAATAAGTCTAATTTTTATAACGTAGGTGATGAAGAACCAAAAGTGTTTCACGATAATTGTAAACAGCTAAGAATAATGATAATGTAATAATTGCCAAATATTGTAATACAATATTATAAGTTATAAATGAAAAGATTTTATTTCACTTTTCGGTATTAACATTCCTAATCTAACAATGTTGTCGAAGAAAATTAAGGTTGCTTTTCCAATAATTGAAGTAACCCCTTGTATGACTTAATTTTATCCTCTTTCATTGTCGTTTGTTACAAATTGCGAAATGAAATTTTAAACGGAGTTTGAAAGTAGGAGAAAACTCGTTTAACCTACTAAAACTCTGATATCTTAATTACGTTATTAAATCTTACAACCCCACTTGCATAACCCTCGTAAATATCTTTATGTAACTATGAGAACTTTATATTCCATCTTGCGGCAATATCAGAAATAAATGTTTTAGGCAATATAAATATATAGTAATGGTTAAATATAGGTAAAATAAAAATCGAACACAATATCTCAAAAAAGGTACATTTACTTAATCAAACGTGCTCTAACGACAAAGTCACCATCATCAGTGATATATCAGCTACAATAAACTATAACAGTTATATACTATTTACACTATTGACCGACGGTACTTGGTAGAACTCAATTTTAATGAAAAAAAACGCAATATTTAGTAAATTATAAAATAGAAATGTTAGAGGTTTGAAAAATATTTTGTAAAACTCACCTTTGAAAACCATTGTCTTCCTTATGACCACATGTTTCCCGCGCCCTTCCACTCCTTCCCGTTATTCTAAGTAACTGTTCTTCTTTGTGTAATATTATAATATATGTCAGTTTTCAATATCTTCCTTAGTCTGTGTTAAGCTGCCTTGTAAATACCGTTGCTGGCGAAATCATGGTCGGCAAAATTTAATAAAATTGTAGAATTTACTAAATATTGTGTTTGTTTTTTTCATAACTGTTATAGTTTGTAGCTCATGTACCACTGAGGATGGCAACTTTGTCGTTGAAACACATTTGATTAGTTCAACGTAACTTTTGTGAGATCATGTGTTCGAGTTTTATTCTATCTAATATCATCTCACAAATCAAGAACAATATTTATTTATGGTTAAACATTATAAAATTTAAGCAAAGTGAAGCAAATAGTGTCATGGAAGATATTTATTTGCATTTTTAAGGTCTATAGCAAGCCTTATAACATTAATAAATAATCCAGCAAGTCATAATGTGCACAATGGAATTTATTGTTAGGTTGATCTACATTTATTTGTATTTAATATATGATATTTTAGGTTTCCTAATCGAAATTATACAAGCAGCGAACAGCAATGATATGTGTGTTATTGAAACTTACATTACCAAAAATGTGGCATTTTAAGCGTACGACTACATTGTTTTGATTTATTTTAATGAAATTTATTGTACATTAAGAGGATTCTCCAAAGTTGAAATAAAATATATTAAACTATCCAGTGCATTTTGTTTGTCCTTTTTTTTAATTAAACACAACATCAAATATCCAACACATATGTCAAATTGTTAAAAAAAAAAAAAAATACAAACTACATAAAAACTATATTAAATCGTAATACCATGGATTATTATTATGTGGTAATTTTAAATATTTAACATATACATAAAATATTCTCCTTAAATGTATGTTTTTATTAATGTCAACTTCATAATTTTATTAGTAAATTCGTCAAAATCTGATAAAAATATTGTTCTATTAAATTAGAGATATAAGTTTTATTGCAAGCGTGAAACTTTTCAATCTGTTACGAGAACATATTTAAAAAAAAATTTAATCCTTTGTTTTTAAAATTTAACTTCATTAAATATGTTAGTGGAATGAATCTGTTATACTATTATTAAAACATCTAATGGTGTGTGTGTGTGTGGGGGTGTGTTACTCAATCACGTAAAAACTACTGGACCCATTGAGCTAAAAATGTACATGGGCATTCTTAGGGTCCCCGGTTAACACGTAGGCCTTATTTTATTTAGAAATTCCTTAAGGGCATCGCCCCACTGACCTTGAAAACTCGCTTAACATTCAATTGCAAATACACCCAGGAAGCACAATACAAATATACATCAACCCCATACTAAGGACACGTACTCTACTAATGTATTATAAAGTTATGTCCAATAAAACATTGTGCGGTGTATTTTATTACTATTTCATAATTGGACATAAAATTCACTATATTATAGAGCAATAAATATAAATTATAATTTTACACAATATTTTTAACAATTTCATCTCAAATATTAAATTTTATAAATTATAATTAATTGAAGTAATAAAGAGAATTTATTCCTGTGACGGCAAATTAATCAACTATGACATTTAATTACAGTAACTAAAATTTATCTCACATAACCTATTAATAGAGTATTGTTGTGATTCCACTCACAAATAAAACAGACAAGTGTTAAAAGTATCATATTTGTTTTGTTTGAAAAGATGATTCCTAAACATTTTTTCAATGTTGTTTTAAGTATTTAAAAACACTTTACCTCTAACAAAGTTTGTAACTGGAAATACAAACTCTGCAATTTATTCTTTGCTCTCAACAGATAAATTCACAAGTTATTAATTTGTATAATGAGAGTGAGATAGAGTGAGATAGAGAGAGAGAGAGAGAGAGAGAGAGAGAGAGAGAGAGAGAGAGAGAGAGAGAGAGAGAGAGAGAGAGAGAGAGAGAGAGAGAGAGAGAGAGAGAGAGAGAGAGAGAGAGAGAGAGAGAGAGAGAGAGAGCGAGAGAGAGAGAGAGAGAGAGAGAGTTCCTGGAGTTTGAACAACACAACTTTTTAGAATCATAATTAATTAATTAAGACGCTGAGGAGCTTTAGGTTATAGTGAACGTTTATAATTACAAAGATTCAAGCACAGTTGATGGATTTGCGTTTTATTTCTGTTTTTTTCATAATGTTTAACATAATAAATACGTTAAAAATATAACAAGTTAGTTAAATTCTGTTCATGTTAATAATTATTAAAATTTACATAACACTAAGTAACTTTCAATTTCTTATATTTAAAATTGTCTTTAACATACACAGTACATTATTTGGGTTCACTTATCTTAACCTTACAAACGTAGACGTAGGTAATAAGTTAGATCAATTAGCTCATTGAGACGACAATAAATTTACACGTAATATTATGTTATAACTGTTCTAATTAATAAATATATAGTAGCATATAACTTGTAAGACAGAATACAATAAATAAAATTAGTCAAACTGTAAATCTTTAGTCGTACAGTCTTAATATAGAGTTTAGCAAGTTTTAAGTTACAGACTAAGACATTTCAATGAAAATTGAAATTTGTTAGGCCCACATATCATTAAAAATGACAAAACCATATGTAATTTACTTCTAAGGGCACTATTATTCCAATTAATATAATGTGTTCCATTTTTAGTAAGACATACTCTCCTTAAAAAAAAACAATGTTTATATATTGCAGTCACACATATGTTCATGTACGTCTACAATTGTTATGTTATCAATTTTAAATACTATATTGATAACAGGTACAACATTATTATTATAATTATTATTTAATGTTTAGTCTGTACCCACGTAAAGACTTGTGACGTTTTCCTTTCCATCACCGGATAGGGTTTTGTTTCATCGCCGTACTTCCCTTCCAAATGTACGATTGTAGGAAAAGTTGCCTATGTTCAATTTACGGGAGTACTTTGAAATTACAATTATATAATATGTTACACCCCTTTTTGTTTTGTGAATATTACCTATGTGTCCTGGAAATACAGTGAACTGAGCCTTCGACCCAGGAACGTGTGTTCGAATACGTCTGTAGATTACTATTTTCCAATGATTGAGCCCACCGAAATGAACTGGTAGTGTAAGGGTCGGACGACCTTGGAGTGAATTTCCTCGAACTCTGTTGATTTGCTTAAACATAATAAGAACGGCCAAGTTAGGGCAAACGGAGTCGGTTTCTGTGTTCATTAATGAACCCACCTGTTTACATATTCCCTAATGTTTTTCACCTTTCCACGATCCATTAGTTTGTCTTTCACTACTAGTTTTATTCTTCTTCATCTCTAGAATCTCCAAAATATAGATAAATATCATACTCCCTAAATTATTGCTACCTACCAAGATAATCTATATATTGTTTAACATTTAAATTAGCACAACATTAAATAATCTATTAATCAAATATTGAAATACTTACCAATAAATAAAATGATAAACTGAACTGAATAAATAATTAAGGAAGACGTTTTAAAAATAACGTTTTGAAGTAAACACTACGAAATTTTACAAATGTCACACAATAAATCTTATCTTCGTCCCATTATACGTTTTCACTGAATATTAAACTGCCTCGTGTTTTCACTTCAGTGTAACTATTTTATCACTTTAAGTCTCGAATTACACTTTAACATAACAAACTTTAACAGCACGCAGTACATCACAGCTTCCACGTGTAAGAATCAATAATCTATGCACGTACGTTGAATTGATACTTAAGTAATGACAAATGCAACGTAGAATATCAGATGTAGTTTTGGAGCAGCTTATGTGAGACGTAATAAACTTTAACTTAATCAAATAAACCAGGTTAGGTTAGGTTAGGGTGTAGATACATTGATTTAAAACGTACAACATAAAATTACAAAATATAAACGTAAATATCTTAAAGCCCTATTAATATTTTATTTTTATTTTTAATTTTTTTTATAGAGGTGTATATGGGCAGATATGTCGAAATTTATAAGTTTCTACATAGCAACTTCAAGTGTCTAATTAAGTCTTAAAAAAATGATGAATTAAGTTTTCTAAAATTTTATTTAAAGTATTATCCAATTCATTTTTTAAAATTTAATTTGTGTAAATTCCCAGAATAGTTTGTCTGATTAAAGTTAAAAACATAATATAAACAACCATAGGATGACACATAATTTTTATTTCATTTTATAAAATATATGGAAAAATGTTAATTCTTCGTTTTATTTCGTTTGTTTTGAAAATATGAGAGCCACGTACATACGAGCTGGTGTGCTCGTGTAGGAGCTTTTTTTTTAATGTATCTATAATTAATACGATCACTTCTATTTTCTTGTTTTTTATCTAATTATAATTTTATCTCCAACCTTTAAACAGTGTTTATTACAAATAATTCAGTTTCAAGACACAAACCGTAATTGATAAATGACTTTTTGGTACCACAACTTCTCCAGTTAATCAGTGAAAACAATTTATACCCACACGATTTTATTATTGTTTACTTGAAGATTTTAAATTTTTTAATATGAAAAATGTATTATTCTACATCATACTTTCAACAAACGAAATATTCTTGTTAGTATTGTTTTATATTTCTTTATATTTTAATCATTGACGACACAAAATTAGATATAGTTGTAATTTTAATTACTTTAAGCAATTAATGGTAATATCATTCACAAATGGTTAAAAACACTTAAAATACAATACAGCTTTATTTAGATCATTACTCATGGTAATGTAAGATAATATTCATTATATTGGACTAAATTATTATACAGTAAAATAAAATATATGTGTATCATTATATACAACATAAACAAGAGTAGAGCTACGGAATTTCGTTTCCACTTTGTGATTTATCGGTGCTTGTAAGTTGTTATATTTATTTAAAAAGAATAAAAAAATAAATAAAACGTTTTCTGTAAACAATAAAAATTAAGTTCTGAACTTATTTAAGTTTATTTAAAGCTGTGTATCATTGTATTTTAAATAGCTCCAGTGTTGAATATGATAACAATTGTACACAATATTAAACAACACAAAAAAATGGGACTATAAGAAACATAACCCTGCAACATTTTTATAAACAAAATAAAGTCACATGTTTACTTCCTTCCTATACAAATGACTTTAGGGAGTTTTCTTTTGGTAGTCATTATTCTCTTATTTTTACGGCTTCATCTTCTCTTGGATTTATATTACGTTTTCTGAGGTAGGAAGTAACAAGCCCGGAATACACAAAACTTTATTGAACATATATTGCATTATTTTACGTTAGCACTAGAAGATATGCATTCCATTATCATTTCAAGTTGAATGAATGAATTGTATTGTCATTTTTAAATACGTTCAAAAGCACATTTGTTTGAAAAGTACGTAAAATATTATTTTCGAAGTAAAAGCACCAACTGTGAAGAGTTTAAATGTAAATTTGTACAACTGGTATAAAAATTGTTGTAATTTGTATGTCACTTTTCCTTGTCTATAGAGTATGGATTGTCATTGTAAGTAAAGATGTATTGAGTGTTTGATCGTTAAAATTATTGCACTAAGCAGTGGTTTTAATATCTAGTAAATATCAAACAAAATAGACTGGTCGTATATATTCTTTATTTTTTTAAGGAGTCTATAGTGGGGAAATATTGGAGAATATTATAATTTTCCAAACGTGATTTATTTTGTACCACAAATGTGTAAATAAAATAAGCAATAGAATATACCATGTATTGTTATTTAATGGAATAAATAATAAAAGGTATCAGACATCTTCTTACTGCAGATCGTAATATTAATTACAACAGGATATATTGAATTTTACACAGAAAAAAGTCAGAATAACATACTTTGATCTTCAAGTTTTACAAACAATTTCATAAGTTGAAGATGCTATGTATTTAATTTCTTAAAGAAACAGGGTGTTGAAGGATAAGATTTTGCTTAATGTTTACCTTCCAATCAATTTAAAAAAACGGGACAGACTTTTGATCAACAGATGAAAAAGTAAAGTTATTTTCAGGGTTATGGGAGCAAATATTTAATTCATATATACATACCACCGATCGCATTAAAATATGTACCTTAATTCGACTTGCATCACAATTTTCAATTCATTAGCGTTAGGGAGACGGGAAAAAAAATTAAACAGAAACCACTAAAGTGGAACACATCCATCCCCTATTTAATATAAATTTAACAAACTGTGCCCTGACATTTGATATATCACTTCCTTGATCAATAAATTTTGGATCAGTCGGTAGCTTTCTGAAAATATAAATTAAAGAAAATTAGTGAGAGAAACTACAATCTCAATTGTACCTTCAATTGAAATAGCAAGCTGAAATTTGTCTTCAGAGATATAAACATAATACTATATTTTCAGAGAAATTTGTAAATGCATCTCTTGGTTTCTCTATTAGTATGAAGTAAGTAATGGAAGTAAAAGGCAAAGTGAAACATCAGAATAGATCTTGATTTCTATCTTCGAGTTTTGCAGGAAAGATTAACCAAAGGTTGCGAAGGAGATGGTTTACTTACATATTTTATTCCAAACCTCTTGATTGTTTGATTCCTAATACGTGCTGTCTAAATTACCTTCATATATCTACTGAAATCATTATTCTTTAGTTTCCTTTTATCGATGTGGAATAAAATATACATCTTATAAAATCTTTGGTTTGTGAATCTTTAGCAATATGTTATTGAAATTACGAAAATAGTTAAATATTACTAAGAGATACCACTTATAAAATCATTACAATTGATTTTAAGTATAACACAAGCGGTTGTTATTTGAGTGAACTATTAAAACAACAAGTTTTTTTATATATTAAAGTTAAATCAATTATAATTGTATTATTGAAGTAACTAGCTACATGTGAATTAACTTCTGTATTTATTTGGTAAATTGTGTCAATATCTACGCCAACCGTCAACAAACAATATGAAAATGGGATGTTACATATCTACTCATGTTTGAAAAATAATTAGTCCTATATTCTGTGAATAAAAAATAAATAAAATAATAAAAAATACAAACAAAGAGTACTCACACCAAGTGTCACCATAGGTGATTAAAAGGTTGAACACCTAGAACCAATGATCTGGGAGAATAAACGTTGTAAGTGGGCGGATTATACAGTTTAGGATGTCTATGTGTTGGTAACCCAAAAATATCCCATCAAAAACTTTTTTTGAAAATATCGGAATTTAATTAAACGCTTTGGTTACAACGAAATCGTTTTTAGGTTTACACTTTTAAGTTGCAGTGTTTTCTAACTATACAAAATCTTACAAGTGTAATGGAAGTTAAAAATATATTAATTTATAAAGCTAAACGAATTTTAATTATTTTGAAAACATCAAGGAGAAAACTGATAACTAGATTCAATAAATAATTAATTTCAAATAATTAAAAAAAAATTGTAATCTAATATACAAAGATAAACAATTAGAAGGAAATAAACATTTAAACGTTACGTCCTTTTTGAAGAATTCTATTTTATAACATTTTATTTAATGAGGAGAGTCTGGATAATTAAAAGTTGTAGAAAAAGTAAACTGTCAAGTAATTGATGTAACAACGTGTAGTAAAAAAATAAACAAACATAATGTAATATAAATATACTTTCATTTGTAAAAATACGTGGAGAAAGTTTAATAAAAAAGTGAACGACTCACAGTATTTTACATCACGTAGTGTTCTTCCACCTCTAACAACATATCTTTGCTTTCTCACACTCTACTGCCTGCATAGTAAACACGTCTCGGCACGTGTTTATACCTAGACCAAACTATTGAATTGGGAGCTACAGAGTGAAACATAATTACATTGTTTACAAAGAACACTTTAAAATATAAAGTTTTATTTCTTTAAATAGGACATATGTAGAACACGTTCTGGTGTTTACTTTGACGACGAACATGTTTAATATAAACTGTGATGATACCAATTATATATATATATATATATTTATCAGTAGTAGTAAATGATTTAATGCAGCTTATGAACTACTATTTCTATCATTATAAAATTTATTAAGTTGTTATCACTGGATTGGCCATAGCTATCATTTTATACGTTCCCTGGCTATGAGAATAAATTCTCACTTGCCACAACAATGCTCTCACTGTTTAATTAAATCTGTGTACAGTTTAATTAGATATAGTTCAGTAGTTGGTATGCTTTGATATGGTTTAAGAACGGCCAACACTACAGTAAACTTCATCCTTCAACAATAGGTCAAAGTTTCACGCTTGTTATGATAATGAAATTAGAAGATATTGATTAGTTTCTAACACCTATTTTATAGGGATATTTTTTTAATTGGCTGAAGTAATTTAAAATTTACGTGCATTTTAAATTGTTATTTGTCTCGGTAAATTCGCATTGCTCAGTTAGTAAAATATTTTTTTTAAACAGTAATTGTAGATGTTATAGTCAAGCTTCTAGTACAAAATAAACTGTAGTATCTGCAGACATTTCCTGAATTATACTTTTTAAATAAATGTTAAACCACTAAGGAACCTACACAATTATGAACTGTCAACTATTGCTGACAAAAAATAAATTCCAAAGTATAAGTTTTAAGTCCGACTCTTAGAGTATTGACAATAATATCAAACTCTTCTAAACGATCATTGTCTTCATTTATTACATTACAGTTAGTTGTGAAAATGTTAAAATTCCTATCGCCATATACATCCATAGAGTTGTTACGGATATCTGACCATCTCCAATTTCAAACATGTGATTAAAAAAATAATTCATGACCATGTTTAATAAAATTGTTGGTTTTTTTTCCATTCATTCAGTTCTACCAACTCATGGTATTTGGCTGATTCAACGTGTAGTTTTATTGTATTTTGGTAAATTTATATTTAATACATTATTTATTCGAGATTGATATTGTTTAATATATTACATTTTATCAATGACAGTAAATTATGTAAATGATGCTTTATTTATATTTTCTTCCTTGTTAAGTCCAATCATGAACAATATTTACGTTCATCATATTAATTTGTTTAAAATTTCCCTAAACCACAAACTTAGGGGAAATACAGAAATACCTAAACACCAAACACAAACAGATAATTATTTGTTTATTCTCCTTTATTTCTTGATGTACATTCCAATAATTATCCTCATCAGTGCTTAGATACTGCTGAAATTGGGCAAATCAAACTCAAGATAGATCTTTATTCAATGCTATAGCAATATTTAAAAGTGCTTGAAGTATAGAACTTAATAATATATAACCTTTCAGGAATATTTAAATTTCATCGTTACAAATAACAAAATTAAAATTGTAAGAATAACATAAAGTTATACTCTTATTTAGTGGTGAAAATTAAAAATTTAAAGTTTAAAGTGCTAATCTAAGTGATGTAGTCAAATATTAAAAATTATGTATCGAGATTTTATCAATACTGTGCTAACATTTCTACTTGATGAAAAAGTAAAAGACTCATGGAAATTTTTGGCTCTGGTATTTTGTTGGTAAAAATAATAATGATTTTCCGAGGCATTCAACATTAAAATAATTAAAAGGCCTGCAATTTTATATTAACACTTGTAAAACATTCTTTAAAAATGTGTATGCCGAATCGGATCTCAATACCTTATCTACTTCAAAAGATGTAATGTTTAATTTAGAGGATCTTTTTTATTAAATTTTTGTAAGGAATACACTTCCGAAGGTTGTCAAAGTATTTATAGCCGTGTGATTCCTTGTTGACAGAAGGGTAAGATATTTTGTAGATAAATACAAATTAATGTTCGTTTATGACCATTCCAAATTTCTAGGTTTTCTTACCAAATAAAATAAATATATTTCAAATGTTTTTTTTTCCTGTAGGATATGTTGAATGAATGTTGAACTTTATGATTGTTTACAACGTTCAACATCGAATACGCCATGTTTAAAAGTAACTTTGTACACTTACTGCACAAAACTAGTGCAAATTTCATTTTATATTTTCCTAGCCGAAATACTTTGTTTGAATTATCCTTACCTTATTGTATTGTTTACCTTACCTTTTGACAAGACTGTGCAATAGTTTTCAAGTGGAAATTATTAATATTGTGTTTTTTAGTGTATAATATATAGTATACAAAATAGGTAAAGGGATAACTTTTATAAAGTATTAAATACCTTTCGTGTACTCTACCCCGGGGCTTTTAGGGTTCCTTCTCCATGCCATCCATACACAGTAGAAGAATTTGACTGTTTGTGGAAATCGACATACATATAAAATTAAAGAAACAATAAAAAACTATGTCAATATTGTATTACTTTTATATCAATAAATTTTTCACTCCTTAATTTGTGTAGGATATATATGTATATTATACTGTAGGTATACACGGTTTTGTATCTTCTTCTCTTTGTAATGTCTGAATTTGCTTGTTGGTGTAATTTGACACATCAATTTTAACGTGATAGTAATTTCCAATACAATTAGTTGCAAAAAAAAAGAAGTTATTGGATTTGAATATGTCTAGGAGATTATAAGATAAAATACGAAATTTATAATCAGATATCTAGACGTTTTGGTCATTTTTGCGTTCCTATAACTTGTAGTGCCAAAATTACTATAAACTCGTTTTTGTTATTCGAAAAACTACATGCATGACAATGAAATTTATTTTAACAGACAACTACCTTTATGGCTAGAATATGTTTTTTACATTTACTTAACTTTAAAAAGATTGCATTTAAATTTCATATCTAAAATTGCTAGTCATTGAAAGTAAACATTGGGTTAAAATTAGTTAGTTTCAAATGTTGTTTATAAAATTTCTACTTTTTATATATTTTGTACATTATTGATAATTACAATATATACTGTAGGAAGGACAATATTTAATATCACTATTGTAACGTGAGTTTCCATTATCATAATTTAATTTTTCTAATGATATTTAAAGAATAGAATTGTTGACGTCTTGAAATCTCTCTCAATTTCGCTTCTCCTTTTATCTATATATCTAGAAAGTAATAGTAGAATGAAGGAAAATGGAAATCACACAGTCTTTGATATTTCTTTTGTATAGAATTTCATTTGCACCTCAAATTATCAAATTAACGAGACGGCCAAATATAGTTTTAAAAGTAATGGACTTTCTGTTTTGGAAAATACTAGTACGAGTCAGAAACCATTTTTAAGCCTTTTTTTTATTTATTCACACAGTCTTTATTTTACGATCTTGTGTGAAATATCTTATTGTAAAACTCTATTTAATCACGTTTTTGTTGTAAAAAAAATAATAAAAAAATAAATTCTAAAATTCTAATTATTTATTCTCAGAGGATGGAATAATATTCACATTTCTGTATTTACATATTGGAACATATATAAACATATTGCAATAAAATCATTTTTTAGTTGGACAAAAACAAATAATATTCCTCTTACTATTTGAAAGTTTCAATAAGAAAAGTAAACCACTTATTTCATCTTGGATACTTATTGCCAAGTATCTATTCGTATTTTCTTAATGTTACTTGGTATTTTATTGTGGGTATTGTGAATAAAAGTTTGTTTTTTTTCAACTAGGATGATATTGATTTCTTTTTTGTTACAATTCAATTAACTTGTTTGCACGACATAGTTGTAGTAAAGTTTGTTGAGTGTAAAGTTAAAAAGGTATCTTGAATTGTCGATGTGATGGACAAAGTTTCATTGTGTAAAAAATAACACGTTTTCGTAATAATAATCATCCGTAGGATTATATATACAGAAGATAACCAAAAAGGGAAAACCTACAAATAATTTATAATGAAACCTGTATAGAAGAAAATTAAGATATAATTAAAGGAAAATAGTTTTATTTTCAAAATGTAAAATACAAGCAACAATGTAAAAATATCCTTAATATAATAGGTAATAATTATTTAATTTCTACAAATACTTAAAATTGTGTAGGCTATAAAAATAGTCATCATTTAATATATAATTAGGATGAATTAATCTCAAAAAATAATAATCTGTGGTTGTTTGGATCTTAACCCAATAGAGCTAATAAAAAATATCACAATAGTTATCACCGTAATTGACCAACGGTGAAAATGATTTTTTTATGTATTTAGTTGCAACTTTAACAACTATTTGACGGTCTTAAATTCGTGCACACATAATCTGACTCATGGGCCGTCTTTCAGATACTTTGTTAAATTAGATTGACTTGTACAGAAAACCAAAACCAATAAATAATCAAACGAGCAGTATTAACAAGTTATCTCATGGCAGAACTGATTGTTATAATTTAATATTACTTGTGTTAGATACTTCCTATTAGTAGTAACCACTTCAAAAGTTTGTTGCGTAACACTTTAGTTTTATATATTCAAGTTTTACAACTATTTTTAAACATTATTTTATAGTTCCGTTCATGTGAGACAACTAACTATTAGTATCATTCGTTAAAATGAACACAGGTATAATTTAGGACCTTCTTCAAGGTAATGGCCGATTATATTCTAAAGTACTCATATGAAAATAACGTTCTTTAAATCAGTCTTAAAATTGTAAATTATAGGACAAAATGGCCACGTGACCTGTCAAACACTACTTTAACAATGTTAAGAAGTTAAAATTTATTTTATAAAATGATAAAAAAGTAAAAAGAGTGATACTTTTGAAATATATTCATTTTAAAAACATAAATATTATTAAATAAAATTGTATTCTAATTTCTTTTGAACTGATTAGTAACAATAAATTTCGAAAACGTAGTTTTACTTCACGAGTAATAATACAATACATATTTTATTAGTGAACAATGAGAGAGTTCAAATTTAGGAATACAAATCACGGACCCTTTTCTCTACAACTCTCTGTATCACGATATTAAGCATTTAAATTTCAACCATGCCGAATTGATTGCATTCCAGTGGAATTGTGGAATTTGTAAAGAAATTATCAGGGATATAAATATTTATGGAAACGTTTCCAATTCAATATCTATATTGTTTTAATAGGATTAAACTTTCAATCAAATACGTTATGGTAAACCACAGAGAATTATTCAGTATAAAAAAAAAATGACTGATTTCGGTTACCGGCTTTTCGCCAATTGTTTTAACATAATATAATTTCAACTTAGTGTCGTCAATAGTATATTGTCCCTTTTGGGTTATTCAGTCATTATCAAATTTCAATTGGATATTTCATCTCCGTTTTCATTAAACATTATGAATGCAATGTGTTTTAATAATGGGAAAAATCTCCAACAGAAATTTTACAACGTCTGAATAGCCTAAACGACCGACGTTTACAACAAAATGACACAATACCACTGATAACAGTAAGTTGGCATTGTATTAAATATACATAATTAATTAGTTTTGTCTTTATCCAGTATTATTATCGTTAAGTGGATTATTCATGAAACATTGCAATGCTTTCACTTTATTTTGTATTTTCAAATTAGTAAATTAGTAGCATAAACAGATAATTGAATTGACACCTATATCATAAATTTCAATAATACATATCTACTCAATAGTTTTATATTAGTACAGAATGATACTCATAAATAGTTTAAGGTCAATGGACAGAATAAAAATTACAAAAAGTATTAATTGACAAATTATTTTTTATATCCTAGCCATAAATTTATAGTAAATGCCATTAAATCTTTATGCTATGAATTTAATAATTTGAAAATAAAAAAGTAACGTCCCTAGCATTCAGTTGGTAATAACTGTTTTCAAAATAATTACTGATTATTCATTTAAAGAACACTCTAACTGCTTGCATCCTATCATGCAAGATAACACTGCTAACACTTTTTATCTTGCATCCTATTTAATTTAATTAGTTAATTGGGTAATATTCCTTTTATTAATATCTTCTATTATTATGAAAGTTGTATTATGTATGATTTCAAGGTTTACACTAGATCATGGAAAAGTTGAGTATTCTTGTCTCTTCGGTCAGTAACCTTCCTACAGATTTGTGGAAATAGTTAAGTACAACGTAAATCCATTACGGGAACTAGCTTAAACGTGAATTATAACATATCAACTTCATATATTCATTTTTAATTTTCGACAATCATTGGGAACTTAAATACAACTTGAAAAATATAACATATATATCAGTTTTTAAAAGTAGATATTTTTGTTTTGGAAATATGATTGAAACAATGGTTCTTAAAAACGGTTTATCTAATATACTTTCTGCCAGCATATTTTGTGAAGCTGGCGATTTTATATTACAACCACATATGAGAAATATACATATTTCGTATCAAACAATAAGCTCCGTGAAATGTGCATATAATTTAATGAACTTAAAAATGTATTTTGTTCTAATACCTCAAAAGAAGTTATTTTAATTGGCATAGTTTAACCAAAAATATTTTTTAAATAAATTTAAAAAATATTTCAAATATATAAAAAACACTTAGTAAATTAATTATAAAGGACTTCTTCTTCCTCCAATGGCACCTTTTGGCTCACCCCATCTTGGTTCTTGCCTCCCAATAAAGTCCAGGAAAGCCCCTTCGTCATTGCTTCTCTCCGTCCAGACCCCTGCAGACCAGTAGATGATCCTTGTCCATAACATACATGGAGTCCAATTCTTGTGAGCAAATTGTGCACTTGTCAGAGGTTAGTATTTTCATTCCGCATAAATGCTTGGCAAGACAATCGTGACCAGTAGCTAATCGGAAATTTGCTACAGACACATTACGTGGAAGCATCCTATTTTCTTTGAAAAGCTCAAACGGATAATAAGCTTTTCAACGGGGGACAAAGTTGATCGCGTCCGCAGCACACTTTAAGCTGTACGTGTCCCTTGGGTAGTGGTAAATGATCAACAGTGCTGGCAAATGACTCCCAAGAATCAAATTATAAAGAATAATGAATTAATTTTGACTTAGTTGATAGGCTTAGAATAAACTCGTAGTTGGAAATATAACGATTCGTATATATCTACAGGACAGTATAGCAAATAAGAACTATTAAATCATTTATTGGTTCCAGCAGCTCCTTTTCTTTCAAGAACCTAGTGTATTTTATCACGATCTACCTTGAAGCCCTCTGGAGGGAATAAATGAAACATGGCTTCTCTAATTTGTAATTATCTCTCGAAAAAATAAGATTTGATATAGGATAGAGGTTGAATTATAGTTGTATTTAGAGGTGTCTTTAAAATATACTATAATTAAACTAACTTCTTCTAATTTCCTTTTTAAAAAAAAAAAAAAACTCATTTAAGGAAATTATTTAAATTTGACCATTATTACACTTAAGATATCGTATTTAAGAACATTTTATACTTTAGAATTGATTAATAGTGAATGAAACTTACTGTAGTTAAAAGTAAAGCTGTGCAGATGGGTCGTGTAGCTACTTAAATTGATACGTTTGAAAATATTTAAGATAAAATTAGGGAGTCCATTAAATAAATTCATTCCATAGTTAATAATTCTGAACAGTTTTTAATTCAATATGTTTACACTACACTGCCATCAAACTCTATTGTATACTCTAATCTCTGAATATAATAACATTGTTTAAGCTGGTTTTGATCTCTTCATCCATTAAATTAATCTGCGATTGCAAATTGATTTCAATAATTTACACAACGATTAGAAAGTAATATATATTAAATTGTGTATTGCTGAACACCGTCTATATATTATATCCTAATATAAACCGAATAAGAATTTAAATATCTTAAAAAATAGTAATAATATATTAGTATTGTTATAGTAATAATATTTAACTTTAGAACATTAATTATTGGAAAGAAAAAAAAAGAAAATAATAACATTCTACTTTACAGTCTAGTATTGCTACGTTGCTTAATTGGTATTATTACATTGGACATAATAAGATAAACTTTAATTATAACGAAATTGGGATCATTACTTTTGTGCTGTAGTAATAATTTTGATCTTGTAAAAATTGCTGTAATAAAATTAGGTATTTTCCCATAAAGACATTATTTATCATATATAAATAACATAGAAAATGTTCAATATGCACAATGGTGTAATTCATAACAAATAAAACAAAAAATCCTGAAACCAAAAGACAAAACAAGTAACAAAAACAAAGACTCTTTTAGTAATCAAGTTATGCGTAATATACAACTCTAATGTACACTTCCATTATATACTCGTCAGATTCATAGAGTAGCAATAAAACTAAATTATTAAAACAGTTTTAGATTTTGTTGTTTGGGGATTCTATTTTTTCTTTATTAATAAAAATTAGGTGAAATTTTGTTAATACGTTTTGTTCCCTATGTTTATTTCATCAAATTTCTCAAATAAATATATAACAATATAGATAATAATCCATGCAACATCGTCCCTTGAAGCACTTGAAGTGGCATATCGGTAAAGATTTGACGATGCAAAAAAAATGTAAACTTGGAAAGAAAGTTATGGACACAAATCTATACATTATGATATTATTTATTTTAAAATGCATAACTTTTATTTATTGTACGTAAATTTGATACGATTAATCCACAAGTTTCATATTAATTACTGTAACATATCAATACTGTAAATGGAGATTTTCCAATGCAGGTTTCTTCTGCTCGTGGCATGCTATTCCAGTCTTTGTATTTTTATTAAATATAGTAGTAGGTTCAACATATAAATTTATTGCGCTCTTTGAGGAATTGCCTCTCCTTTTGGAACTATCAAAAAGGATAACCTATATACAATACCTCGTGCAGTATAACAACACACTTAGGTTGTTTCAATATTAATAGGTCAATAGCGTATAATAGAGATTCTGTTCACGTTGGACAAATTCGTATTTCATAATATCCTTTCAATCATTGGAAGGAATTTTGCTCTTATTATGAGATAAATCACATTTTCCAAGTAAGTATATGACTACAAAAAGGATGGATAGTTTGTGAAATAAGAAAATCTTCTGTAGTGACTTCAGTTTCAGGTATATTAATTTTGGTTTGCATTAGATATAAACTTATCAGTAAAATGGTAAAATGGTGGTATATGTCATAATCCGTTGAAAAAAATACAAATATTTCTTTTAAAAGAATGACTGTAAATAATCCACATGTTAATGAAAGAAAAACACATGTGCTTAAAATGAAAAGAGCTTGGCAGATCGATTGAAAATACAATCAATTTTATAAGACGTATAATAACAAATTTATACTTTTTGTAAAATTATAATTATATTAGTAAATAATTAACAAGTGAAAACATTTAAGGAAATTTGATTTCACCATGCTAGAAAAGTTTCTTTTGACATGAAGAAGCATGAAACACACTGTAAACATTTTCCTGCTAAATGTAAATATTACACAAACTGAATAATCAAGTTCTCAGTTGAAGTAACGAAATAGTTGAATTTTGATATTCACAATTCAGTATGCATTTTAAAATTTTGTTAAATAATATAAATGATTATAACAATATATGTAGTGGTTGTAATTTAAAATAAAATAAAGTTAACAATAGTTTTCTTTTTCATTTATTCACACTGCACTAAGGCCTCTCATTTAGCTTGAAATTGGAGTGGATTCTTAGGTTGCAATTGAGTATTATGTTGTTTCTTTTCATAAAACTGTATTATTTTTAAATCATAAAATTTCAATATTGTGGCCCATTTATGTTATGAGCCTACTAGAAAAGACCCATTTTTAACGGTATGGCCCCACATTAAAATAAACCTATTTGATCATTATTCATATGTCAAACTTTTCGAAATTTATTATATATACGTTTTCAATTTAAACAGGTAATTCTTAGATGTAGTGCTTTCAAAAAAATCCGACATTCATATAGATTCAGTAAAGCTGAAATAAATAATGTTTTGTATTTATCAAATAGGCTGCTGTTCAAATGGGACAAAAATAATGTTAATTAAACTAACATTTTACTTTTAAATCTGCAAAATAATTACACTTCTAATTAATTGTTGTACACAATTTAGTTTATAATAAAATTGATTAACAGCACATCCTATAGATTTGTTTATTACGTTTGGTACACAACAAATCTTCCAGTCATTTACACATTTTAGAGGGAAACTACTTTATTGAATCCTGACCAAATAAGATTTTTTTTTTTGCAATTTGTTCTCGTAACATAAATTTTCTCATTTATCCTTTACTTGGATAAAAATAATTAATTATTTCTTTAACATTTTTTAAAATTTAATTTAGAGGATGATTAAAAGGGATCTATCTATACATACACAACTTCATTAATGACTCTGCCTTCATCATAGTTGATCAAAAGGTAATGTTTTGCTCTCTTACTAAACAACTTAATGTCAAAAGTATATCTTTACAAGTAATTTATTACCTAATAGTTAATGCTGAGAGTTTTCATACCCAGTTCGAAGTGGTATTTAAAACGTAATATTTATTTTTAATTGGTATACTTTGTATAACTGAACTCACAATCTATCAAAATGTTATTGGTATAGTTGGAGCAAAATAAATAAAATAAACTATTTTAATCTCACACAGTATTAAAATTAAAACTAAACTTCAGAAAAAAAATTCAAAAAGGCGACAAACTGATAAACAAATTCAATACTCCGAAATCCTAATGAACATATTTAATGAATCAAACTGATATTTACGTACAAGCTTAAAGATAAATTTAATTTTAAACAATTAAGGTATATAGTTATAGGCTACGTATTTTATTTATATTTTCCTTATATTTGTATAGTAGGAAATATCTTTACTTAACGAGATGTAGATGTCTAGCTATAAACCACAAACTATAAACTATTTGAATCATAAATCATTTAAAGAACTTATCCAAGTAAATAACTATTTATCACATACACACACACTCTTTTTGCACAAACTTACATACCTAATTGGTTCTCATTGTCTGTCCCAGGAAGCAATAAGCATATATACAATATCTAAATATATATATATATATATATATATATATATATATATATATATATATATATATATATACTCCACATATGATGCAGTTACTAGAAATAATTAATTATAATAGGTATTGGAACTTTGGTGCATCGGCTTTCATACACTTACGTGTAGTTAACTTAAAATCCTTTTCTTCAATATTTAACGTAATGTAAAATCTACAAAAACATCCCTTAATACGCCTTATCACAAGTCTACAAAAACATTACTTAATATGCTTAATCGCAAGTCTACAAAAAATCCCTTAATATGCTTAATCGCAAGTCTACAAAAACATCCCTTAATATGCTTAATCGCAAGTCTACAAAAACATCCCTTAATATGCTTAATCGCAAGTCTACAAAAACTTCCCTTAATATGCTTAATCGCAAGTCTACAAAAAATCCCTTAATATGCTTAATCGCAAGTCTACAAAAACATCCCTTAATATGCTTAATCGCAAGTCTACAATAACATCCCTTAATATGTTTAATCGCAAGTCTACAATAACATCCCTTAATATGTTTAATCGCAAGTCTACAAGTCACTGTGACTTTCCTTATGTTCAGTACATTACTAAATGTAGTAAACTTATGGTCAAAAACAGTATTGTTCTACACTAGGTGATAAAATTTAAATTACATTTTATCTGAAACATTGTATTCCTTAACGCTAGGGAAATTTACAATTTTTAAAATAGTTTTTAAGAAAATGGCAAATATTATGTATTAAAAATTATCTGTATATATTTTATAACATTTTTCATATCTTTTACTTTAGTACCTTAACTTAAAAACATATTATGAAATGGGCAAATAATATCGATAATATTTAGGTAAATCTCTTTCAACGTTGATGCTTTCAATAAAATCCAAAAGATAACAGAGTCTAAAGCTTGTGTATTTATGTAATCTGTGATTTTAGGATATGGGAAGGTAAAGAATTTAGGCTGCAGGGTGTTTTGTTTTCATCAGTATGGTTAAGTGCCGAACTTTATAAACACGTCTTGTCTCTCATGTAGCATAACTAAGCAGGCATGAGTTATAACTAAGCACTTAATTAATTATTAAAGTAAGCAAGAAGTAATTGTAACATATCAGAGTTGTGTGTAAGTACAAAATTGTGTTAAATAACTTTAAGAATTTAAAAAAATTAAACTTAACCTCTCCTTTTTGAAAGTCAACAATATATTCCATTAGGAATCAAAAAAATCTATCAGTTTATTAAATAGATGCTTTATATATATATATATATATATATATATATATATATATATATATATATATATATATATATATATATATATATATATTAGATCTGCTGTTTGAAACGTATTACCAGTTTAAAATAAAAAAACTATCAACATGTCATTTACCTATTATTAAATATATATATATATATATATATATATATATATCGATTTAATAAAAAAAAGTTCAATTATAATTTATATATATATACTGCATATATTTAACAACTATGAAGAAAACGTACAAATATACATTTCTATTTTTTCAAACTGATTACAACCATTTCAGCATTGGTTACAATATAGGTAGTGTAATAATATGTTAAACATAAATTAGTTATTTCATAAAGAGTTTAATTAGGGTAACCCAAAAATGTAAGTTGTAAAAAAAAAAACAAGTAACTAAGATATGCGAAAGATTTTCTATCTTTTAGGAATTTCGGTACTTGAATATATTTATCCAAAGTTATCAGACTGTTTTATAGTATTGTCACATAAGCAATAGCATAAAACATTCAGTAAATCCCTAAGATATGTTTACACAAATACACTTTACAAAACCTAATCCACTATCTTCAATAAAATGTTAAGAATGTAATTTATAAATTATAATCTTAATCGAAATTTGGGTATTGGCCTTTTTACATATTAAGTTACCTAATTATATAGCCTTAAAACATTTGAAAAATATTAGATTAATTGAAATCGGTGGACAATTAAAATATTGTCTTTGAAAAGCAACAATTATAAAATTAATAATTTCGTACTGTCAACTATTTTAAAAAGAATTTCACAAAAAAAAATGCACGTTAATTGTTTCTTTGATTTTAAAGGGGGAAAAGTGTTAAATCGCAGCTTAAAACCACTCTTATTATACTTTAAAAACTAATATATGATTTATGATATGATATAACTAATGTGATATTTTTAAAAAACAGATTGCCATTACCTACAACCGATGTATACAATTGCAGACTTCGGTTTTGGGTTGATAATATGATAAATTAATGATAATGTCTGTTCTCTCAAAATATAGATAGTATTGTGTGAAAAAAAGTTTTTTAAAGTTGTGTGATTGAAAATGATTGTTTTGATTGGATAGATAGAATTAGGTACAGGAATTATAAACATATGCTTAGAAAGATATTATCTACAAAAAAGGTGTCATTGACCAAGTAAATTCTGAGACTAAGGAAGGATTATAACATAATTTCAGGAAAGTATTATTTAAAATTAGCAAAAAGTTGAATTAGAGAATTAACCTAAATGTAATATTATCATTTGGGAATTACAAATGGCGTAGGTACTGGTAATTTTTTTAACTCCTGAAATTATTATGTAATTTCAAGAAAAAAGCTAGACTAACAATGACTCGATCTGAACATTGTTTTCTATTATATATATATATATATATATATATATATATATATATATATATATATATATTTTAATTTTTTTATAGAACAATAAGTGAAATAATTTCTAAATAATCTGTGAACTTGTTGCATATAAATTAGTAATTAATATGTCTTTTGAATAAAAAGCGTATACTGATTAATTTCCTCATAAATAAATTTATTATATTTTTTCATATAAATCTAGATACATTAAGAACAATGATTACACTATAATAGTAAACAAACCTGTTTAGTGAACAATAATTTCTAGATGTATTAATACTATTAGGAAAACACTATTCTTTGGACATTTGTGCTTGTGTATTTCTTTTGAACTGTTGGGCTCGAATTAAGGCAGGGGAAATTGTGGAATAAATAATCGAATAAAATAATTACTAAACTAATTTGCTCTAGAGAAGAATCCGCATAAACAAAGGATCTTCTTCATACTTTCACGCTTTTTTAATTTTCTTAACGTCATGCACACTTTGAATTTGTTTTAGTTCCTTTAATAGACTTATCAGTTCACCGAATGTATCCACTCTCTCCCATGAAAGACATGACAACTGAAATCTAGTTTTTGTTTCTAATAATATTCAAAACACTCTCCTCACTTACTTAAAATTTACTTCACCTTTGTGTTTCGTCATAGTTATTGTTATTACTAGATAAGATAGTCATCTCACTACTTTGGTAGATTGTATATTTCACGCTTAACTGTATGCAATCTGTTAAACATCTCTGATTGTAGTAGGATAATAATGTATTAAATACAATAAATTGCAAACTAGAACAGATGAACTTATTAATCAAATAAATAATAAACCTAAAGCAGTGCAACTCAAAGGCGAAAACTCATACTTATACAGGCAGTGAGTTCAACCACAATGAGTGTTTGTTACATTTCCGGTGTTTCTATAAAAATCATATTGTTAAAGATTTTCTCTCTATCATTTTAATACATATTTACTCGCGATATAATGTTTAGGTAAATTACTGATACTATCATTTTAACTTATTTGATTCATCTCCTGCTCTTTATTTGAGAGGATAAAACTAAATTCAATAAGTCTAGTGTATGCATGTTAATATGGTTGATGAATGAAGATTTAACTTTCAAGAATCAATGAAATATTTTAACACAAGATTGATACAGATTAAATCAACTGAAAACCTCGTGATAGTAGAGTAACTGTGAGAAGAAACAATTTCAGTAACTTAAGTTCCCAACAAAGTTTCTCCCGACTGAAGTGGAATTGATGTCCACTTCAGTAAATAGTTTTCAAACTTCAGGCGGAATCTTATAACTCAATCACTTTCCTCTAAAACACCATTAACAAATAAGATTACCATCATTTGGTTAAAGAATTTTAGGGACTCTTTTGCAGAAATGCGTAATATAGATTTATTTTGTTTTGTGTCTTACATCGCGTAATTTCACGACGGCCGTTTCAGCTATTTAGCTATTTTCAAGTGGTCATTTATTATCATTATCCTTCGTCATTAATTGTAAAAAATCTTACACAATATAAAAAAAAACACTTTTAGTACACAAGGACAGACGGAAATATTCGCACAAATATTTTTATGTCAAGTAGGCCACATTCTAGGACCGAGCTGCCGGTTATTATTACATCTCCATAGCGAACTAATCTGTATTTACTTGTACAATGTCATCAATGTATCGAATAATAGGTTAGATTCAAGATTCTGTTTCTCATTAAACAGTGCTTTGGGTTTAGCTTTGAATATTTATAAATCTCGTACTGTTCTAACCCATTCATACATTTCCCTTTATTACCTTTATGTAAAACTTTTAATGTTTTACCGGTTCCTCTATATTTTCGATTGGTTTGTATTTTGTGTTCAACAAACATTGATCGATTTTATAGAGGTTGTGTAGATTGTACGTCAGGTGGAATGTGTTCTTTAAATCTCTTATTTAATGACCGTGATCATCACATGTTATTTGGTAAATCTTGTCCCCTGAAGTTTGTCTGTTTGTTTGTGTATTTCTCTTTATTATAAATGATAAATTATTTCTCGTTTTGTATGTGATGATTTAACCTAGTTTTCAAAAAATGTTTGCTTATTTCGTGATATAGCTCTCCGTTACTAAATTTGGTTTTTACATTTTTTTTTTGTTCCTGTTTTTTGTCTATCATGGTTGGTTTGTATCAGTTTTGTAATTCAGTGTATTTTATTATATTATATTCTTATTCAAAGTTCTCTAGTGTCATCGGTAGTGTATGTAATCAATAAATGAAGCTGTCATTTTGTGGAAATAGGGGATGGTTTCACTTGACGTACATTTTGTGATCAGTTTCATGTCTATTCTGAATTAATGTTTTGTTGCTGTTTTTGAAATGGTGAGTTTAAGGTAGTTGATGCTGTTGTTTTGTTCCATTTTGAATTCTAGAGGAGATGATTGTTCAGGTATGCTGTGAAATGTATTACTTGTCTATATATGTCCAGATAGAAAAAAAATATTTTGTCGACATAATATCTGTAGTTAAAAAATATGTTTTTATAGTGTTTATTCTTTCTTGTCATTGTGCTACCATGTGATTTAAAAATATTTCCGCCATTACAACAGACAATGGACATGCCATTAATAATCCTTTTTTATTCCGTTTATATATTTATGTATGAATTGGAAGTAGTTCTGCGATAACCATATACCTAGTAAAGAGGATAATTCTTCTATTGTTTATTTATTCATATAATTGCTATCTGTTGGAGTTTTATTTATTATGGATATTGTTTCATGAACAGGGATGTTAGTATAAAGGGATGATAAGTTGTGTCAACAGAAACTAAACTAGAACCTGAATTTATGGCAATATCTTGGTTTTTTATATAAAGTCTTGGCTATTTCTTAAACTGTAGCTATTTTTGATTGTTATGTATGTTCGGATTACTATGATTACTTTTTGTTACTAAAATCACGCGACTTACCTTTTAACGGTAGGTAAGTTACATATTAATCATTATACAAAAACAAAACTCGGTATGGCGAATATATGTAATAGATTTATTGTATTCTTCTATACATTTACGACCCACAAAGGATAACATTATTTGACGTTCTAAATATTCATCGAATATTTTTTTTAAATTTTGCCTTAATTTTCTATTGTTATCGCTATTCACATCTTTGAAAGAATATTATAAAAGATTTTGTTTGATTTGTTTAGACGTTTTCACAAAATATTTTTCTATATTTTATAACCGTAGATTAATACGTTCCTGTTAAAGAATTTATGTTCTAGTACGACATTTTGGGGGGGGGGATTTTATGTATTAAATAAATTTCAATGAAAACAACTATTGTAATTACATTGTGTATTCAGTGAGGGGATATTAGAAATTCCTATTACATTTAGCTGTTAAAAATATAAAGTGTTAACTCTTGACACCACTGGGTTATTTCTACTGAATGTTAAAATCTATGTTCCTGCTTAAAAATAATCTAAAATAAAAGCGTCAAACCTATGGTTGAATACATAAGTATGTACCAATTCATCTTGAACGAGAAAGGCAGATAAAATCCTAATAATTTATGTAATCAAGATATTTTGAATTGCAATTTAATATGCCGGTGTTTTGTGAATATATGTGGAAACATTTAACTGAAACTAATTATTATCTGAGTAATAAATATTCAATAGAGTTACGATATTTTCAAAAAGTGAATATCACATGAAAATTTAATCAAGGACTTCTCGCATATGAGGGGGTGGATTGAAAGAGCTTTATGGAAGCTATTTGAATGAAAGAAGATGAGGAAAGCTCTACATCTGATATTGACGTTCCATTGTTTTGGAAACCATCAATTGCTATAGAAAGTGCTTTTCTTTAATGGGCTGTCATTGTTATATCTGTAGTTGCTATAGATACAAAATTACATTTTCGGATTTTAAAATATAACTATTACTGATATTATAACGTAATTTATCCTTTAATCATTAATAAGGGAATTGAACTCTTTGTATTGCTATAATATTTTGTTTCATTCGGAAATCTTCAAAAATATTTTTAAAACTGTTTTTTATAGATTTTCTCTAAATTATAAAGTGTGGAAATATAATTATTTATTACCTTTATTTCGCCAAAAGAATTGATTATGTTCATTAGTTTAAAACATTTTCTTTTCCCGCGACTAAAAGCTCGAAATTTGTCACAAAATCACGTTTTATACAAAATAATTTTTTAAAGGAAGGATCTAAATAACGAACACTTTTATAATCGTAATGTTTAAATATAGATGTCCTTCTACTCAATTGGGTAGACTATAAACAAAAAACTCTCGGTTTCAATTAATCATAATATACGTTCTTTAATTTATATTACGATTTTCAAGCTCCCTTTATATTACGTTTGTATGTATAATATGCATACATTTATTCCAATTTTATGCTCCTTGGTTATTCTTACAACTTTAAGGAGCATAATGTGTCTTCTCCCTGGTATGTTGTTTTATTTCATCACTTGCATTCCACAAAATCTCTAACTAGTGAACGAATCTAATGTCTTACACACGAAAAGATATAACGCATCAACAGATTGTGTCATTAAATTAACTTATTCTTCGTTCTTCAATTTCTAAATTGTACTTTTCAAAAGGCGTTTAGAACTTTCAATTATTTTGTTTATTTTGTCGGTAATAGAAATATCTAATCTAAAGTGTCCGAAAATAGTTCAATAGAGAAATAAGTTCAATAACAACGAGTGCACAAGGAAGAAAAGTAAATTATCGGAAATTATTTTACGTTCTATATCCGTCTTAATAATTCTTAATAATAAGAATAAAACTAAATTTATTAAGACTATTGAATTTTCTGCTAGACTTAAAAGATTATTTTCTATTTTATACCTTAAAATCTAAAATAATAGGATTGTAAATCTATTCGGTCAGTTAAGTTTTAATTAAATACAAGAATGGGTTAATTGGTGTAAAACATGGAAAGTCTATTGTAATCATCGCGTAAGGTTAGTCAGACTAAACAAATTGATTATCTCTAGTTTGTAACAAACTTTCCAGTCTGAGGAACAATTGGTGTCCACTTCGTTAAATAGTTCTCAAAGTCCGCTCTTAATCTTATGACTCAATCAGTTACCTTTAAAAGTAACTCCAACAGCTGCTATAATAGTTGTATATTTGACTTTATAAAGAATCTTTGCGGTTGTTTTTATTGTTGTGTGGTTTGTGGAGGTATTAAATTTAATTATTTGAAGTCCCATTTACACAATCTTAGTATAAATAGTTTGATTTTAGAAATATCAGAAAAGTTCCCTTTGACTTTTTAAAATTTAATTTCTACACGGAATCATAGATTTTGATGTATTTAAACGTTTACAAGACATATATCTGTAACATATGAATTTTTACATATTTATTGTAACCATAAGTGAATTTACATTGTTTCAACTAATAACTTGTTACTGTTACTTCATTTAGTCCTAATGTGTTGTTAATGTTACATACTGCATGAAAGAAATAGTTGACAATTTTATACATTACTATATGTTACACTGTTTTTTTCTGTGAATGTTAAATTTTAAAATATAATGTATAAAACACAAATATTATGTAAATTATTCATAACATTTTACTTATCCTGTGGTTTTTATTTATCTATGTTTAATTTAATTCAACATCGTTTTCATTTCCAAATACTTCTTTTTCTAATTAACATACATCCAAATGGTAATGCTAAATAATATATCGGAGTTCACAATACGTATGTGTTCAAGTCAAATAACTTACTGAACTTTAGATTTTCTTACAATATAACCTAAATATACCGTATTTTAATCGGTGAAACTCACTTCAAATGAATATTTTCTTATCTTTTTTTCATAACTAAAAGATAGGAAATATCACTCCTGTAAATTGTAAAGAATAATCCAAGATTTATAATAGAAAAGTTAAAATTAAATTTATTACACTTTGCAAAAACGAAATTGATATTCTAGTATATTCTATATGAGTGATAGTTTGAAGTGTTATACAAGTGGTGTTTGTAGGAGACCAACAAAACTGAATTATCTCTATCAATTGCATTGTTTACGTTAAACAATGCTCAAAAACACCGATCAAGTTGAACGTATAAAAAAATTAAAAATTCAATCTTTTTGTACTTAAACGTTTGAGCACTTCTGTTATAAGTAACACCGCTGTGAACTATACACATAATTCAGAAAACACCAGTTGTTTCTTTCTTTTAACTAAAACTTTAAAAAATAAACATTCAAAATAAAGTCATACTTTGAAAATACACAGAATGTTGAATGTCACGTTTACTTTAAATTATATATTCCACTGATACAATTCATACTACCAGATAATTCGATTGAGAGGAATATCATATTTATTTATAGTTTTTGTAAACATCACAGACGTTAAATTTCAAAATACCTTAATTTTATCGTAAACCTACATTTCTTCTGTTTTGTACAATTCTATTTTAACACTACTTCTGTCACATTTATCCAACAAATCTTGCTTCTTAATCTAAATACTATACCTTTTTAACAACCCTCTATGGAACATTGACTATTCTATTTTCAATTAAAAATATATTTAAAAAATTCAAATAAAATATTATTGGCAAATTTATATCGAGATATAATTTATCTTGTAAATTGATGATTTTTTTTCCCAATATGTAATCGACTGATAAAATAAAGTGCAATTTAAAAAAAAACATAACTTTAAAAACACTCAATATATAAACGATTACTTAGACATTTACACAACTCTCTTTTTCTAGTAAATCTTGCAGATTTCAATTATTCCAATAAATAAATCATATGCTCGTAAAATATTTGTCTTATCAAAGTAAGTAATTAGCATCATTTTAGGTCACCTTTTATTTATTAAAACGAAAACTTGCAATTTTGAAAGATAAAATAACTACTTAAATAATCACGAACTTGAAATTTTTACTGTTTTCTAGATTACAAAATTAGTACATAAAATAATAAGAAAAATATTAGTAGACGCATTTAATGTATTATTATGAAACTGATAAACTTTTAACCGTTTTTTGAAAGTCTCACTGTAAAAGTAATAGCTTGACGACAATCAAGTGAACACAATATGGAGGATTTCGGAAATACCGGGGGGGGGGAGGTGAGAGTCTCTACAGTAGCTGTAGAAGTAAATAAACTGAAGAAGGCAATCAATAAAGATCTTTCATTGTTTCAAAAACCCTTATGTTGCATCCGTATGAAACCTAAGATAAGACGTAAGCATACGATTAAACACACACGTTTGTATGTACATCTCTGTGTCTGCTATAGTACGATTAACTTATTCTTATTTGAAGATTTGTGCTCTTTTAGTAAATATAAAATACATCAACAAATCATTAATGGCCATCTAAAATCACTATGATTTTATTATTGTATTACTTCATGATTTGAAATATCTAACAATAAATTTGTTATTCCTTATTCATATTGGTACAGTAGTTATAAACTGTTCCACCTATTTTATATAGTAATACTACTTTATACAAATACTACATATTACAAGTTTTCTAATGACATGTTCTGTAGAGCTACTATACTTATAATGATCAAATAAACTAATTCTAAGTCATCAGCAAGTATTAGGGTTATGAGAGGGTAGCTTGACATGTTGTGACAGTTAATTATCTCACTACGTGATCCATCGCAACTCTGTTCAGACTGTTTCTATTGTTGTTTTTCATACTACTTTTTTTTAGCTATTCCGGTAATTGTAGAAAATGTAAAATATTCTTTTTTAACTACAAAAATTGTTGAAAAAATAATTGTATTTTCTGTAATTACATAATGATTGGTTGAAATAGTCTGTAGCATCTGTTGCTGTAACTTTATATATATCCGAAAATTATATATCAAGTTGGATATTAAAATAAAATTATGAACTTTCTCAAAGTTTAAATGTGAAGGGGAGCAATCAATGGCGATTGAAGATGAAACAGAGAATACTTCATAATACCGTAATAAAAATAGTACTAATTCCTTTATTATTTATTTTATATTTCAAATTTTATTTGAAGCAGTTATTTTAAAAGTTACTTATCTCTAGAAACTATTTATTTTCCAGTCTTGAACGTTAGTCTTCATTTTCCTCTACGTTATATTTGCTAACATTTTCAGAGGCAGACAATCGGACTGACACATTGTTACTTAAGGTGAAAGCTGCCTTGTACACAACAACTTTGTCCGTTCCATCACTTCATTAAATTCAAGACGAATAGTGGTTTTGTAACTCTAAACTCCTCTACAAACTTCTGTACAACTCTGTTTGGCAAGTTGAGTAGTGGGAACTCAGAAAGTTAACATTGACAGTAATATAGCTTTATAACATTTTAAGTAGAAAAATCCCAATAAAACCACAGTTTAATTAAAATCAAAATTATGACAGTATTAAACAAGATGTTTTATAAACAATTGTTTTGCATATTCACAATTATTTTACTAGAAGCAAATAATACGCATTCTAAGATAATATAATCCTACAGAGCTTAACAAAATCTTTCTTTTATCTCTTTATGAAACCATTTTCATTCCCAAAACCCACGTTAGGTCTTAATCCTAATTGCGACCGCCCTATGCGAATATTTATTTTTATTTAATACTTCCAGAAAAATGATTTGATTAATATTTTTTATAGATGGCGAAGTTTTGTTACGTAAAAAATACGTCCCAAGTGCAAATAATTACAAAATAAACAATTATTCAAAATTGCTTTAGCATAACCAATAACCTAAATTGATGGTATTTTCAATGTAGTTATGATAGTACAGATGACAATTAATTAACCTAGAAGTTAATTTGAATGGAAAATACTACTATACTAATTGAACTAATATAATTATTACCTTTGGTCTTATAATTGTTATTTTAAACAAAAGAGTACTTTGGTAAAATTGGAATTAATATAACTGCTCCTGTATGTTAAATAATTGCTTAACTGAAAGCATCTACTGGGGCACACACCACTCTTAACAACTTTCTTGCTGTTGCGTGTTTGGTGGATACATAATTTTATTGTCAAATTAATTTTGAAATTGAATTAACTCTACCATTTACCTGTGTAAGCTCTCAGCATAATGAAGTAGACATAAGCCGGCCTGGTATCGTTAAAACTTGATTTAACTGTGTGTATATATTAGTTTTTAATTATAACGTTAAAACAAAATTACTTGAACTGTGTTTGAACATTCTAAATTATAAAATAACTTGTCGCCAAAATAAATTGTGACACGTTTTGAAAGGGGGGACAAATTTGTAATGAATATACAATTGCCTGATACTCTAGACTTTTACTACAAACAGACAACTTTGAGGTAATTGCTTCTCGCATTAATCCTAATAATACAAATAATCAATTAATTCTACTAAATGTGATTAAGAAAATTAACAAGATCAATTTGATAAAATCTTAAAGACTAAATTTTTCTCGTTGAATTTTGGAACACAGGGTATTGTAATCTAATAAAAACAATAAAAACTCTTTTTTTTGTAATTTTCAGAGTATACTGTTTGAGATATTTCCTCATACACATAACTATAAACTAAAACTAGTTTGATAAAATATTATTGGGACGTACATCTAAATGAATATTAAGTAAATCAATGTAATTTCATTATTAGTTTTTACTGTACATATGATAAAATAGGTATTTTAAGAATGAAGAATTTCTTGGCTTGATTGAAATGAATCATATTTGAATATAAAATAAAGATTAGTTTATTAAATAATATACAAATTAAAATCATTGATGTGTATATATTATATATACAACATTATATTGCGTTCGTAAAATACTTTTAGTCAAAAAGTAGAAATATTTTAAATTTCAAATATCATTTTTAGTGTCAACAATAATATCACATTTTTTTTCAAATTTGTTATTTTGTTTTAAATTTATCCACAATGGTAACAAGTCCTTACAAAAATATAAATATAGAAGGAAATACTATGTTACGTAACTAATCCCTTTTAAATATTTTTTGTTCAATACCTTGCACCAGGCTGAGGGAGTAAAGTATGATATACTTGTTAAAGCTTTGGCACTGTACCCGCTATCTTGCACAACATTTTTACTGGAAATATTTAATGCCAATTTTAATAATTATGTCTAATAATCACTAAAATTTAAGGATACAGAGAGATTACATATTAAAACAAGTAAATTATTATTTAAAGCACTCATTTTTATCAACAACATGCTTCAAATTACAAAACAAAAACATTACCTAATAGTGTATAAATTATTTAATTGTTTTCTATAACTCACTGTGATTAAATTTAAAATTACAACTTACGGTATCATTGCGATTTAATAAACTAACTTATCAATCTTATTTACCCAAATAACATAATGTTGTAAAAAAGATTTGTTATATTAGTTCGACAGTTCTTTTAAACAAAATATGATCAAATATCAAAGTGTTTATTAATAACAGGATATTCAAAATAATATTTAATGTTGTAATAAATATCCCATATATGTTACGATAATATTATTAACTAGATTGACATCATTATAATTATATGTTCTCGTTTTTGTTGCTGTTTTTATAAACAAACAGTTTATTTTTAATAATAAGTGGAATTAGGCTTAAGTGGAATTAGTAGTGGTAAAAAAATAAGGTGATGTTGCTCTTGGATTAAGGGATAATTAGGTCTTTGTAATTGTATTAACTATTAAAAGTAAATAAGATGTAAAAAATATTGAACTACTTTAATTACCCAATTAATTATCAGTTTAGAGGAATTAGTGTCGAACGTGGTCTGGAGAAGAGTGGTAGAAGATTAGTTCTGTGAAGGACTGGCCGAAAAGTGAGTGGTTGCTATGAATTCCAGCCACTCTCGTCATATTTGGGCCTCTACAAGTATGTAACAGATTTGTTAAATTGATAATCTACAAATATTAAAAAGAATATATTTTTTTGAAAAGAAAGGAATTAATTTCGAATTTCGGTTCGTTACATTTTATTTCAGATTATCTGATGAGAATAGCAAATAACATAAGGTTTTCTTGTCTCTAATAGTATTTGTACAATGGTCTTGTGTACTTGAGCTTTAGTCTACCTTTCAGGTCACTTAGTAATAGCATTAGATATCATTATGCATCGATAATTTCTCTTCTCAAAGGTCAAGTTTTATTATGTTCTCAATCTGTACAAATATTGTACGACTTGGATATTATAGAATAATAATAAGTTCGCTTTCAACTGCTGTTTTCATAAAACGACAGAAAAAAATTGAGAGGAACCCTTAGGAATATATCTATAAAAAAAACTGTATAATTTGTTTTTTAATTTTGATATTTTTATTAATTAAATCAAATTTAAGTAAAGAGTTCTGGTTATTGGTGAATGTATTTTTATATCTTGTGAAATTTGAAATCACTTTATATCTTGAGTAACAAATCCGTCTAAAGTTCTATAAATATTAAAAGAAGGAATCTAATAATGGTTACGGCAATACTGTTCAAGTTTGCAAATAAAGTTTAAGAGAATTGTAGTGCATACAATAAAAACAAAGTTAAGACGCAGAATTCGGATTGTAAGTAAAGTTAAAAGTTTGTCAAACAAAACAATTGAAGCATTTAAAGTTTGTAACAAAGGTTACAGTCTTAGCATTATTTGGTTAACATGATTACGTAATTGGCAAACACCAGTAGGATTCTTGTGTACTAGATATTATTCAGTTAAAAGTAAATAATAAGAAAATAAAAACAGTTTTAGAATTATAGAATGGAAACCATTGTAGGAGTGAAAAACATAATTTCTATGACAAACAAAATATATGAGTATATAAAGATTTTGTCCACCTGTTAATATTTCAAAATATATGTTTAAGTTTACTTCATGATTTGGTACAACATATTTCAATTTTCTCTATGGGGAAGTAGTTTGTAATCGCACCCCTTCCGACTGCAATAATACTTATTGTTTTATTTTACATTCCGTAGCCTGTTTTATTTACGATATAACAGGGTTACAACGTTTTTAGCAATTAATTATTGGTTATTAACAAATTATATATTTATAATACTATTAATTTAATACTCGTTTCTTTAAACCATTTCTTTGTTTTAAATCATAAGAAATTTAAAAGCACAACTTTTTGCCACCATTTTATAACCAAAGTGATATAATTAAACTGGTAATATAAAAAAAATAGGTATTTCAAGATCGTCTATTTATTTGTGGCAGAACTCAACCTTTCTGTTACTTGATCAAAGGTCGGTTAATGCTGTTGTCGGATTTAATTTTGATTATATGAGGATTTATTCGTACGTAAAATCCAACATTTAAATTCACATTTTTACATTGCCCTTTTTAAATCGAGGGCTTTAATAACAAATATATGCTATAATAACAAGCTTTAAAGGGACTTTACACTGATTTGTAACTTGGCGAATGGGCGTAATGTAAATATTTTTGAAAACTAACTTCCAATGCAATATAATCCAAATCATGTATTAAAAAAAAAGATACCTAATTTAATTGTTTCTATATAAAAAGGTTTTAATTTGAAAATTACCTTATTAAGAATTACACGTAACATAATTTTCACACCATGTGTTTATCTCAATACATTTTACATATGTGATCGGAAACATTTTCTGTAACCTAATGTAAACATAGAATGATCGAAATATAATTAAAATAATTTTTATTCAAACATATCGCGCCGTTTAATTAGAATTATGTTAATAGACTGAAATATATTATTGGATATTAACATAAACTTGTTGTAAGCTCCACCATAGCGAACAATTTCCAAACTCATCTCGATTCAAACTGAATACCGCGTCGTTAAAACTAAGCGCCGTCATGGAATTATATGGTCGATTTTATAGGTAACTTTAAATACTCTCTTTCTGCTCCAGCCTCCGTTGCATAATTTCAACGTCTTAGTTTTTCAGTGTTATACGCCTAAAAACTACAATAAACACATGTTTTAAGTTCGTATCCACACGTTTACTGTAAATTTTATTAATTATGAAAACCGTTGTAGTATTTTTTTTGACAATAAAATAATAAACTTGAGGTAGGTAACTTGTTTTTGGTTCTTTTGTCGTTCAAAAATATTTTGTTCATATTTTAAATGCGTTATACATAGGCCTATTGGTTTTCTTACCAATTCTTTTCATGAAACACCTATCATAAATAGAAATGTTACAACATTTCAGTTATTTGATTACAATTATTCACAAATAGGATACCCCTGTGGAGAGGATATAAAGAGAGATCCATATCAACATAATATTCACAAAACATTTAAATAAAAGTAAAAAATAGCCCACGTAAATATTTTACAAATATAGAGAGACAATTTGTATTTTAGAAGAAGTTTTTAATTATATTTTAAATACTTGAACTACAGAGATAATGTTTCTTCATGTTAAATACAGAACGAAGGAAAATGTCATTAATTGCATAGATTCAATTTTTTTTGAAAATATAAGCAAAAGAAAAGCAAATCAAAATGATGAAGCAATAAAGCCATTTAATACAAAATATAACGTCTGTTAATAATAATAAAATTTAATTTCACTTCAATTTTATTTATATTCTCTACTTATATTTATCTAAAGTTAAAGTTAACTCATATTTTCTTTTTGAAGATTCACATAGTTACTTGTGTCAATTTTGAAAAATGTCTAATAAATTTTACATTGGGTAGAAATAACATTTCTGTTAAATATCTGTGACTGTGTGTTTTTGATAGACTTCAAATATGTACTACATATTTTAAAATGTCTGGATACAGAACTATTCATTATTTTTTTCATTGAAATACAAACCTTTCTCATCTGAACTTTACTCCTTATATATCGAATATAAATCAGAATATACAATTATAACAATTATTTCAACAAATTAATTTTATTCTTTTAATGTGTAGCTTAATATTCGTTTCACTGGTAGAGCAAAATATTGTTATTTGGATAAAAATACAGGGATTGAAAACATATTATAGTCTGAATTGATGCCATTTCTGATTATGTGCAGACATGAAAATTCTACTTTTCACTAATTAGTTTGTCGTAAATATAATATATATATATGTAACTATTTAAATTTTGTTTCTTTATTTTGTCACTTTATTTTTAAAACCAAGAATTAAATATATTTCATAATATATATATATAACAGCTTAACAAACGCAAAAAAACCTCCATCATTGTTATTCAGGATTCGAATATTTGGCGAGGTTTCAAGTTAAAATATTTTCTTCTAAAAACATAGAAGATGCAGAACATTGATTCAAAGATAGGGGGCGCTTTGATTAGTTTTACGTTAATGAAAGATTTATTTTAACAGATTTTATAGAAACCTCTCTCTCTGCAATATGAATTACATAATTTTTGTTTATTTATAGGAAATCGGAGGTTCAAAAAATCGTAATTATTTTGATGTTCTTATTATCATGATTTTCTACTCTTAATACAATATCTATATTCACGTTATAATTAACCATGTGACTTTCCTGTGTTCAATATCATTTCTACTCCAACTCTTTTTGCCTCTGAGAGACTGATCACTTTAAAATTATGTTCATGATTTACTTTTAGGTATGTCTCATTAATTTTGATAGTGTAACTCAACACTCAATGTAGATCTTCCTCAAAACATATTACCGGAATTAAACAATAAATCTTTCTTCGTTTTGTATCGACATACTACTTATATTCATTTCTTCCCAAGGAAGAGTACTTTCGAAATATTACCTTCAATAAAGGCAATGCCTGAAGCAAACCTACCGCCTTTGAATTGACCTCCTAAAGAAGTGCGCCCTTACGCTATATAAATCTCCTTTCATTGCACAATATCCCTTTAACTTTTACGAGATACGTTTCTACCTTCTACTAACCGAAGAGTAACTGTTGAAAATCGTGAGAGTTTCACTCAAAACACAATAAGACCAATCAATATATATTATGATGAGCCATAATTTTATTATATTTTAAAATATCACTATTCAAATTACAAAACAAAATTGTCGAACAACGTTTCTGTGTTAGAATAATTTATCCATATGATTTAAATAATAATAATAATATGTAATTTTACAAAAAATAAATAAAAAAATAGTTGAAGAAATACGTTTATAGTACGGTATTCGAGCTTATTATTATGGTTAATTTGTGTCATGGCGTAAAATTTGTAACTACCTGCTATAATAGTTTTTTTCAGTAATATATATATATATATATATATATATATATATATTTATATATATATATATATTTATGTATGTATATATAATTATCAAATATCTATTTTATTTGGGAATGATGTTTTTTTTTTTTTGTTTTTTTTTTTAATTAAGACTAAAACATTCGTTTCCTAGAGAGGTGTGAAGTAATTGACATAGAAATGTTCAGCTGGCTGTAAATCAGACTTATGTTCAAAAAGAGGCACAACTTGTAGTGTAGTTGCTGTTTTACACTGCATCCCTTCGTCATTATTCCGTCTGGCTTAAGGTAAAGATGTTAAGCCTGTAAAAATAATAATAAACGCCTTACGATTTATGACCCGAACAAATGTTACTTTGGGTCATAAACTGTTGCATTTCGCTGTTAGGTGTTTATGGTTCAGATATTTTGTTTTATACCAATGACTTATAAACCAAAATTATTAAGGAGATGTTGAACAATATGTTCGCTTAGCAATAAAATTATGTTCTACCTAAAAAAGGCTTTTTCATATTATGCATATTTATAAATGATACGTGAGGAAATGCAAAACCATATCTATTACGCCACCAGTTATTGACCCTTATAACAATGTGATCATTGAGAATTCCTTGGAGAATAACGAAAATCAATCCAAACCGAGAAAACATTGTTTATACCACGTTGCTTTAGTTATGTAATATTTTGTATCTAACAAAATGTTAAAATATTTGTACAATTAAATAAATGATACTTGTCACATTTATCTCTCTTCATAATATTACGAAATACAATTTGTTCTCATATAGTTCATACGACAGACAGTTTTTCTGTTATAAAAAAATTATACAAATTTATTTTCAGTGATATTTTGATGTAGTCATTAAAAGTTCATAAGTTGATTATTTTGGGGCATAAACTTTTCTAGTTAGAAGAATATTTATTGTAAAAGTTTTGTGGGGATTAAGAAAAAGTAATGTAATTACCAAAACTCAAGAAAGACTACGTCGTTTTTCTCATTAATAAAACGTTAAGTGTAAATTTCACGTATTTGAAAATAGATTTCTTTTTGGACATTGACATATTTACTCTTACAAATCTTAATACCTTCTGTAATTTTCTAATGTAAACCCGTTATAGTTACGTAGGTACTATGTTATTTTTGTGTTATTCAGAACAAAACATTTCTGTAGTTCTTCGTATAAAGAAACTTACTATAATTTAATTTGTTGCCTTCTAATAACAAATTAGTGTTCGTAAGAGGGAAAAAAGTTTATAAATACAAGACTCATGTACGAGACAGGTCGTCAATATTGGGATTTTATATACTAACATGTTTCCAGAACATTCTAACATGTTTAATAAATATAAAATTGTAAAATTTATTAGAAACGATTTCACCACAACTGTAATATTTAAGATAAGAAATACGATTTAAACGAAAGGTTATTGCTTGAAACATATTTTCCCAGAACGCTCGGTTGACCACATTTATTATTTCTCTCTCTCTCTCTCTCTCTCTCTCTCTCTCTCTCTCTCTCTCTCTCTCTCTCTCTCTCTCTCTCTCTCTCTCTCTCTCTCTCTCTCTCTCTCTCTCTCTCTCTCTCTCTCTCTCTCTCTCTCTCTCTCTCTCTCTCTCTCTCTCTCTCTCTCTCTCTCTCTCTCTCTCTCTCTCTCTCTCTCTCTCTTTCTTCAAGATAAAATCTAATAATTTTACAAAATCAAACGCAACATATCCTTATTCTAGTTTGTAAATTAAATCACATAAACGTAATCAAATAGGACGATGTTAAATAATGTAGATTACAAACAAGATTAGGTATACATCATTAAATTAAAGGGTAGTTATTAAGTATATAGGACCTTGTTCTACAAGAGGGAAATATTTTAGTGTTCAAATACTAAAATCGTAGTGCTAATTAAACTTAATAGCAAGAAGAAATAACACTACAAAATTAGGTTGTAAAAAAAAAAAAAAAAAAAAAAAAAAAAATCTAAAACAATTTGGATAAGAATTAAAGTTATAAGTCCCCCTTTTTTAATGAATTTAGTATATATATAGTAATTATTTTATTTTACTAATTTTTACGTTGTTCTATTTCCCTGCAATTTTTAATTGGTATTCCAGGTTATAGTTTCGTCTAAGTTTCTTTTATCATTTATCAAATTTTCTAATTTCGTTTTATTTAAATACCATATTTAATCTGTAAAAAATTCTATGTATTATAACACAAAACAAAAAATATTTATGAATTATGAATTAACACGTATTATAACAATGATATGGAAAAGAAGTAAATAAAATGTGATTAAAGTCTACAAAAAAGGTCAATTTGTTACAACTATCAACACGTAAATTGATATCTCGACGTGCCGTACATTTTTTTCCATTAGGCCTAGTTTGTTTCCATCACTAATGAAATCCTGGAAATAATCTAATTTTAAATAAAGACGTAATTCAATTTAATTCTTTAATGACATTGTGGTAAGTCACTTTAAATCAAGTTAAATTGAATGAAATACGTTAAAACTGTCCCACACTAATTGCAAATGTGGGCGAAGGTTTCAGTAGTAACTTAGTTTGAATGATTACCTACAACGTGGTGCTATCTCTTAGCCCAAATATTCGTTTTCAACATTCCCGTATCTATCATGTCAATACACTTTCGATTAAATACCCGAATAAAGACCAGTCTTAAGGTGGAGCAGTATATTGTACAGAGAATATTTTAAATACCAAAACCGAAAAATCAGTAAAATATATATTTTTAATATACTTTGGAGCAGAATATTAAATTAATAATTTATTAATAACTTCTACTGGGCTGTAGCTATTAGTCGACAGTAAAAAAAGAAGTATATAATCCCATCATTTTGTTAATTGACGTGATTGACTGATTAATCAATTTACAGCAGTAATATGAATGTCTGCATAGCAATCGAGTTATTGTGAGTTTCATGATACCAATATGGAATGATTTGTGGGTTGGATTTTGAGATAAAAACTTGATGAAAATATTTTACTTATTTTGGGAAGGTTTAAACAGTTTTTTAAAATATTATTTTGTTATTTGACATTGTTATTAAATTAGATTTCCAAATAGTATTAAGATGTTTGATTTATATTTTCTTGTTTTGTTTATAAAGTATAATTCAAATACTTTTTTTTTCATATTTATAAATCAGTGAAGAGGTTTTCCTGTATTAATGATATTCACGAAAAAAGCAAGTGACAAAACCTTTATTTTTATAACACTTTACTATTTTAACAAGCTATATGATAAAATTTATTCAAAGCAATTTAACTTCTTATCTTAAACCCGCAACTAAAGTATTTGTTTTTATGTCAAACGTTAAAGTCTTGATTAAGACTTAATTTTCCAGTCAAATTTTTTAAAATAAAAATGTTACTTTAGGAACATATTTTTACTATTTATTAAAAATTTTGAAATTCTAAAAACAAATTAAACTGTAGGACTGAAAGTATTGCTCCTAATATTTAGTTTCTAGATTTGTTTAGTAATATCGACATATCAAGTTTTTCATTTTTAGTGTAACTTAGAGACTTAAGTAAACTATAAATTCAAATAATTCTAAAAGTGGGTTGAAGAAAAAATACAAAACTCTAAAATTACTAACGATAATATTAATATTACTTACTGATTAAAAACATATTAAGACACCACGTACCAATTGCTTAAGGACAACAATAGCATATAGCGAAATATAATTATCTAGTACCGAAGTATATAGTAGTGTCTCAAAGTTTAGGCACTTAATTAATTCAGATTATTACGTTGTAGCTGTTTTGAAGTTGATACAAAGTTAGAGGTTTAGATTTTCAGAGATTATCTGGACCGTGATCAACGTTAGTTAAAGTTACATGTTTACTTTGTGCCTAGTACAAAGGCTTATATTAAGGGAATTGAATTTGACTGCGATTTATTTTTACATAAATTTTGATAATAACGCTGCTTAACCCAGCGATAAGTTAAACGTTTCTAATAATTTGTAATATACTCGGTATATAGATCATTGTAAAATGTAAAATATTAAAGTCTGTCTATAATTAAATAATAGTTTAATAGCATAATTTGTGTAAATATTTGGAGGAATTAGGTGAAATCTTGTTAATAATTGTTTTAGGTAATAACATTTTCAGTTTGTATGGACAAATTTTTAGTGATAATTTTGACTTTCAAAAATGAAGAAAAACATTCTCCGTCACTTTTTACGGTTTCTGTGTTTAGTTTACGTTTATTTCTCAATCTCAATTTTCATAATAATAATTTGAATCTAACAACTTTAAACAGCAGAGCGATATTCTGAAGATGGAACGAGTTCCGAAACGCGTCATATGATTATAAAGTAAGTAACTACTTTATTATTTTTTAAAAAAGTCACATAGATGGACATTATTGTTCTTTTATTATATAAAAAAGAGTGACTTGGATACAAACACAATGAGTTTTAAATTTAAACTCTATTTTTAGTTAGTAATTAATTAATAAAAATATTAACAGTAATTTTTATATATATAAATTTAAAATTTATCAATAAAGCTTCAGTTTTATTTTATGTCCAATTAAAATTGGAATATTAATTGCATAATTAGATATAAAAGATATAAAATACCTCAGGTAAAAGTATATTTTTGATTAGAAATGAATACATCACACAAACTGACTGTTCCCACAAATGAAATGTTATGATTAATTTTGTAACTCTCAGGTAATTTATCAGCTATTAATCCTCATATGATTTAGTGCCACCACTCAATTACGTCTCATGTGGAGTTAAATAATGGATTATGAAATTATCTGTCATTCAATAAGCAAGTGGGAGTAAAATATCAAAAATGTCTCTCAAGGATAGGTTGGATACAACAAATATATAGAACATAGGGTAACACATGCAGGAATATATTTATAGGTATTAAGTTTAATAAAATAGAACTGTTAATGATAGGTTATAATTATATATAAAGAATTGAAGTAACTTACTAATGTATGCTTTTACCTTAATTCAAACATATTGCTGAACATAGTAGCTAAGTTAGTAAGAACATATTATACCATTTAGAACTTATTTAGGCTACAATTGAAAATAATCATGCTTGAAGTGGGCTAATATACTGTTATAATTTCGTATTTTACAATGTTATCATTGTGAATGATAACTTGATAAAACCAAAGATAAGAAAAGACATAATATGTTGAAGTTTTATATTCACGTAACAATACCATTAGACATCGACAATTACATTCAAGTTGTGTCTGTGCCGTTACAAGGAAGAGTATTGAGGCAATAAAACAATTAATTACAATTCAGTAAAATATTAAATCCTATAAACAAAATCAGTGATACAACTAAACAGGATGGGTGATGAGTGATACCTAAAACAAATTTTACAACATGCATCTAAATCAAGCGATATAGTTTTATTGGTAGGTTCAAAAAATTTAAACAAGAATTAACCATTTGTCGTACGCAAAGAGCAGTAAAACCTAATAAATAACTTCATAAAAGTCCGTTTAACAAATATATAAATTTGTTTCACGTTCACGTGGTAATTGTGTTTAAACGTTCTTAAAGTAGGCAATCTGCTGGTATTAATTTAAGTAACACACGAGTATTATATATATATATATATATATATATATATATATATATATATATATAATTTAAAATGTTGTTATAATTATTGAAAATTTCTATGGAAATTTAAAAGCACTTTAATAAATTGTAAAATATTTTTGGATTAAGATGTGAGAAGAATAACGTGTGAGAAAAAAATCTATATGTTTCTTGTATCAAACTTAACTTTATGTCCTTACTTAATTTTGTTCAGTAAAATTAATTGATTATTTAACATTTGTTTTGAATCCACAAGTAAATAATAAAGAGATAAAAATGAAATTCGAAGTATTTCATCAACTCGAGTCGGTGACGAGTTGGAAATAATAGAATTACAATATAGAATAAAAACGCCAAGTAAAAAATTATGGTACTGTTTGAGAGAAAAAAAAAGTTATATTAATATTATAACAATTTTCAGATTTTAACCTGAAATCATAAGAAAATTAAATGGTATTAATAAGAATAAAAACGTTTAGAAATAAAATATATGCTTCGTATTGCACACGCAATGAATTTATTTATACGGAAATATGCCACGCACCAAATCAAAGATTAATAACTTCAAAGAAAATAGAGGTAAAAATAAAATATTCATGTCTCTTAAATTTAAGCTTTATTGAAACAGGTTTACTTTACCTCATAGAAATGATTTGCTCCTTATAAAAGTTAAATATAAATTTATTGACTTAACTTTCTAGCTCATTCACTTATTTATAATATTATGTATTGTTAGTTTGAATTACTAATTTTTTTATCCTAAAAGAAAATTAAAAATTTGATGATTGATACATTCAAATTGTATACAATATAATTTAAATAAAAGAGTATGTAATAAATATTTAACCAGACATGCACTTATACAGAAAAGTACTATTAAATTTACCGAATTTATATTTCTTATGATTTTATAAAAATACAAACAATATTAACAAAATACTATAATTATTATACATAATATATTATACCACAAAAAAACATAGCATATATTTCCTGTCACAAATTTGTTTTTCCTTGTATTGTGATATTATTCAGTATTGGAGATTACATACTATGTAGATATAATTATTTTTTTCCCAATAGGTGTACGAAGTGGATAGGTATACATCCTCTAACAGTGGAAATCCAAAAGGTGAAGTCGAGCGAAGCATGGGGAAGAAGCAGCAATGCATTTAAAGTAGTCTATAAAATGGAGCAGATCATATTGATTACGGTGGGTTAAAGTAAAGAAGTATTCACTTTGAATAGTAATTCAATTTAATACAGTCCGGTAAATCCTTCGAACACTATTACCGAATATCTTGGAAGGTTCAGTAAAGCAGGTCTTTGTATTGGTTTGGTTATAACACAGCAACGAAGCAGCCAGTTTGTGTAGAAATTATTTTCAACTTAGGTAGATTATTTGGAGCAGACCATTACGTGCTTTATGTTTTAACAAATATATTGACTAAGTCGTCATTCTGTATCAATAGTGGAATTACTGGACTCCGTTAAGCATAATAATGAATCACGCCATTCTGTGATGGACAATAGAAGTAATTGACAGATCAATCTGTATTGACAGACGTATTATGAATCTGTGGTCAGTTATAGATACGTAGAATGTTTCAAACCATCTGTGGCAAATGTACAGTAGACAAACATTTTAAACCAAAAAGGTGGTGTTAAGTTATACCTCAATAATTTTTAAGCTAAGAAAATTAAAATAGTTTTTCAAATTGCGGACGCCCCACAATTACATTTATTGACGATAATTTAAAAATTAAACTTAGACCAAACTAGCAAATTTTAAAGGTGTTTAAAACTAAACATCTTAGTATGATGAAAAAAAAGAAAGTATTTTCTCTCCATTTTTCAAATGATAATCTATAATTTTTGAGTAGCTAAACTGCAACTTCACAAAAACAAAACAATGAAAAAAAAGACAAAAATCATTAGTTATTAGTCGTCATGATTTAAGTTATTCGTTTCAATCATGCATTAACTGTCGTCTTAAAGTAATGTCCAAGGTTGACATTTTTTTTCCAAATTACCTTAAATTGGGAATCATTATTTAAAAAAATATGTATGCCTGTGTCTATTATTATTCTCATTACTGAATAGATGGAGTCGTTCATCAAATGAACAGAGTATGGGGAAGACCTGGGAATGTCTCGCCTCCGATGGACCAATATCAAGACGACTGGAGAGATCCACTGCCGTTGTTGCTCTCTTTAGAACAACGACTGGGCACGACTACTTTTAGGCCCGTCTGCACAGAATCGGCCTGGCCCTAAATGACTGCTGTCCTCTCTGCCAGTCCTTCCGAATGGACGCCCTTCACCTTAAGAATGCACCAACCTCACGAAAATGACCGAAAACATCGCAACACGCTACTGGGAGGCTCGCGTCGTCTAATGGCCGAACTGCCAAGGACGGACGGCGTTGGATAAAGTAAAGTAAAGTCAAATGAACAGTTTTAAAGAACTATACACTTTTAATGTAGGGTTATGTTATATTGCTTGTAGTTTCAAAATATGTCTAAAAAATAAAATATTCATCGGACGTCTTACAATTCTTTTTAATGTAAAGGAAAGAAATAATTTGAATAAAAATAGGAAACTTATGTAAAAATTCATTAAAATGAGCCGTAATTAATTATTTGATAGCCAATATTGTTTATACATTTTCTACATGCATTATATATCAGATTCTTGTTATGGAAAATATTGGTTATATACGCCAATACCTTTTGGGGACGAAGTATTATATAAATAGCTGTAGAAATGGAGTTTCAAACCAGCAGAAGTGAAGACATTGCAAAGAGTGTACCTATTATGAAAATACTATTCAAAATTTAATTTGTCATTTAACCAAAATTGTAAGTGATATACCAAATTTTTAATATAATAATAATCAGATTACACAAATTTTTTTGTTAAATTTTACAGTTTCTTGATCTAGCCGACCATGTTTTCGCCAGTTACGTCATTGACAAGCCGTAACTGGCAAAACCATGGTCGGCGAGACCAACAAATTGTAGAATTTAACAAAAGAATTTTTGTGTGTTTATTTGTATAGGCCTAACATGTAATTTTATCAAGTACCGTTGGTCATCAGTATAAACAATAATAATCAGATTGTTATTACCAAATTTAATTTTCATTAATATTCATAAACATTAAATCTGCATAAATAATATTTAAAATTACTGCTTTTAAATAAATTATAAAACCTGAAATTATACGTTAAATAAGAACAAATCATTAAGATAACTTTTTTTTTTTTTATGGTTGAGACAATCTTTCAATGTCATTGAATTCATGAAACAGCCAAAAAAGTCTAGTTGGACTATTTACTATTAAATAATAAATTTAATTATTAGCAAGCTAAGGAAACTTACATCATTTAACACTTCGTACTACATACAAACAAAAAGAGTGAAACTCTTTAAAATATCCAGTGAAGTATTTTTCATCTGACTCCATATTTGTAGATATTTTATTCAATAAAATTACCACATTGATTATGATTAATAATCATAGACTACCATTAAAAATGATTTTTATTTCGTTCTTCTTATGATATATCTGATATTTAATATAAAGACAGTATGGCCATAATTGAATATTCAATTTATATGCAACAAATAGAAACTTTTTTTAATATATACCTGGAACGTTCATGTTCCCGCCCACAACCTCTTCTTGGCTAATCTACATGATTTGGAATATTAATGAAACTAATTAAAATAATATAAAATTATTATTGTAATATTTATAAGTAAATTGAATTGTTTAAGTCTTTTAGTAAGGAATGAAAAAGATATTAAATGTTTAGGTACTCAAAACTTTCTTATTTTAAATAAGATAAACAAAAATTTTGACTCATTTTGTATTTCGAATTCATTTTCGATTGTCGGATCCACAATTGAAATTATTAAAACATTGAATCACTAGGTGGGAAACGTCAACAAACGTTAAATTAAAATTTACAAACATCCCTTACGCAAGTGTGTTATATAGAGGTAAATTATATACTGCATAAATAATGAAAGCGGCACGAATCACAACGTATTACCCAACCTACAGCAAATTTATTATTTAAATTATGATATACACGAAATTAAAAAGTTATACAGTTTACAGAAAAGGCATAACTTTTTATAAACTAATGTTGTAAAAAAGGAAATTTTGTACCCATAACATGTCGCAGACGTTTCATCCCTAGAGTCCTCATAAATCATTTTTTGTTTTCGCCATTCCCCTTGACTCTATCCCATCCTACATCCTACGTGTTATTTTTTTTTATGAAGTCCCTTTCTATTAGGTCCTGTAATAAATTAACACAGTTGAAAAAACTCTCCGATGTCCCAAATTAAATGGCTTTGGTAGTATTGACGAATATTTTTTATCTAATTTGTCGTATTCTAATATATCAAAGTTAGAGTTGAGCAGTATCGCCCTATCCTACTTCTTTGTCACGTTGTAATAGGATTACAGGTTATAAATTGTCAACATCTACTATTGGATATTGAAATGATAATAATTTTAGTTTCTAATTTTGGTTCTTAGTTTTATTTATTAGATTTGTCAAAATTATACTTTTCAAATCTTCCCCTTTTTTATCAAGAAAAGGATAGTAACGTTTAGTAAGAAAAAAACAAGGAGTCAAACATTTTGTATCCTTAAATATTATGTATATATTGTGCTTGTATATTCATAAAATCGATGCTTTTTTAATCAGTTTTGTTGACGTGTTTAGCGATTTGGGTTCTGAATTTAATTCCTTATTCAAACTACATATGGTTTCACATTAACAATCAGCATGTTTTATTATACCAAGTAGAAGGATATGTACTATATTTTTTTTTGCTTATGCCTAAAGTGTACAGGTGAGTAGACACTTATTTTCTCGTTTAACTTTCTATCTTTTAAAATAACATTTTTGTGTTTGCTCATTCGATATATCAATTGCCCTCCTACATAATTAAAAAATTTACAAATAAATATAAAACAACAATTGCTATTTTTAAAATCATTACTTCTTTTCAAATAAAGGAAATTATTTTTATGTCACTATTTTTTCCTTCTTCTTTTTAATGTGAAATTTAGTTACTTCAAAATACCTTGCAATTTTTAAAGTTATCTTGAATTCTTAACCTATTAAGAATTCTTGTATTATTAATCTTATCTTTAATTTGCCGGCACAGTTCTAATTACGTAATTTAATTACAACTCTCTCTCTCTCTCTCTCTCTCTCTCTCTCTCTCTCTCTCTCTCTCTCTCTCTCTCTCTCTCTCTCTCTCTCTATATATATATATATATATATATATATATATATATATATATATATATATATATATATATATATATATATAAGTTTCTGTATACGTTTAAAACCAGATTCATATTTAAACTGTAACCTCTAAATATACATTGAAAATTGAAAAATACAATTACGCATGAGTTGAATCATTATGCACGAGTATACGTAGAAATTAATGCTGACAGTATAAACATTTATACAAACATTTGAGAATCAACAGTTAAACAAAGGAATACTCAATATTTGTTTTATATTACAATGCATCTGGTTGGATATTGGTTGGATATTGATCATGGAACTGGAAACTATAATTTTATTCGAATTGAAATAGGTGAACTGTATTATTTACTAATGAGGTAGAAAAAATCCAAAGGAGTGTAAAAACAAAACAATGTCTGTAAACAACTAGGCTATACCTTCCATTATTACTCTTCATACATGTTCTTAAAATCCATATATAAACAGAAATTTAAAATTTCTCCATATTTATTCATAATCATATCTATTGTAGATACAATCAGCTTGCATCAAATTCTCATAATCAAGTAAACTTATAGGACATTATCTAATATATAGGTTTAATATAAAACATACTTGTAAATATAAAAGATTTTTTCTGTCACTAATCTTTCTAGGTCCACGTTTTAAATTGGTTTAAATTGTAAACTTTCTTGTACACCTGATTCAACTTAATTTTTTCATAAACTTTCTTAAACATCTCTCAGTTCCCTTCTTAAAAAAATGTTGTAATTTATAAAAATTCTAAACTAAATTTTTCTCAATGAATATCACTTGAAATATAATAATAAAATTATATATTATATATAAGTGGTTGCAATTGATATTCCTTCATTTGTAGCGGTTAATGAAGATATTTAACTAGTAAAGACAAAAATATATTTGTAGGTATTAAAAAAAAAAAATGTTTTCATATATGTTATAAAACATTTTTGCTAAAAGATACATTATCATTTTAAATAATGAAAAATAAAAAGATGGAACCACAATACTCATACCACCTGATAGTCATTTCAATTAATTTAACAAACGGTATCATCTAATTTTTTGTTTAGACATATTTACTCACTCGTGTTACACATTGAATAGAAATATTTTTAATTGATATAATTATAATCGTGTACATTTATTAATAATTTGAAATACGAATTGGACTTTATGTTGTAGCTTATGTTTTTTAATTGAAAATACAATTCATGTTCCGTTTAATTTTTTTTTAAATAAAAATAAATCCAACTTTTATCATTTAATTCTAAAAAATATTCCAGTCAAATGTTAAATTTGTCCACGTAAAACAAACATTAAATATCCATAATTAGATTACTGTCAAATCTTTAGTCAAAAAACCTTAATTTAAACTTACAATAACAGAACATGATCAAACTGCACAGGAACGCATTACCGCGCCCTGACGGAACTGTAACAAATCTCTTACAATTCCTTTGTCTGAAATAGAATCAGTTTCAGTTCCTCTCTTGTATCATGGAATTGCTTTATGGCGAAATATATTGCTCTGTAACGTAATTTTTTATACAAAGTTCTCTAAAAAGCACTTAAAAAGAAGTAGCACTTATTATGATTTTCCTCTTCACTAGTTCAAGATAAAAACTCACCTGCACATAGAATAATAAAACTATCTAAATCATAATAGATCTTTACCAGAAATATCTGTCTTTAGCAAAAGTACACAAAAATTATTCAGCAGAATGTGCAACTACTGCCACCAACTCGTTTATATTATTTTTGCTTTACATAAAGCTATACTCGTAGCTCAGTATAAACTGTATACATAAATAAAGTATATTTATATTAAAAGATGTATTTACACAAAGTGTATAGTTTGAAATAGGCCTGAAACAATCTACATTGCCATTCAATAATTAATTAATTAATGAGTTGTGAAGTGTAAATTAACATCAAATATTCACATCATCCTATATCGTGAAGTGAATTTGCGCAGAAGAAGTAAAAGATGGAAACAATGGAATGGGAAAGGGGAATATTACAAGACGGGTAGGAAGAGCATTATGTTGTAACTGGAGCAGCAATAAAATCTTTCTGTTGCTTCAAGCATTTGATTCACTTAAACGTAACTTCAACAATGTTCCATTTCTGTCGTTAACTATAACGCAGGAACATATGTAATATCTTGAGCGAATGAAAATAATCTGAAACGATTTAGAAAAATATGATGAAAATTATTTCAAATAACAATGAATTTTGTAAAATAATAATCTATAACTCAGTATTATATATGTATGTGTAATGGTTACATAAAAACATTGTTATAAAATAAACTTTTTTAAAAATAATAACTTAAGTATTACAATAAAAATTGTTGGTCACAAGATTTACCAACCTAAATGTGAGTAATATTATAAAGTTATACTATCAGCTGCAGAAATTAATGTGTATTCCTTTAAATTACTACTAAATTATTATGTGATATGCATCTTTTGTTGCTGTCTTAAGATGTACAGAAATATAAACTAATGGACACACAATGTATATATTATTTGTACCGGAATAAACATGTAAAACAAATTTTGGAAATTTTCGAAGGTAAAATTAAACGAAATTCGTTATTAGTTCCAAATTTATTACAGTTATTTAATTAGTAAAAACAACCGATTAGTTTGGGCGGAGTGGCCTATAACTATATATATAAGTTGAAGTATAACATAATATAAAATTCTTGTCCTATAATAAATATAAAGTATCATCTGAGATATCCACATATGTTCGAAAATGAATAGAAACATTAGCAGTCATACAAAGAAATGAATATAGTTAGGTTAGTTTGAACAATGACTCCTACATGTGAGATCAGGGATATTTCAATCCGAAATTAATAATATTGTGGGAGTATAAATAGAAAAATAAATGACGCGAAATCAAATGACAGTACGTGCGTGCGTAGGACGAAGGCTGGTAGATTACAGGTTTAATTTTTTGGATATTTTACAGGGATTAAAAAAAAACAAATCGACTGAGACGAAATACTATTATAGGAATAGTAAAATTGTAAATAAGATCAGAACAAATTAATTTATATTTATCAATTGAAAGGCATAACAGTTGACCAATATTTAATGGTTTTACTACCAACCATTTTCAGTGTATTTCATACGGCACAGAAGTGATTGGAAGATAAATATAAATTTGTGTTCGCACTTATAAAAGAAAAAAAATCAAAATATTAATAATTCTACAAATTAATTACTACAAATTAATTACTACAAATTGAAAATTATATTTAGAATTTTCCAAATTTGTATACGTATATTATATAATTAAGTTTTGTTAATTGTGTACAAAGGGGCGGCTTTTTTAAGGAATATAAATTAGGAACTTGTTTGCACATCAGATAACTATTATTACTTACACCATTTTAACTGCCTTAAAATAAATAAAAATTGCTATTTATTATAAGTAATAATTTCATAAATAACTCTTCTTGTATAGCAATTCTTTATTAGTATGTTATTCAGTTTCAATAAAGTTTAAATGGTACATTTCAAATGATATTTTCCCTTCTCGTATTGATTAATAGAATACATAAATTTGCATATTGCTGAAATAAAAATACATTTTGCATATAACTTTACCCATAACCTATTTCTTTATTAAATAGGGAATATAAAAAAGAAGCTGAATAATAAAAAATATAAATCGTATGTGTAAATAAATATATATTTTCTCAATTTTGTTTTTTTAGCAAAACCCTTACCCAGCATATTTGGGAAACAAATGTTTAATTCATCTCTTGTTAAGACGTATTTGTATAAAATGCTGTAAATAGTTCTCTTTTAGACAGTCTTTTGTTCCCACACCCTCTCAATGAGTTTATTATATTTGATTAGGAAATAGTATATAACTAAAATTTGATTAAATGTTAAGTTAAAACTGTTTGATTTAAAAGAAATAATTTAATACAGAAATATAACTAGTACTTTTATTTGGAAAAAACATGTTTTTGACATTAAATACTCTAAATCCCTACTCTAAGTAAGACTCGGAATGATTGCTAATGTAATGGATTGAATGGATACATCTAATATCTTTTCTTCTCTCATTCCTTCTCAAACCTCCTCTCTCATTACGTCTCTCCATATATGTAAATAGTTTGTGTTAATCATTTTCTAAAACATTTAGTTATTTTATGTTCGATTGAATTTGAAGTGTCAAAAATATTTTTAGTTTTTTGATTGTTTTAAATTTTTTCTATCGGCAATAATGGTAATTTCATTTCTGCATAAATTAATTTTATATTAAATTTAATGGAGATTTTCAGTGGTAGTCCCCAAATACTATTTTACAAGAATAATTGTTATCAAAATGTGCATTAGTTTTTATTACGATCGTACCTAAAAATAAATTATTAAGATTTATATTTATCTCATTTCCTACATTCATAAACACGTTATCACGCAAAATGTAAACAATATACAGATCTAACAAAACATTTGATTGATATTTCAACAATTTGTTATTAATCAAAAGTTTAAAACCGATAAACATTTAGGGATTTCATAACATTTATAAACATTAATAAGCTAAATTTATAACACCCATTATTTTCAATTTATTAATATTTATTTTGACTTTTTTAAACGTAACATTTTTTTCAATAAGTCCGAAAGTTATTGTAAACACAGTAAAAAAAAGAAATGCACGTAACTCATAAATTGCATGTTAATATATAGGAGAGATATTGTTGAAAAAAAGGTTACTAATAAATACTCAACCTACAGGATAGTGTTATATCTCAAGGAGCCGTAAAATTTATTCAGACAAGAAGTGCTGTAGTAAAGAAATTTGAGTATTCATAATTTCATTGTTAAATTAATTCAAATAGGCTATGAGAAAAATTATCCAAAATATTCTAATAATTGTTTCTAAACTTGAAAAGATCCAATTGACGTTAATAATTAACCTACAGTATATTATAATTATACAAATAAAATCTAAAATAGAATACAGTTAATGTGAAAAATATTTTCTTTAAAAAGTATTTCATACAATACGTCAATCACATCTTCTATTCTTCAAAGGAGATATAAAATTATTAAAAAAATAAACAGTGATTTTGCTGGTTCAAATACGAACATCAAAGTTTTTTATCACAAAACATTAATCACAATTTGAAATAAAAGAACATCTCGTTGGGAGGACAATATTCATTAACGTACTACAAACTTTTAAATGAAGGAAAAAAATGCCGGCATCTATTATTTTTAAAATCCGAAGAAAATTATAATAGAAATGATTTTGTTTGACTAATAGAAAGGTAGAGAAAAAGTTTGTTCATTGTATTAAAAGACAGAACAAAGAGTAAAAGTGGAGTTTCGATGTTTATTGAAAATGAAAGCAAAGGAAATATGAATAAAATGAACAATTTTTTAAAACTCATTTTGTTAATTAGTAATACAATTTGAGAGCTGTAAAATTCAATACTATATTATAGTTATCATTCAGTATGTTATTTTGAATTATCAATTATGGTATCAACTTTATTCGAGATAATAAAGGTAAATAGAATACTGTGAAACTTAACAGTCATACAGTTCAGTGTAAAAATTCGGTAATATTAAAATACCTTCCTGCTGATAATATATTGAAGAATTGATTTTACTCCTATAGTAAAACATAGAATTCAATTAATTTTCATTTTTTTAATATTACCAAGAATCACTATTTCATATAATTTCAGAATATTGTTATTTTTAACCTAAATTAATTCATTAATTTTACATTTTTGAGATTTTTACTATTTTAAATAGATATAATCTCTTAAGTTATTACTTATTATTAGTTCTATTATTGGATGATAAAACCAAGTAAAATGATTTGAAAGGTTGGGGTTTTGCAGGGTCTATTATAAGAGTAGTTAAGTTCCTTCAAGCACGACAATGATAGAATTTAATGATGTTCCTGTATAGTACACCCGCATATTTGTGGGTATACACGGCCATAAACTGATGACTGTAAAAACTGCTTGCAACGTTGTCATCTATAAGCCTAATAATGAAAATTACGTTGTTGTTTTAAAATAAAAATTGTGATATAATATTGTTAATAACCTTTTGGAGGCAATCATTGGTGGTGTTACTAATTTTATACAATTTTTTGATTACATTATCTGCCTGTAAGTACGAATGAAAACAAAAAAAAACATTTGTATATAAAATAAAATATTTTCCATTGATGCAATATGCTATTACTTTAAAAAAAATTACTTAATTCATAAATCACAAAGTAAGATTCTAAATACACATTTTTATAAATATATTTTTTAATAATAAAAGATAATAACACATGACGAAAAATCTTAAACAATGTATAAATATGAGTTTAAATTAGAATTAACTTTTAAGATATAAAATATGAGTATAACTGAATATAAAGTTAATTTTAATACGTCTTTACTTTTGTTTCAAAACTGAATTGTTACCGACTAGAGAAAGAAAACAATAACAACACTGAAATAACGAATAAAATCGGATTTCTATCCTAAAGCAACTTTCTTCTACTATTATATTATACAGTCATCGTTAAAAAATAAAAACGAAGGAGAATCAATTTCAAAACATTGTGAGAATATAAATAATTATTGTTTGTGAGATAATATTAGATAGAATAAAACTCGAACATAAGATTTCACAAAAATTACGTTTATTTAATGAAACGCATTTTAACGCCAAAGTCGCCATCCACAGTGATAGCTACAATAACTGAATTATAACTTAACTCGGTTATTCAGATCAGAATTCAATACAATTAAAATGAAAATATTTCAGTAATAAAAATCAAATCCAATTTTAATGTCAAACATTTAAATTTTGGACATTTATATTTCATTATTATTTTAAACACATATTATTAAGACATAAATATGAACTTTCAACACAATATTTAAAACGCTTAAGTTTCGACTAAAATTAATCGCACATTAGGACCGTTTAAGCTTAAAATTATTATTGTTATGAAATAAATACTAGTCGTGATACAACCCCCCCCCCCACACACACAGATATACTAAAATAACATATTTATTTGGCTTATGTTATTATAGTTCCCTGCTGTACATTTCGGCAATTTGGATACCGAAATGTACATCGAGGAACTATAATAACATAAGCCAAATAAATATGTTATTTTAGTTATGTGTGTGTTATTGTAGGAGTTTCAGTACTTTAAATTGTTTACATTCACCACATTGTTCATTGAACATTTCAGTATAGGCCTACATAATTTTAAAATGTTTTAAATGTGTTTCTAACAACTGAAAACTACAAAAACAAATTTACGATTTATATTCCAATACAAAATAAACAGAGTCATTTTTGTATCCGGTATACCTTAAATGTATTTCTGTCAGTTTTAACATTCAGTACACATTTAAAAAAAACCAAATCTTACGTTCCATACAGTGTCCATTAACTTTTCTAACCCTTAGAAATGAGTTTTAACATAATAGCCTATACTAAACCGGTTTGATAAAATATCATGGCAACTTGTGTGATTGTACTACATTCATAGTATTTTCCTTGGAATCTAATTTAATGGTAATATTTGTGTTTTTGTACGACTTTATTAAAATTTATGATTCAACTTCAATGAAAAAACTTATAGAATAAATTTAATCATTGGTCTGTAAAATAAACCATAATATATAGGCTAAAATTTTCAAACCAAACGTACCAACAAGTATTAAAATAAACTTCAGTACACTTTTGTTTCCATTTCATATTAGATCAGTATAAAATGAAAACCTGGGGTTGTTTTAAAAATTTTAACAAAACCTGGGATCGCTACACTAAATGTATTTCTAGTTTCTAAACAACCTAAATATCAAATACCTTATACATACCAGGATATATAATACTGTTCTGTAAAGTGCTATTTATAAATGAGGACAAAGTGACTTCACAAAACAAAAGGTCTTTAATGAAGCGCTATCCACTTCACGTAGCCTATAGCTGCGGCTTTGCCACTACAAGGATTAGATTTTATAAAAGTATCTGCAATGTCTTTTATGTCAAGGTGTTTTTTTTACACTTAGCGGCTAGATCAACATAGGTAGCAGCAAAATTAGAATATTAGAGTACAAAATGCATAAGTTTAATAGTAGCAAATAATAATTATTATGTTTATAATATTAGTAAAGTAAATATTGTAGGAAAATAATTAATATGAATTTCCTTTTAATTCAAACATTATATAGAAAAACTAAAGCAATAATCTATCGAATTTCTTGTGATAAAATATATTTTTAATAAACATAGAGGAGGGTAATTAAAAAAAAAAAAATAATAGATATTTATTGAATATTCAAATAGACAATATCTGAAATTAAAAATTGCATAATAAGCGTTTTTTATTATAGAAAATACTTCTTCTGGACCCGAATTCAAATAATATTTGCACAAATATTTCAATTTTTTTTTTTAAACACCAACAGACAAAACCATTGCCTAAATATTTAAAAAGGGTTTAGCAATAGTTTTCAGAAAATTTCAAACACCGACTTTTTTTAACAAAAATCAATATTTAATGCGGTGTTCTAAGAAGAAATGTATTAGAACAGACAAGGCCACGTTCGATCCAAACTGAATCTGAGAAATTGATGAAGAATTTTAAATGTTAAAATTCCACTGGGCAACCTCTTTACGTCATAAACATTATGTTTCATAAATTTATTAAATGTCTTATATTTATTAAAATTAACTATATAATGACTTTGTCAAACTTCTACACAAATTATCAATTCTAAAAACAGTCAGTTGCTAATAGTTATGTAATAAAGTAATAATAATAATAATAATAATAATAATAATAAAATACATTATTACATTTAACAATAGTTCCGTACATTTAACAAGTGAATGTAATTGTAAGGGTAATTTGAATAATAATAAAACAAAACAAAACAAAACAATTATTCCTTTCTTTGTGACATTAGAATTGTTCTTAAATATTTAATTTCATTAACAAAATTTTACTTTATTAAAATTTTACATCAATCAACCAACCATGGTTAGGAGGAGAGGTATTGGGTCGCAGCGAGTAATGGGACACATGTAGATTTTTTATTTCTATATACTAGAAGCTCCTGTACAGTGCTACACTCATGTGGAGGCATCGTTAACTAAACTACAGTGACAAAGAACCTTTAGTCGCATTTGGAAATTACGGTAAGTGCATTTTAATTTCCTTCGTAATTTTGTTGTTAGATTTAGTGTATATTAATCTTGAGATTACTCACAACTCATTGTTCCAATGGTTCAACAAAGTGTTGTGTTTATAAGTTACTTTTTAAGTATATCTCGATAATTTATTAATAGTAGAATACATTTACATCACCTCTAGCTATAGGCAGCCATGTTTTATTATATGTAATGATATTAATGATGTATGTTTGTAGTAGATGTTTTGATTCCTATGTACACGTCAAAACTGCATTAGGAGTGGTTCTCAGCGCTTTCTCCCACTCGCGCAGCTAAAGCGATACCACTGTACATAAATTGGATAGCCGTAATTAATTACTGTTACGTTTAGTTTAGGGAAATTCAAATCTATTTAGGTACGCATAATGAGATTTACTACTTGACAAGTGCTGATATAAAGCGGCAATATTTAAAACTAATAACTGTAGATAAAACATAAGAGGCGTGGCAAGGCGTGTCCTGTCACTTGATTGGACGACGTTGATAACAGTACCCAGCATGTGCTGATATCGTGTGGATAAAATTAAAACTATTTTAACATTAAACGTCACACGTAAAGCAGAATAAAATGGCCAACTAAAATGGATCGTCAGGTACGCCTGTTTAAATATGAATTTTTAGTTTCAGAGCAGATGCCATCCCCGACTTGTTTGGTTCACCAAATTTAATTTATGTTTTGTAAATTTTATTTATTTATTAAATGTATATTCCTTTTAATTTTTTATAGTGTTGTGGTTTGAATTTTTTTTAAATATTGTCACATATAAATTTCATTTTATAAATGTTTTTCTTTTTTTAGTTTTGTTGTTGCTGTCACTTATTCGTTTTCAAAATTTTGTTCTTCAATATTTTTTCACGTTTTGCCAATGCTCCTGATTCTATTATATTATTAATATGTAATTGTTTAGACGATGGGTTAACTTACACACAAAAATATGTCAATGTAAATTGAATTGAATTTATGAATCGCTTACTCTGAAATAAAGTTGGGTAAAGAACTGTTAAGGGGGTAAGTATACGTCAACCTCAGAGCTAAAGCGTCTCTATTGTAGGATGGTCCATTATACAGAAAATATAGTGGAAGTAGATTCCGTGTTAGAAACTGTTTTAGGAGGAGATCATTTCACCTCAACGTGTGTGTGAGTGAGAGAGAAAATATTAGGATGGTAAGGTGGTAACAGCGATTTGGAAAGAAAGATAGTAAGAAAGAGATCAGTGAGAGATGGAATAAAGTCATTGAGGGAGAAAGGGAAAATAAGAAGTACGGAAAGAGAGTGAAAAAATAAATAGAGAGAACACTATTGGTAGTCCGATTTTTTAAGTTTATAGTCCACTGCCACTTTCTTACCCATATGTTGAGTTATCAAAAAAGAGTTCCTTTTCACCAGCGGGGGGGGGGTGGTTGTAGCGTTTCGCCACACTTCGAATTGTCGCGCCAGGAAATAGACATTGGTGCATATTTTGCCTTCAATTTTGGTATGTTTTGGTATTCAGAATTTTCCTTAATATTAACGATTACTTTTGTTTTAACTTCAGTCACACTAAACCCTTAATATTAACATAGGCGTTCACATATATAATGTAATATTAATATAAAATGTGTTGGACATAAACTTTCAGGATATTTTTAAGATATTGTAATGTAAAAACTTTTCTCATACATCATAAAACCTTATCAGAAGGTGAGTGACCTTCAAACGAGTTTATACCTTGCCGTTTAAATAATCTAGCCTAACTTCCGATATTTGACATTAACTTATGCCTACGAGCACTTACCATACGATAATTTACTACATAAAACTACCTTCTAAAATATTATTTTCTTAAACTATTTTTTTATGGCTTGTTAATTTTGAACCAATTCGTTGTTGATTGTTCCTACGAAAAATAAATAAAAAGTAATAAACAAAATAAATAATAACAATATTATAATCATATAAAACGGGAATATCTAATCTGGATTAAGTTTAAATTAGTATCTACTGTTAAAGCAGTTCTGACAGATCTTGTGTAGATTACAATCAGATAGCCAAGGTTCATTCAGTAGATAGCAGAAGCAAGTAACTATTAATAGTCCCTTATCTCTTGTTTAACCTTGAATGTTCGAGTTATGCTATCCGGATCAAATGCAATATTCTTATTTCAACTAAAATTAGTAATATTGTTGTTAAATAGACTCCAACTGTACATACCTATCAAAACCATTATTGTTGACATTACATTTCTGTCCGTCGGTCGACAAAAACAAATAAAATAAAAACAAGAAATTACTCCTTATTCCTTCATCTTGTCACTCCACTAATAAACTTCATAAATCAATATAACCAAACAGTCACTTCCACTGATCTGCGGTAACTATCAGACAATAACTATTCATAACTATCAGACTGACCTGATCCATAACTATTTATCAGCCTTTAATTTACTTTTAAAAAAATATTATATCTTCTTTTTCCTTCTCGGTTACCAATTAATTATTATATTATTATTTTATTCCTTATACCTCTCCATTTATCACCATGTATTACTCCTAAACCTTTATTTATCACCATAGGTCTTTTATATGTTGTTTTTTTTTCTTTTTTTAATATAAACATTTAATTAGACGCTGGTAGTACAATAAGTGAATCTAGAATGGAACTGGCACCTGTAAAAATTTAATCTCAACTGCCCCTCATTACTCGACCAGCGAAATTGTTGGTTCTTTTTGTTGTATTCCGCTCTGGTGGCTTATTATTATCCAGTCGTATAAAAGCTTTTTCAAAGGTTTCCTAACTCATTCCTTATCCTGCGCAAGCCTTATAGGGTAGGCATCCTCTTTTTTTCTGCCGGGGGTGGGGGTGGGCATTGTGAGACTATATAGTTTATTATTTTTCCATTTCGCCAGTGTAGGGGGTGACTGTGGCGTTTCGCCACAATTAGAATTGTCGCACCAGGAAATTGACATCTGTTCATCATTTGCCTTGCGCAAGAAGATGGTCCTTGAGCGAAGCTGTGGGTGGCACACAGCGAAACCAAACAGTCCCAGTTACTTTACCCCCGATCCATTCATGTTTGACAACTATATTATCGTTCAAATTTAAGCTTTATTATTGTAAGAACGAAGGGTAAAAAAGGAGGCTTTAAATAAACGTAAAAAAGATAAGAATATATTTAGAAAATTCCAGAGAAAACCCTTGAAGACATAAATTCTCATTTATGTATCAAGGAAGGTTTTCTTATGGGCAAATAATAAGATTAATCTTGCAAACTAAGAATCCCATAGAGATTCTTTTTGATACCTGAATATATTTATAATGGAGATTTGAAATTTTAGATAATTTGTATTAAATTGATTATGTAATTATATAAATTTCATATTAATTTTTACTTAAGATAACTAAATATTAACTTAATATGTATTAATTAATTTATGCATTACTACTCTTTTATTGAAATTGTGATATGTATTATAGAAAGTTGTTAGATGTAGTTTGAAATATCTTTGATTCTATTTTCCCTTTTTATTCACAGCTATATATAAATACAGGGTATCAGTTCATACTAATTAGTTTATAATCATATACTTATAATGTCATTTAATGATATAAAAAAAATACATATTTTAAAAACAATTTAGGGATGAAGAAGCAGTTATAGATGGTTACTTATATATATGACATTAAATTATATTTCTTCTAAGCTTTTCCTGTGATATTTTTTAAACCACGTAAAATAAAATGACCATATTTGAAATTTTTAACTTTTCATTTACCACCATTGACGAAAACTAGTTATAAAACTCTTTAGACAAATAAATAGAATTATAAATAAACAGTGAATTTTTATTTCCAAACCCAATTTAACAAGAACAAGAGGTATATCCAAGCAAAGTCTCTTGGGATTTCAAAACCTCCAAACTTCAATATAATGAACCCTTGATTGTGAAATATGTTAATATTTATGGATAACGTGTAATCTGCTTATGTTTTTGCTTTCTCTGCAAAATGTGCCTTATAGAGACAAAGTAGATAATGTATTTAGGTTATAGACATATTTATATATATTATAGTTTTCATTTTAGTAAATTTCTAATGTTGAATAATCCAACTTCTCATAAGTCTTTTTTTTTTAAGAATTCCCAGGCAAACTGTATACTTTTATCAAAATGTATACGCCTTAAAATGTAATCCACTAATCCTTTTATTTAGAATTCAAGAGGTAGAAAACATGAAATGAATAATGTTTTTCAAACTAATAAATACGGAGAGAAATTCTATTTCAAGACAAAGGATTTTTTATCACAATATTCAGCAGTAAAGTTAGGTATTTAATTAAAAAAATAATCCTTTTATATAAAACAAGGGAAGTAGGAAGCATCGATCTCTCTCAGACTTTCCTGTGAATTCTTAATATAAAGTAATAGAACATAATTCTTCCTGTTCAATATTAATATTCATATATAAACTCCAATGTTTCCGGTGATATTACTTAGTGTATTTCTCTGTGCTGCTTTATTAAAAGATCTTGTACAAACAGAATACATAATACAAAGTTAAGTTCATATTTAAAATTAAATTGAAGATGGGGCAATAAAAATGATTGTTTAGAGATTACTATAAGTGTGTATTCTCTTCTTACATGTTACGAGTAAGAAATTAAATAATTCCGTAATTAAATAGTTCTATAATTTACTAAAATAAGGTAAAATTAAGTTAGTTGTTACATTGTTAACAAAAATTTTAAATAAATATTTTAATACCTGGTTTTTTTATTTTTAATTCTTACTCGTAACATGTCATAGAAGATTATACATGATATATATATATATATATATATATATATATATCAAAATGTACATGAAATGTTGGAATAATCGTCGAATTACGTATTGTTATCTATTAATTTATGATAGTTTTGACGTAGTCACTCTTAAGTTTAAAGTTAAATAATATTATTAAATAGAAATACCTACTAACAATGATTGTCTTTGTTTTTTATTTCAGTATTTAACTCTTCCATTCGAAAAGTACGTGATAAGGAAAACAAAAACAAAAAACTCTTTTTAAATCTCTAAATGTCATGTATTAGTTTTTATAAACACAAACAAAGGGAAACATTGAATTAATCTTTATCTGTAATAAATCATACACAATTTTAGTAGTAATATTTTCCACAGTTATTATATTAATAGTCAATAGTGATTAAAAAAAAAATGCAAACGAAATGGATTAATGTTGTCATGGGAGTATAATTGATTTAAAAACTACCAGGATATATTTATGGATTACAAATTAAACCCTCTAAACATTTTAATAAAAAATAATTAACTAAAACCAGTAGATCAATTTCATCTAATAATTTTCAAGTTGAGTGTTTAAATGAATGGGTTTATTGAGAAGTAAAGAGTCTGGTTCTCAAAGTCTGGAGTAATAAATACACTACCTAACTTATCCACACCTCCATAAATTCTCTTCTTGTACGATTTTTTTATGAAAAACTAATTATTTTAAAGAAATACCTTGTTAGTGACGTAGATTGATCTACAACAGGAAGGTTTCCAAAGTTTTCAATTCAGATAGAATAGCCTAGATGTTAGGCACATAGTAACTTCTGTTGTGAATTATATTATTTACAATGCATTACTATTTACGTTCCAATGAGTGAATCAAATATGTTTTCTGTGATTTAACCACATAAAAAGTAAATAGTTTCATACGTTAGTGTAAAACATATAATCATTGCATATATCTCACTAATAAATTTATGTTTATAGATTTTATCTTAAGCACAAGAAATAGAGTTGTAATACTATCGTATCATAACAATAAAGTTTACACAGTTTGTTTCTCATCTTATAACACAAACAATAGTTTTCACATTTCCCCACCTTTTTACTTAACAAAACAAAATTAGACTCATAGATAATAATAATTGATGAAAAAAAATCTAAGATTTGTTATGAATGAAATACATACTTTAGGAATAGTTCCTTTATAATATACTTCCTGAAATTGGACCCTTCTTTTTATGAAATTCGTAAATGAAATAATCTCATGTTTATAGAATTCACCAACATAATATAATTGAAATAACATAACGAAAATCGAATTTGAATATTGGTACAAATTATTTATATGATTCATATCCATTAAAGAACAATTATTTGATACTTACATATCTAAAATCAAAACGAAAAAAAAAAAACATAAAAAGGAGTTTGTAATAAATTATTTTAATTTCAACATTGAATAATATTTTCATAGATTGTATTTTATTTGTATGATTCATATCCACTCTGTATATACTAATAACTAGATTAATAAAAAAACAATACAGTTTGAAAATTATATAATTTAAATAATTATTTATTGCCACTGATTGAATAGAATTCGTTTGCAAAACGTGGTTTGATAAGTATAATGTCATTCCCACTTAGACAGTTAGTTTATTATACAAATGAAAATAATTATTTCTAACTAGCGTGTATTTATTTATTATTTAACCAACAGAATAAATTAATTTTATTTTTGAATGGCCCTATTTTGTTTATTAACAATAGTTTAGAAATGTTATTATTGCAATTAACATTACAGTTTCATACCCAAATTCCGGATATTAACGCTCTTAAGAATATGATATAAAACACATTTTAAATGTATGTTTTATATATTCAAACCTGAAACGATTTTCAATTAAAGATTTATATGTTATTTTGTATCGGGATTTTTTTTTTCAGCGATCGGTTTTGATAGATAAAAATAATACAGATAAGAAAAAAATTAACGATATTATCTTGATAACGTACGCAATGTTTAAAATGTATCTTTTCATTAATATATATCTTGTTGGTATAAATATAATAGTTTATATATTTCATCATGATTACTGTTCCACCTCAATGAATGAATCAGTTTTGTTATTTGTAGTGATTATGATTTATAAATGTGTATTAGTCCTAACCTGTATCCCATTTGGATTGTTGAAAAATGTATGTTTGTGGATGTTTCTTTACCTGCAGACTTGACAAGATTCTAATTGTGGTAGTAATAATTATTTGCGTTCTTAAGATGACAGGCATTCACTATAGATTGAAGAATTAATTAGACTTTGATGATTATAAAATAAATATTCTTATATCATTCAAAGTTTAGCAAGTATTTGCTTTGAGAGACTATGTATCTGCATTTTCAATAGATGTATGTTTATCCCACTAAGCTGTAAACATATGTATTTCTAAGTCTAGCTAGCCTTAAGGGAAGTTTAAAAGAGTCACATTATTACTGTATATATAATTCCTACTATCAACAGATGTTGTAGAGTGTGTTATACACACTCGAAGATAACTTTGGATTGAAAGGAAATACAAATAATTAATCTTATCTTCCATACAAAGAATAGAAATTTTCTTCTCGGTGAAGATATGTGGTATATAATTAAAAGTGTACTGCACATTCGTCGATCAATATCTGTCAAGTGGCTTTAGGGTTCTGTGTTCAAAAATATATTTATGTCCCTTAATAAGCTCTACTCAATAGAGGGAAACAACGAATAGTAAATATGCTTTACAACTAGAGTTAATCCCCACTGTAAATATTCTCCCAAACAAGTTTGTATTTATCACTAATTTTTACTAATGCAAGTGTTATCATGGTAAGTCAAAGTATGATTACCGAGAATACAGATACATTCTAATATATGAAACCTATGTAATGTTACTAACTTTGTTAAATTATCTAGATATTATACGATTATGTAAAGAATTATAATTTAATTTTAATGACAAATTGTCGCTTCCATATCCTGTTACTTATTATATCAAGATTTATAGATATATTATTTTACTCACATTTAAAAAATAATTTCATACAAATTCAGTAATAAAGTATATTAAAATATGTTATTGGGATAAACATTTTCAAATATTAAGTATTAAATGATTTATTTTTACATTTTTATATTTCAGTTTTGTCTAAAATAAAAAAATAATAAAGTATTTTATCAAAATTTGATGTTGCAGTGTTACTATTACCAATATTATAATATGTCAAATTTATTGTGAGAAACGTGAGAAGGTTTAATGTAATTATTTTTCATAAACGGATAAATTACTCCAAAACGGTAAATTCCCCTCTTAATCTGTGTCAAAGCGACATTAATAAGGCCTTTAAACACATTACGATAAAGCGCGATTGAATTATACATTGCATTGGCTAGGGAAGTAGAATTTTTGTATTCCACTTGGTAAAAACTACATTTATATTGGTATCCACTTCTTGCATATTCCTCCAACTCCGATTAAAATGTCCGCTCTATGTCAGTATAATTTGACAATACACTCAGAAGAGTCATTCAATTGGGTTTCAACCCATTTAACAATCAATGAAACTTGTACAAATTAAACTGAATGTTCAATAAAAAGGTGTGAAATTATTTTTAAAGCTCATAATTTAAAGAATCGCATATTATGGGAAAATTCATTGCAATTTTTCGGGGCAAAGAGGGGGTTTATATTTCGCTAACACAAGTGAACATTTTAGGGTTTGAGTGTAAGCGTAAGGGTAGATTGTTTATTTTTTTTAATGGGGCATAGAAACATTGTCAGCCTGGACCGGAACTACACAATTTGACAAACTCAGTCAGCCAGCATTGATGCTCGTTTACATGCTGTTTAATAATTATTATTAAACTGTAATATAGTAAACTAAATATTATATAATATTTGTTAGGGGGTTGACTCTAATAACTTAGTGAGTCATCAATTGAGCCAAAATGACCGACTAGCTAGGTGTTCATCTTTTCGGGGTTATGACTCTCTGTAGCGTACAGTATGACCCCTCGGTGAAAGACCCACTACAATCAGGCCTAGTGTGCCATTATTTGGGTTGTGTACATCATGGTAAATTATTAACAGGAAACATAATCCAAATACTTATAGATGTACATGATGGAGGTGCATGTCAACTAGCGGGGTGGGTGAAAAGTTAAACAGACTAGGATTATAGGTAAAAATGTAACCTGTTATGCCGCACCCCACAATTCCATGGAACCCCAAGATTGACTGCACCCAGTATTGAAGGAGCAAACGGTGGTGAAGAAAACACCACAATTTTATGAGTTTTGTTAAAGTGTAGGTTTACTTATGTGTCTTTTCTCTTCTACATAATAAGTTAAAACATTAGGAAGATAATTAAATTAAAACTTTAAATCCCACATTTACACAATAGCATTACACTTGATAGAGAATACTAGAACAGATTACTTAAATAATGTCATCAACATCTTTAAAATAAATATTCAAACGTTGCGTAGTATTATCAGTATATGTGTAATGTATTCAATGCATGTTTAATATATTCAATGCATTACTATTCCATACATTTTATCTAACAATAAATAGAATTACACGAAATATGGAGAACAAAATATTATTTATTTATTATCGTTTGATGTAATTCTGCATTTATTGAGTTAAACTTAATATGTTTCCACAAGAAGAGAACAACGAGGTATTTTATGTATGTTTGTTTTAACTGTTACCAAACCTTTGGAGATTAAAATATTGTTCTTCCAAACTTCAAAAACAGTGTGAATATGTTTTGTTATATTCTACTGTCCTTTTAGACTTCGCCGGTCTTAAAAGTTAAATTGAAATGTGAATACGATAGCGACATCTGGGGTTTTAAATAAAATCTCATGAGAGGATTGGGAAAAGTCTTATTTTTTTAGCAAGCTTACGTGAGTAAGGACAAAACACCTTTTAAGGGTTTAGTGGTTTAATAGGATAAAAAAAAGATTATCCCTACTTACGAAAAAGTAAGAAAATCGAAAACATATTAATGAGTTGAAATGGTTTATGAGTTTAGGGTTTAAACATTTTTTTTTTCTAAAATAAAGGGAACTATATATATATATATATTTTTAACTCGAATATTCCTTTGATAGTGCATGATGACGAAATTTTACTTGATTTTACAACAGGAAAAATATATTTATACATTGTTTTAAGAAAAATGTAAAATTTAAAATGTTTATTAGTTCTCAATTAATAGACGGTTAAAATAATATATATATATATATATATATATATATATATATATATATATATATATATATATATAACTATAATGAGCAGAATGGAAATATTACCACAGTACAAAGGAAAATACATAATGTAATGGGCATTAGTTGGTCACAGAAAACGGAGAAAGTACCGCTATAAAGTAAAAAAAAAAGTACTGGATACTGTTTACTTATTGAACTATACAGTATATAAATTCTCCCCGAGTAATTATGTAGTTGACAGCCGATAAAGCTAGACGTAGACACCTAATCGAGACTGTGTTGCTTGATTCTGTAATAAAAGTTCACATTTATATATAAGTATTGGTAATGTAACTTATATCTGAAAATAACAGGTAATAACAAATATATAATTGATTTGTACGATAAACCTATTTGTATATAAATGATTGCAAATTCCAGTTTTAGCTTCTCAAAGATTATACTCAAAGATTATACTTTAAATGATTATATCCAAGGCAGGTGGCTTTTTAACAGTTTCATAAAATAAATTGCCTTTGAATTAGTTTAAGACCAATTTGTCAATAAATGAGTTAAAGAGTTTTGATGTGCATTGTACTAGGCAAGAATACGTACTATATATTATTGAATCTAAATGACACAACAATGCACGGACAATACAACGCGATAAATAGAATATAATTGTTTGTTCTAAATCGATTTATTAAAGGGAGTTAAGATTTTTATTGAAAATTAAATGTTATGTGATGTTAACAGCTCTCTCTCTCTCTCTCTCTCTCTCTCTCTCTCTCTCTCTCTCTCTCTCTCTCTCTCTCTCTCTCTCTCTCTCTCTCTCTCTCTCTCTCTCTCTCTCTCTCTCTCTCTCTCTCTCTCCCTCTCTCTCTCTCTCTCTCTCTCTCTCTCTCTCTCTCCCTCTCTCTAGTGAAATATAAATTAATAAATAATAATAATTTAGATTTTTTTTACTCTAGGTTATTTTTATTTTAAACAAAATTCAGTCTGTCAATGAAAATTCAGAATTATATGAAATTAAAGTTGAACAGAATTTAGAATATCAAAATTTCATGTTATGGAGTAGGTATGTTATTTTTATAGGTCTACTGATGGAACCATAAGTAAATTACTTAATTTTATATGTAAACACTGAGAGAAGTGACAAGAAAATATTCTTAAACACAGGTAAAACTTTTAAATAAAGCTGTAAATTTCCAGAATCAATTAATTTTGAAACGTAAAAAGAACAGTATAATATTATATTTGTAACCTTTTTGTAGTAAAAGAAAGAGAAAGAACATTTCTTTTGATTGCATAAAGGGAGACAGAACAAAGAGTAAGCTCACCGCTTCAGCTTTTGTTTAAAATGTCAGAAGAGAAACTTATTGCAAAATGGCCACTGCTCCAAAAATTCACTCTTGAGTTGTTTCTATGGTTACAGTTTGTACGTAACATGTAAAGAACTTTTAAGATTTTATATATTTAGATTTTTTGCTGGGGTAAATTCACTACACCTTCCTTAAGAACAAATTTAATTTGTAAATACATTTGGAGGATACCAATTTTGAATTTAACATCCATTAAATCCATTAAACCTCGTATTTCTAAAATATTATTACATTTCTCAGAGAACACTTGTATAAATTGATTTAACTTGATTTCATCAACTTGTACAAATGGAACAGTCAACATTGCTGTAATGAATGCATATACTTGAATTACCCTCCAATCTAAATTATAAGTGCAGTAGACAGTATTTGAATAAAAATAATATTTCCATTCGTCATATAAATTACTTTTTAAATTACGCTTACATAGAATAGTGAAACAAATTATGTAATTTCCACAAAATAAGTGACCTGTGTATATAATATAATCGAATTCAAACATCTCGCTTTTGAAATCATTAAATTAAGTGAAAAAAATGTAATATTAATAAAATAAACAAATTCAAATAATTTTATCGTTCCATGTAAAAACTATTTATATCTTTTCTTTAATTTATGTAATCATATTTAAGTGGTTTAAAGTCAAATATAAGATCCAAGAAGTGAAATTTAATCTACACCACCGAAAATATATTAATTTTTTTCTCTTTAATTTATTTATATACAATTCAATTCAATTAAACTAAAATTAAAAAAAAAATACATGAAGAAAAATGTAATTTAAATCATATTTACAAGAAAAACAGATAAAAGAATTTGTTTGTTTTTTTTAAATTGTAAAATGCCAAAAGTATTCCCGTCTTCTTGTTCATGATTTTATGCAATGCCATTACTCCTAAACTCACAAAAGAAACACACGATTTCAGTTCAGGACAAGTGCTACGTTATTAAACATTTTTCTAACTCGATCGTAATTGTCTGTTTGACACGGGCATGGAAATTATTTTGGGTTTTCTAAATTCTTGTAACGTTCATGTAATGCAGAGTAGCAAATATGGCATTTATAGAAATAATATTAACATTATCTATATTTGAAAGCCATTGCAATTTATATAATCTAAATCTTTAAAGAATAGTTTAAAATATTATTAATACGGTTTATTCTCACATTTCCCATCTTTATAAAATAAAAAATTTGAGAGTCTACATCAACTATCGTTATCAAGTGTTAAACCTAAATCATAAAAGTGAAAACAAGCTGACAACATATACTAGCTCATTAAAACTAAATCTAAACCTAATAAAACAACTCAAACATAAAATTAAACCAGAACAGTCAAAATTGAGACTAATTAAAAAGATAAAACCATGACAAACATGCTTCCACAAAAACAATGACAGCTGGTAACTGAAGTCATGTACTAGTTTTTACATATATATATATATATATATATATATATATATATATATATATATATATATATATATATACAAATGAAGCCAAATACTGTATCTAACTAACTAAATAATACTGTTAATATGAACACTCCATAAAAACAAATAAATTTAAAACCTTGACAAAAGAATTCAACGTTTTATGTAGATAATAAAGATGTATGAAACTTATTTAATCAATGTCGTATAATATTATAAGATTAATTATAATTCTTTTACAATCATAGCTCATACTGCAGATGGAACTAGCTACAGATATTACAACTTAAAACTGTTTAGACGGAAATGATTCCATTTATCTACCATTTCAGACACGTAACTCACACACTCAGTAAAAGCAAGAAATATTCTTTCCACGCCATTTTCTAAAAATATCAACTTAAAACCATTCTGAAGTATGTATTTCTCAGTTTAATTTTTAATTTATTCCTTAATTGTAATCAATTTCATGAACTATATAAAACTAAAATATTGTGTATGCGTTACTTTAAAACATCACAATCCTTCTTCTAGAGTTGGTAAATATTAGATTCTCTATTAGAATATTTAATGATATATTATGTATAGTATTAGTCTTTAAAGAGTTGCTCTATTGTTTGTAATTGATGTTATGTTATGTATTTATTGCAATATAAATGTAATGTTTTCCTGAATTTTATGAACTTGGGAAACGGTATTTATTGATGTCGGTGTACTGAAAATTTCATGAGCTAATAATTTCTCACCAATAGTTAATAAAAAAATATTTAGTTGTAAGAACGACTTTAAGAAAAATTATATTATTATTTATTTATGATCATTATGATGATTATTATGGTTTGGTTTATCCAACGCTATCCGTCTTTGGCAGTTCGGCCATTAGATGACGAGCCTCCCAGTAGCGTATTGCGATGTCATCGGGCATGTTCTTGAGGTTGGTGCACGTCATAAGGTGAAGGACGTCCATTCGGGAGGACTGGCAGAGACCACAGCAGTCATTTAGGGCCAGTCCGATTCTGTGCAGATTGGCCTGAAGATAGTCGTGCCCAGTCGATTTTCTAAAGAGAGCAACGGCAGTGGATCTCTCCAGTCGTCTTGATATTGGTCCATCGGAGGCGAGACATTCCCAGGTCTTCCCCATACCTTGCTCCTTCAGGTAATTGGTGGTAAACCTGTTTATGGTGGTCGTGATTTTGTTGTGAGAGTTGTGGGGTTGTTAGGTTGAATGGATTCAGCGCCTTGCTTGGCTAAGTTGTCAGCTCGCTCGTTTCCCGGAACTCCGACGTGGCTTGGGACCCACTGCAACGTTATTGTCCATCCAGAGCTGATGAGTTCTGCAAGCTGTTCACGACACTGGACGGTGCGGAGGCAATCTGTGGGGCTATCGCTGCTCAACGCTAAAATTGATGCCTGAGAGTCAATGAAAAACGCGGCTTTTTGAGCTGGCAGGGTTAGTGTGCGTTGAGTTGTAGCAGCTTCATAGATGGCGCTTACTTCTCCGTCGTAGTTGGTAGAATGCAGCCCATAACAAGTTTATTTATAAAATCATACGTATATCACAAAACATTACAACTTTTACTAAAATATTAATTATTAGTAACAGAAAATTTAATCAGCAAGTCTACTAAATAATTGTTTAATAATAATTGTATAATATCACATTTATTAAACCTTTCCTCACAGACTCTTATACAACAAAAATAAAATGTGTCTATCACTTATACATACATATTATATATATATATATATATATATATATATATATATATATATATATATATATATATATATGATAAGATTGTAGCATTCATAAAATAAATCTGCATTTTGTTATCGGCAGTCCACTCGCCGTGCCTCTTATCTTCCGTCTCTATCTAAGTACAGAGTACAACGGCTGGTTAGCGAGCCGATCTAAAACCTTTATCTAGTCTACCTGTAGTCACACAATGTCTGACATCCATATTCAGCTACGTTAGAGAAAAATTTCTTTCTTGGACTTCAAAATTTCAACCCTAGTTTTTTGGCAATGTTAATCTACAAGTTTTGTGCGTTTTAGTTCTATAATGTTTAGTAAATTTTCGTTTTCACGGCACAAGCTTACGTGAACTGCGACAGGATTTTCCAGGTACAGATTTTATCATATATTAAATTTTTGTTAATGCTTTAAAATAATTTATTAATTATCATGTATTTTTAAAATATGTATTTCATGTTTTATTTAATATTCAATGTTCTTTTGAAACTCAATGATTATAAAAATTTACTTTTCTTAAAACATACTTTACAAAATCTTGTAAAGGCACATTTTGAGTTTGGAACAATTATGTGAAATAAGTGCAAACTAATGTTGAACTTTGAATGATCGAAATATCTCATTGTACATGTCAAATATAAAACAATTGAAGAAATCTGTTCTAAATCAGAAAATTTCGTTTTGCAGACTTTTGCAAATCTTTGCAAGTCTTATACAAGCTTTGTTTCAAACAAAATTAAATATATATAAATAGATTTATAATCATCTAAGAAGCTTTTAAGTACAATCTTAACGAATTTCTGTTATACAATCAATTTTCTTTGATTTTGACAAATAACCAGATATTTTCTTTAATAATGAACATTAATGCTAAAACATGTCTGATTTTGTACAAGACGCTAAAAAACATGTTTTTTGCCATAGCTAATATGCTGGTAGAAGAAACACAGCGAAAGATCTAGACATGTTTCGTCCTGTTAACAAAACACGTTTTATCCAACATAGCTTCAGTTTCATGTGCACAAAAGTGATGTAAAACAAAAAAAAAACTAACTTTATAGAACTTTAATTAAACTCATATTGTATATGTGCCTAAAATTTATTTAGCGAATATGTTTTCTTAAAAACATTCTTTTAGATGTAGACTTGTGTAATTAATTATAAAATATATAAAATATTTATTGGGTGGAGCCTGCATGCAAACTTTCGGTCCTAACAGCCTCCCAGAGGTTATTGTCTAAATTAAAATAATTGACGTCAATTAATAAAACTTAATATTCAAAATTTTCTTTTTAAAATAAACTTCTCTTTTTTATAATAAATTCTTTATCTAAAATATATATATATTTATTGGCCAATATAGCATTTAAGAAATTTATAAAATAAGTAATATTATGTAACTGTTTTAGAAAGCTATCATTTCATAAAGTTAAAAGGGGGGGAAATAAAAATCAGTATCTTTTCATCTTTTTTTATTTTTGTAATTTTTACATTTAAGGGCATATAATCTTTTTTTTGGATTAATTATGATCCTGCTAATTGTTAAGCTGTGCTCATTGTCTTTGTTAAATTTTGTAACGATAAAATATATAAACTAAAAGGGGGGATAAATTTTCAGAATCTATTGACTAAATTTTTTTTATTAAATTATAATATTTTGTATTAAGGGCATATAACTTTACTAATTATAAGATTGTTTAATCATAAGCTGTTTATGATAATTTTGTCTCAGGATGTCTTTCTCAGATGTAAATGTTAAAATCTGAAACGTTGAAATTTCTTTGTTTAAATAAACTTGAGCCTTGTTAATCACTAAATTTGTTTTTTGTCTTTTTAATTTTTTTTAAATTTCTAAACATTGTTACCATTTTGGTTCCGCCTTTCTTAAATTTAAGTCCCCTGGTAACAAGATTTTGAAATGCTATTTACCAAACAACGTCATAGTATTATACTTTATTGTTTCCTTTATTCCAATGGTATGCCTATATGTCACATAATACCTTTAAGTGCCTGTACTTGCATATTGCTTTTCAAATTACCTCAGTAAGAAATTCAACTTAATGCAATAAATCTCTTTTCATTGAGTATCAATTTTTATTGCACAAGTTCTCTTAAACGTTTACTGAAAACTTTTCTTACTGAGTCGCAGCTGTTACGAAAATAACGAAACTATAAAATAAGTCAATAAGAAGCAAAGTTCATATTATAAGATTGACGACATTCATTTTATGTCTTTTTCAGACTTGTGTTAGTACAAACACAACATTTGAAGGGAAAATATTATGGTTAACCATGAAACGATTTCAGCGAAATTTTATAAGTAGACTTCTTTTGGCAATATGAGTAGACGTATAAGTATTTTTTTTTTGTTGTAGGATTCAAAATTTGAGAATACCTAATTACCTATAAAGACAAAACAAACATTTACGTAAAACTGCTGCAACTATTTTGAACAAAACTTTTTTGTTTAAAAGAAATCCTTTTTAAAAAATTGTATTTTGTAAATTATTGTGTATGAAACCAAAAAAACAATAAGAAAAGTAAAAACTAAAATTAAAAACTCACAAACAAAAGTAAAAAGAAACCCTTTTGTGCGTCGTGTTATTTTAAAATTCTACAACAAAGCGAGAATTACTTTACAAACATATAACAAAACTTAGATGCTTTTGTAACAATTTAGCAAATTTTTAATTGCAAATAAAGTTGTAATACAATCCTTTTCTAGAAATATTTTAGACATTTTCAAATGGAGTTTTAAAAAAGAACTATTTTTTATTAATAAATATTGAGCTTGACTTGTGAGCAATTATTATGTGGAATAAAAACTCGAACACAAGATCTTACAAAAATTACGTTTATTTAATCAAAGGCGTTTCAACGACCAAGTCGCCATCCTCAGTAATACATGAGCTACAATAACAAGACTATACTCGTGTTATACCAAAGTATTAGTAATTAAAACGAGTCATTCGCTCCAATAATTAATTAAGTGAAGTTTATTGTGTATTATTAAAAGAAGATCTAATTAACAAACCTTTTACGTTAAACCTTTCAATAAAAACGAGGCCTAGTTGTTTAATAAATATAATATGTTAAATTCTTTTTCATAACACTACTAATCTTATATACTTTTTAAATATTCTTACCTTCGTATTGAACTTCGAAAACCAAAGGGTGGATATTTTTACTACGCTTGAAGAGGTTGGTGAACAATTGATAGCCTATAATTACAATCATCAATCATACTCTACAGGAATCATTGTTGAGTCATAAATTCTTATAAATTTAACTTCATTTTGCTGGTGTATACATTTTACAGTGACTGACTCCATTGAGTTTTTAGTAATGTCTGGGTTTCCCCACTGTTAATGCTTATATATAATGTGGGTTTTGGATGTCTGATAGTTTTTTTGTAAAATTATGTTTTAGTAAGCCAAATTTGGGAATATTTTAAATTAAATGAAAACATGTAGTTAAACTTTTAGTAAAATTTGCAGTAACGATTTGCTTTATTTTAACTACGACATTCAAACCATTTTCGAACACTGTTTATTTCAATACTCTTTTCCCTGAAAAATATATTACTTCATCAGAGTTATTTTCATTACTGTAGTATATATAAATATTTTGAATTTGTCCATATTTAAAAAAGATAATATTTTTATGATCCATACTTTCAGTATATAAAATAGGGAAGTACATGTTGAGGGTGCGTTGGAAGACAATTGCTTTAATAATTTATTAATTTTAGAATCATATGAGTTTTACAGACCAGTTTAGGAAACATATTCATTTAGAAAAAGAACAAAGAATATATCTATTTTAACAAACAAACAAGATTAGAATACATGGAATGCGTAAGTTAATCTGTAAAGTGGAAGATAAACATTCCATGTATCTTATGGTGAAATAAAACCACGATTTTTTTAAAGATAGTTTTGGTGAGTCACAAGGCATTGATAAAATATTTGACATCAAGTGAAGGGTGAAAGAGACATAAGTTATACAAAAAGTAAAATAGATGTGGAATCTACACTTAAGACGATGTTTTTTTTTACCAATCGATAACAACCATACTTCGTATCAAACCCACACATGTTTAATTCAATTTTAATCAATGAACGAATTCTACTCTACATAAAAAATATCAAATTGAGTAAAAAAATATTCTATGATTCCAACTACATCGGAAACCTTCAATTAAGTATGATGTCTAGACATTCCCTCTTGTAATAAATATAAACGCTTGAAATATTGATATTTGTTTATATAGAAAGGTGTCATTTCATACCGTAATATCAATTCGAATATATTTAATTCTACAAGATCTAGATTAAAATTTATCTACAAATCTACAAAAATAGATTCTTTTTAGATCTATTTGTAAAAAAAAAACCGTGTATATGTCTAATATTGGCTAAGCTAATTTAAGTAACAGCGATCAAATTGAACTATAATTCTCTATTAGGGATGAATTATTGATTTTTTTAAAATTGATTTGTGATACACGATTACACATTTTGTCGGAATCGAATTACATGACAGGGTTCATCTTTCTTTTTCACTTTTTCACCGTAATATTTATAACCTGCAGTTTTGGGCAGCCGGTTATAACATGTTTACATTGTGTCCATAAATTGTAAAATATATTGTAATACTTTCCATATTTGTTGATTTGGATCAACACCTTCGGCTATAGTTAACTTTTGTTTACTACTCAATTTTTTTAATATATCATCTGATTGGTCTGTGCTGTAGGATAACAGTAGTCAATTGGTGAACGTAATTGCACTAGTCTCTTTTTTAACTCAGGTGACTTCAAAATTGTCCATGAAAAAGGAAGTTTAACGTTTTTAATATGTTAAAATTATTCTCTATACGTGAGGAAGAAAAGAAACTCTTTCTAATTCACAAGAAGATTACATTCTGAATGCTTAAGTGATAATAATAGTGACAATAATTCAATGTTGTAGTGTGTAAAACAACAGTAGCACTTGTTTTCTTCGGGCGGCGACTAATTACAAAAACGTATATTTTATTTATTGTGATATATTTATTTGATTTTATTTATACTGATTTGAAATAAACAAACAAAAGATCAATTTCAATAAAACAATTGTATACCCTATTAGGATTAAACTTAGCTAAAACTAATCTTCCTGGATTGAACATGTTACTAGAATTAATGAAAAACAAGTTTTCTTTATTGATGTTCCTAAACTATTGTTTCCTAAAGTCTAAAACCCTATTATAAGAAGTTACAAATTTACATTTTATTGTTAATAGCTTATTATTGAATTACTCCAAAATAAATACAATTGTAAGAGCTGATAGTGTTTATTTATTTTGTTAACCTTTTATACAAACTTTTAAATACTTTTATTTATTTATAATGTTTTCAACTATCTAGCATAATTTAAGCACTTTATATGTTTCAAATAATCGTTATTTGGTTTATCTCCAAAGATTGTGTGCAAAATGTAGAACGTGGAATTTATAGCCTTAAGCTTCGCCATGAAACGGAAGTGTATTATGTTGCTTTTAGAGGAGACCATTTCCGTTATCGATCCACAAAAGTTGTGCAGACGCTATGGTAAGTTAGTTCATGGAAAATACGACAATAAAGTTACTGTTGCAATCTTTGGGTGGCTTAAAAATAAATCTCAAATCATTTGAATTCATGCCTTACACATTTCATGTAATAGTATTATTTGTATACCCTACTATATATCTTAACACACGAGTAAATACATAAAATGTAATATAAACTGCAAATAAAGGTTGACATAGGATTTGTGTAATGAATAAATGACAGCAACAAACAATATATTGCACAGACCGAATGTACATTGAAGAATCATTTTAGGAACATCTAGATCCACTAATAATAAACATTAACCCTGTTATGCCGATATCAAAAGTAACAATACTAAAAAGGAATGCATTTTAAAAATATCAATGGAATAGAATATTTGCATTGAATTAAAAAATAATACACATTTTTACATAATGACAAATTTAACTTTTAATCTAATGACATGGATGAAAACACCAAAACACTAGAGTTAAAATTGAAAAAAAAAGTCATGATGGTACTAAACACTAACAGGACAAAATTCAATAAATTAGATACCTCATCATCAATAATCAGTCTGATATAAACAGTGAAACATGTGGCCACAGCTATATCAGGACTAATATATTTTGTATTATTAATTTATTTCACCATTGCATGCACAACAATTTTCCAAATTAAAAAATGAAAAATTTTACAAACTAAATTAAATACAATAAACACTAAGCATCTTTCTTAGACCGCTTAGTACAGTAAATTGTATCAACTGAAATACATTCTTTTAAATAAATATTCAAAATATTCTCTTAGATTAATGTGCATTCAGAGAAAATTTTAAACACCTCATTAGGTCTTTATTGAAACTGTCTTTACAATAAATTATGTCACCGTCATGGATAACTTTCGAACACAAAAAAAATAATAATAACGAATTCTGCAAATCATATTTTGAAAAAGAAACAATCAGATAATTTTGTTAGTACTTTTTAAAAAATTTCATTTTAACATGAAATATCATTTGTATGTGATCTACCCGCAAACAACATTTCATGCAAAACATAAGAACGTTTACTGAACGATATACTGCTTTCATATTCAATAACCATTTAGTATAAGTAAAATGAATTTCATTAAAAAAACTTATATGCAACAAAGTATAAAACTAGTTAAAGGCAGTTGAGTTTAGTTTCGCAACTGGTACAAAGTACTATTTTCCAATCGTTTTCTACATTGGTTTTGCATATCTTGTTTGTTCCTACTACATATATTCAACATTTTAAAACCTTTCTGGCACACAGCAGTAACTTCCACGATTCGAGAATCGAAAACTGGTCCACCAAAAGACCTAAATCCTTACAATAAAACACTGAAATGAAGAAAAAGGATTTTACCCACTTTAACGGCAGGTGTAACACAATCCTGCAATGTTTTCCTTTACAAGAAGTTTGATATAACAAAACAGATATATATGTAAATAACCAAAATACAATATTGTCAAACATTCATAAACAAGGTAAAAACATAACGTTATTTTAAACAGCTTGAGCATTTAGAAACTTTACCCTTAACAATTTTACTAAATAAAACAACTTATTACTGAATTTACAAATTTCGATATAATGATCAAATTTGTTGTTGTTTTATATAATTGTGTTATTATAACATTTTCAATTTGAGACTCTTGAGAGTCTAGAATGCCAAAAATTGCGTATATTTACAGCTCTCAATTTATTTAAACAATAAAATAAAAAATAACATGTATTTTTAAATTGCAATCTTAAAATTCAGGTTAAAAAATTCAGTATAATATAATAGTTCAGTCCAAACTTTTAGTATCAACATATGTGTACATTTTCTTTTATTGAAGTTGGTAGTGTTGTGTTGGCCTTCCAATGCGAAGTTATTATTTCTCCTCCCCAAAACTGGGATCAGATTACCGGTTGTTGGAAGCAGGATTTATATCCTACTGGGAGATGTTAATCAGACAATCAAATTCATTTTCCAAGAAAGAAAGTCACAATGGTGACAAGAAATTTTGAGCAATTCAGAGATTTTTAACTGGATTTCAAATCGCGAACTTCTATATTGAACTGAAACATGCTCCCTGGTATCTCTGAGCCGACTGCTGACTGACTTAAGTTCAAGGTAGCTTTCATTATTGTAAGCCTTTTATCTCTTTTCGAAACACATATTCCGTAAAGTGTCGCTACATAGGATTCTAGAGTTATACTGACTGGCTATATTAGATCCAAACTGGGAACTTGAAAGGCAATATTTTCAGAAATAAAAGGTGTTAATATTATGAACTCTGCACTTTTTGAATCTTTAAACAAATTATAAAATATGCTTATAAAACATGGCATAGTATGTTAAAGTTTAACTTTATTACAAATAATATGGATAGTTATTATTGAATAGTTATTATTGGGTCTAAAATAGCAGAATAACTCCCCCCCCCCACATAAATATCTCATATTACAGTCTGACAATGATTAATGAAAAACATAATGATTTTAAAACATGAAATGGGCACTGCATCTTCAACGAGTTTTCCAGTTACGACTAGAGTCAATGTAAAATAAATAAAAATGTTGTACAATATCAGCACTTTTTCTATCTCGAGTGAGCAGAGAATTGCATACAGTCCGAACACACATAAAACGGGGAAAAAAATATATTAACTTTTTAAGATAACTTCTAATTCTTTTTTTAAGGCAGTAATGACCAAAAGGTTGTCCACTTTTTAACTAAAGAGAAATAATAAATTGATTAAAACATAAAATTAAACAGACATCGTTATTATAGATTCCGATTTAATAATATAATTCTTGTAGTTGCTTATAATTTATGACCGCTATCAGTATTTTATCTTTATGTTTGCACTATTTACTGTATTAAAAAAAAAGAGGTTTACCCGAAATATTTTAGCTTTTTATATGTGTTACAAATATGAATTTGATAACAGTTACCATCTCTCTTTTTCCAACTGAATTTATAAAATTCCTCCAACGGAAAAGTTTATTAAGGAGCGTTAATCATCCTCTCATAGAATTTCCTTTAAACCATTATTTATAACATTTACTACAGGAGAAAAAACGTAGGGATGTGTAAGTCTTTCTTTTCTTAATTTTAGTTGAATCTCTTCTTAACTGTCTTAAAAAATATTATTTTGTACATAAAAAGAGCTCAGTGCAAAATGTTGGTAAAAAACGTAAAGTTATCTCATTTAAATTATCTATTGAACTTTTATTAAATACTCTCTGATAAACAAAGCGAACCAAAACATTAAATCTATTTAAAATGTTTATTAACGAGAATCTGCATTAATAAAAGTAGTTAATTACGATGATTATTTTTAATGCTCCCAGCTCTCAGGGGGGGGGGGACTCAAGTACCAATTAAATCCTGCTAAAATAAAGCATCAGACAATATATTGAAATAAGTAATTTTCTTTCGTAAAATTAAAAAAGTCATTAAAATCAGCCTACCGTATTTGAGTTATGTAATACATTTTGCCGCTAAGTTGAATGGGAAGCGTTGATTGAAATTCTGGTTCCACCAATTATTGGAATTTCCCATTTAAATGAGAGATATATTCGACATGTGTGTTCATAAACCTTTGTGCAAGAATGTTCCAAACAAAAAACGATGGATTATATTAATATAATTCATCTTTTTACTTGCAAGAGAAGATGGCAATGAAATTTATTCCAATACACACACATTCATATACAAATAAACGCAGAATGTTCTAAACCCAGAACTATAAATAAAGCAAAATAATCTCATTTTTAGAAATATAATTAAAGTAATAAACATTACAGTAATTTGATAATGATAAATTGTTCATGTTATTATTACGGTTTAATTAAACATTTACAATAATTTATGAATGTAAGACTTATATTGATTTTACTTACACAGATTATAGCAAACGTCAAATAAAACTCTAGTAATAATGTACTCTAGTAATTAAACATAAAAAAATATTTCATTCTATTATATTTCGATTACAAAACATTTTTATCTCTTCCACATTTGAAATTGTAGAAGACATGAAAACAATATTGTTTGAAAAACAAATTAATAAAAAGTGGAACTCAGTTTATTATCATATAATTTTCAAAATAAAATATATTAAAACGTAGGATAACTATATATATATATATATATATATATATATATATATATATATATATATATATATATATATATAAACTAATCACTTTAAAAAATAATCATAAGGGGGAATAATGAATAGTAGAGGATTGTAACGACTCTCAACGTCTCTGGCACGTTTAATAAAACTAATTTATCAATGGAACCATAGCTTTTTATAATCCATGGATCTCTATTTTTTTCTCCTGTTTTTATTTATTAAAGAACTTGGTTCAAATTGATTCTATATTAAACGGGGCAGAGAAAATAAATATTGTAATACAAATTTAATTTATTACTCTTTAATTAACTCTAGGGGTGTGATATATTACGAGTACAAAATTTAATTTGAAAAATAAAATTTTAATAATAATATTATAAGTTTAATTTCATTTATAAATTTTGAGAACTATACACAATATTATCTTATGCATTTAAGCTTATTTCAGTAAATTGTAGATTTTTTTAAATTCTACGTATGTAAATATATTTATGAAGAAGTAATAAGTTTTTTTTTTCTTTCAATTACATAAATTTAGTTTAAGTTAATCGTTGTTGTAGGTTTTCGTTTGAATATAAATTGTAGTTTAAATTTATTGAAAATTCTTTATAGGGATTTGTTCTAATTCTTATATTTTAAAGAACACGAATATTTTGAATTATATTAAAATTAGACAATATAGTTATTAATACGTTTTTAACTATTACAAATGTTATCACTTCTTCAATAAACTTTTCTATCTTACTTTTTTTTATCTATTGCAATCATTTAATTACGTTTCTAAGTGTTATTTTAACGGACGATTATATTGTTCTCGAATATATATATATATATATATATATATATATATATATATATATATATATATGTTCTCTAACAGATTAAAAAGTGTGTCACTCAGTGCAATATACTGTATTTACATATTGGTTGATCATTTTTGGGATAATATTCAGTATATTTTCAGTGGTTGTAAGCACAACATCTAAGTTTAAAACTAAGTTCCTATTAATATACGACTACAGTCATATTAATTAAGATATTTATTTGAGTAATTATTATGAATAAACCTCTTGCTTCCCAAATCTCCAAAGTTACACCTCTGCATGATCCAGTAAACGAAAGTTCTTAAAAAATAATTAAACAAACCACTTCATAATATTTTACTCAATTATATTAAAGAATACAAGACTGACTAATTATTTTACTATATAAAAATCTTAATTATATGTCAACATCGAGTTCATTACCTTTATGATTAGAAGAATTGTTTTATTTGCACATCAAATATATGAGTTACAGGATATATTCTATTTACAAAGTTGTTTATTAATTGAGTAATCTTGATTGTAAAACTTTCTTGGTAAAGCTGTTTCACCTATCTATCAGACATCATCAGAAAAAAACCCTTTTTTTGTAGGGTAAACAGCTGTAAAAAAACTCAACAAATAAGATTTCTCAGACAGCTAAACAACTTTATGAAAATTATACTGGGCAATTGGTTACGGCAGAAAAAGAGATTTAGGTTCCGGTAATTAGTGAATTTAATAATAATATTTTAAAGCTATATCTGAGCTATATTTGTTAATAAATCTAATTTAAAAATAAAATATGTCTTTTTATCTTTTTTATTGTTTTTTTTTTAAACTTGATTTAGCCAATTACAATCCATTACGACATGTTTTACTGAAATGTATAGATTCTATCTTAAATTTTATTATCTATAATTTCAATTGTTTTTACAATGTCTCCCAAAATCGTTAAAAACGTCGTATTAAGAAATAATATTTGTAACTGAAAATAAATTTTTAGTAATTTGAGTTTCAATATGTGTTGTCATTAAGACTTGGTTTTATGTTTATTGTAGAGTTTAATGTTTTGTTCGTTTTAATCAAGTATGTATTGTTTTTCTTAGTTTTTTTTTTTTTTTAATTACAAATCTAATATTTCATTTTTGAATTGCGTACTTTTGTATGTGTTTGTTTTTAAAATGTGTGTGTAAACTTAAATGTTTGGTAATAATATGTTAATCACTAGAGATTACTTTCTATTTATTTCCAACTCCCAAAAGTTTAAAATGCTCAAATGCTCTACCATTCAATTTCAAAAATCTATAATGAGATATGTAACATTTAAAAATTAACAATATAAAGTATAATGTTTGTTTATATTATATTTTCTCGTTTGGTAGTAAAATTTAAATATATAATCTAGAGTATTGTAGCTAAAAATGTTAAAAGAATATAATGTGTTTTTAATACTTTTTACATTAAATATATGGTTAACCTAAAAGAGTAATAACAAAGATGAATCTGGACTTTTTGCTAATGATATAAATTCGTGTACAGAATAGAAAATTCCTTTTGTATTCTAATCGAAGAAAAATTGAGAATGTTAGTACTATGATCGAGTTTTGTTTATAATGTTTAGAGGTGTCTATTTTTACTTTTCCCAAAGCCTATGTTTTATTGTATACCAAACACTTCCAGTATGGGGTCTATGCCGTTTTTAATAAACTATATAAAACGGGTAGGATGAATCTGCTAAATGTGGGAATATATATATATATATATATATATATATATATATATATATATATATATATATATATATATATATGCGTTAAAATTCAAATTAAACTTATTAATCTCAATTCAAAATCTGAAACAACGTATAGCGTGAATATTTATCCAAAAACTATAACAAACATAATTACTGTTGTTATAGTTTCAAATGTATAATTTAATGTATCATTTATTTATGTCAGCATTCAATAAAAACATAAGATGAAAAACTTACTACTATCTATATATTTTTAGAAAATAAATTACAAAATAGGTGAGTCAAAACTAATTTCCGAATTACACCTAAATATGTTGTAGTTGTCTGTTATCACTATAAATTAAATGTAAATGTAAACTATATTGTTATATACCTGTTAAATATTTCCCGTGTTAACAAATAATTAGTATGTTCTTATTTCAAATTAAGAACCGTAAAATAAATTTATCTAATATTAATTCCCATATTAAAGTTTTGAAATTATACAGGTTGTATATTAATATACTGGATTTAGCTTTGTGGTAAGATAACTTGGTAATAGTCTCATCAACCACATCCCCCATTAAGATTGTATTGGACGATAAAACAGAGTAAAGTGATTTGAAAGGTTAGAGTTCTGCAGGGACTATTATCAGGGTAGTTACGCTCCCTCAAGCATGACGATAAGGTTGGAACTTAATGGTACAGTACACCCGCATACGCGGTTATAAAATGTGGAATGTAAAACCTGTACGAATGTTTATCATGGAGAAACTTTAAATATATCGGGTGAATGTAACATAAGTATACATGTTACAATAAAAAGATTTTTTTCTTTTTTAATTTACAAGAGTCCTACTTATTTGAAGGGGTAAAAATAAATTCTTAACTTTTAATTCATAACAAATTTTCACCAATTCTCCAGGTGAAACAACATTTTTTGCCCGAAAATAATCTAGTTATTGCTCAAAATGTGTCCATGCTCGTTGTCATATTTCTCAATTAATTTGTATGGCATCTCTGATTTTTCATTTCAGTCTATCCATGTCATTTACTTCCGTAACTGATCTTTGATATAATCCGACACAATAATCACACGGAGTTAGCATCCTGTGACCTTGGTGGCCAACGCAACACTGTGTACATTTATTGATTTATTAATAAATAGCGTATTTAATTCTAATAGTCTCTGGTTGTCATCTCCATTAATTATACATATTTTAGAGTTTCCATCAAAATTAAGCGTGTAAAACAAACGTCATAAAATTTACCGAAAGAAATTTTAAAGAACTAAATATTGACTGCTAAGTATACCTTTATATCACTCTTTGCATCAACAATCCCAATTTATTTCCAAAAATATAATAAAAGCCTAATTTAAAGATTAATTTAATATAAAAGGAAATATTTTATTTATTTCTTTGCTTTTTTAGTATTTTCAAATGATAACCAAATTTGGAAATAATTTAAGCGACACACAATCTCGAACGTCTAGGTTTTATACGGTTGGAGCTGACTCTCATTTCCTAGCTTCCGCTGTATTCTCTCTATGTAAGTTGGTCTGTGTGCCAAAGCTGTTTCAATATCCCTCACCTCAGACATCATGGTTTTCTGAGTTTTCTTCCCTTGACTTGGAGTCATTCCAAACCTTTTTTCGGTATCTCACATCCACCACCCAAACCAGTTTAATTTTCGCGTTTCAATTTGTTCACTTAAATCTATGTAATTTCCATTTCATTACAAAAATCCACGTTGCCAACACTATCCAATCGGAAGCGCAGATTGAATCGAATCCAATAGTACAACTCCATAATATGGACTTTTGGTGTATATCTTTTGTTCATTTCCCACAATTCTGGAACTCATAGGCTAATACAATAACTTCCACAATTTCGTTATATTTATATTCTTCTTTAACTTTTTCCGGTAGTTTTTTGTTCCACAATAACCCATTTATGTAGTCGCCTAGTAGCCACTATAACTTCTGGTAGCCATTCCGGCATCGATTTCGTCCTTACTTCTTCCGTTTGACCATATTTTTACACTAACATATTTAAATATATTGTTCCTTTTAATTTTCCTAGTTCTAATTTGGAGTTAATCAGAATCTTGATGTAATAATAAGTAGGCCTCATTTGCTATACTCCTCGTCCAACTTCTGCGACCTATAGTACAAGTCAGCAGCGAGGATTGCCTAATTGTCTTCAAAATACAGTGTTTATCTACTCTAGTATTCACTCTCAAAGTACCACAACTTCTTTCATTTGAAGCCATTTCAAGTTCTTCAGTAAGGTATATTTTAAATAATATTAACATCCTTGTTTTATTCCGTACTGATTGATAACTGGGTAGTCAGTTCAATTCCATCCTTAATTTTAGGGGCATTGTTTTTATACAAGTGCTTTACTACATTTATTGGTAGAAGATTTGATTCAGTGTTGGTTGACTTTTTCACAAACATGTCTTCAATTTAAATTATTTGTTATAGTTTCTGAGCACCTCCATACTTGGGTTTACATATTTCAATTTCACATCTAAAAAATATATAAACATACGAACATTTCATGTTTGTTGTTTTCTAAAATAAAAACATTATTTTATGTTTTATTCAAACCGGGAGAATAAAGTTAAACACGAAAAGTTATAAATGGTGCAAATATCTTCTTGTTCCACGTTGCACATATGCTGTTTTTACGATTATGAATTAAAATGATTTTGAAATTTACTTCAGTTTGGCCACGGTATTGTAGCCAATAAAGAAGGCAAAACCACTAAAATTGAATAAATAAATCGGTATATTCCATGTTGTACGGATATTTTATTAGATTCTTGTTTTTCTAGTTTTAGAAACCAATGTTATGCGCGAATTTAAAAATCATTATTATCAATATTATTTATTAAGTGGATAAACATGTAAATCATGTTATTGTGGTGTTGTTTTGTCGTTTGTTTTGGACCAAAGAAGTAATCACCATACAAATGTAATGACACATTATTCAACAGAACGTCAAAGACCATGCAAATTCATTTTGTTAATCTAAACTCTCTTTTCAGACTGTTCAGGTCCTAAAAATAAATTTAAATAATACTCAAATGCAAATGGGAACGCGACATGTGGCATTTAAACAAAAATCTCACGAGAGAATTGAGGGAAGCTGTGTATTTTTAGCAAGCTACCGAAAGTATGAAAAAAACAACGCTTTTAAGTTGGTACCTTAGAAAGCGGATTAAACAAAACATCATTCCTACTTACAAAATTAGATGGATAATTGTTTCATAAGGATATTGTTCATATTACTAGATAGCAGTGAACTATTTTGAATTACAAAATGAGAAATGAATTACCATTTCATTTAATCAAAACATTTATTATTACAAAACAATACCTAAAAATTAGTCAGTACAAAACGGAGAGATGAGGAGGGAGAGAAATAGATAGTGACGATAATTAAATAGCTTGCAAATAGAGAGAATATCAATGAATTGTGTGGAATTACAGGTACAACTATATACGTATTTAATAATGAAATCCTCCCTCACCACTACGGTTGTACTTAATCAATAAATCACGTCTGACAAAACCTGCGAGAGACTTTAACTGAAGTTGGCAATAAAAGTTCACAACTATATAACTATTGGTAAACTAGCAAAGTCTAAGGATATATATTTTTTATTGAACAGTTTCTTTATACCATTAAGGATTTGTACGTCCGACTTTATTATATATATATTATTAAAAGTAATAAAATCCTAAGTTGAAAGTTTTAATAGTTGTATTATTTCGTCTCTGTCACGCTCACAATTTTGATACAGAACAAGATTTGATTGGTAAAGTTTCTGTCGCGTAATATGTCTTTTTTTCTTTTTTTTATTTATCATATCAGGATTTTAATTGCATAGGCTCCACGTAATCATAATTTTAAAAAAATAAAAATTAGTTTGTTAATTTTAGGAAATTACATATTTTGTTAAAACATTTTCTAACAATAACAACGTTTATATTATGTTATAATATTTAATTATTATATTATCGTGCGCGCACACGCACACACACACACACACACACACACACACACACACACACACACACACACACACACACACACACACACACACACACACACAACACACACACACACACACACACACACACACACACACACACACACACACACACACACACACACACACACACACACACACACACACACACACACACATATAATGCTTATATAAGTGCAAGATGAAATAATGAACAATTCACTTATAGTACACAATACATATATCGAAAACCGTTATTTCATACAAATAAAAAACAAATATTTTGATTTATGAAATTAATTTAAATAAGAATGTTTTACTGAAGGAGAGGGAGAGGGCCTTATATGAAAATCTTGTTTTGCTGCCTTCTCGATACTGAAAAAAGCGTGCAAGAACGAAATAGGATGAAACTGAATCCTAATGTAGATTTCACATTCATAATGGAGTGCGACTCTTATGGAAATTGTCAATCACGTAATAAAATTCAGGAATATAATATGTGGGAGATGGGCAGTCTTCCAGATAATAAAGAAACCTTCATGATACAACTGACTGGGACATCATCAGATAAGTCAGGAGAGAGTGATAGTGGTTCTGAGGCAGGTGCGATGAGCTGTCTGGAAATAGAATTGTAAGTAGGCCCTAAAAATTAGATAGCAAAGTTTCCAAAGTTGTAATATCTACTTTTAATATTTTTATTAGAATTTACAATTTTCCCATCAATCTTGATGTTATTCGTTTCAAATAAAATTGTACATTTAATAAGGATGTTTATATAGAGGAGATGGTCCAAATACCGACTACCACTTTCTTTTTCACTTATAGCTATTAAAATATTAGCGAAAAAGTGGTTGAACAGCTGGAGAGTTGTAGCCGAATAGTTTATCTATCGAACCTGATCACTTAAATGTTATAAAAATATAACACTTTTATCCTGCAATTTTTTTTAAAAAAGATATCAAAATTCATGTTTTTGAAACTGTTGTCTAAATTTCGACTACCTGTACAAAATGTTAGGTAATTGAAAAAAAAACAAAAAAAAAAAAAAAAGAAAACAAATTACATATTGTAATTTATTATATTATTATATAAACAGTATAGTAATGTAAGTTTTTGCATATTATTGTTATTGCTAATGTTACAAAATATCAATCCTTCCCGGTTAATTTAAAAAAATCACACATGTAAATGTCTTTGTCGGCGCCAGCACATTCGTTGTGTGACCAAAGGTGGCACATGACACACATTACCCACAGCTCTCCATTCTGGTCATCGGAAAAAGTCCTTGGCAGAAAATGCAAGCTGCATTTTCATCTTCTGGCTTTTTTTCCCACACAGGAAACTCCAAGTCACTCATGCTGTCATCGGCAATATTTTCGGCACCAACAGAATCTTCTGAAGAACTGCCTTCCTCAAGTGTCTTCTTTGGCTTCCGCTTAGATTTTTTTGTTTTTCGCTTCATTGGGTTTTCGAACTAACTCATTACCTATTTTGTATTTTTTTTTCCATCAAAATTTAATTTCTATTTAGCTATTGCTGGGTTCTCGGCAGACTTTTCTAATGATTTTATTAGGGTTTCTTTGTAGGGTGTGCCAGTTTGTTATCACACAAGCCCCTACAGCCTTGCGGCCTCTGTTGCTCACTTTTTTTTCTTTTTTTTTGATGGCACAGGAATGATTTCATACGGACTGACATATTGAAAACCGCTTGAAGTGCTTGGTTGAGGATCCTCGTTACAACGTACACATTGATCTGCAATCAACGACTCCCGTGGATTATCTAAAACATGAAGTGGGTTATTAGAGGCAGATTTCGGTTGTTTTTTTTCATGTTGTATTGCCTGAGGGCTGCAGGATTTGTCTGATTCTTGGACTGAAGCTAGGAAGTCACCATCTGTAAAAATATTTTTGTTTATGGGGAAAATGCCTGTTTTTCTGAAACCATTCATTGCAATCTCTCCAGTTTGCACTTTTAAATAGGCCCTTCTAAAAAGCTCCATCATGTCATATGGAGACAAAGGTTTGTTTGAGTGAAGTAGCCGCTGTCTTATTTCTTCGCTGTAGTATGTTTTCAGAGGCCCCATGAATGATTTGTCCAGTGGCTGCAACTTGTGTGAACAATGCGGTGGCAGTGACACAATTGTTACATGGTTGCTTCTAGCCAATTCAATTACATCAACATTACGAACATGGGAGTAGTGTCCATCCAAAATTAGGAGAACTGGATGGGTTAACTTTTTCCACAAAATACTGGAATCATTTGGTAAAAATGTTGGTTTGAACCCAACCTGATCGATGTGCAACTCCAACCGTGCCTAGGGGAGCCCCTCCCATTAGTTGTTCACTCATGTTCTTTCGTGGAAATATAACCAATGGTGGTACATAATGTCCAGAGGCACTCATGCTTACAATCACTGTTACTGTCGCTCCTCTCTCTGCAGATGTAAGAGCGACGATTTGACGTTTACCTGTCCTTCCAATTACGTACGGAATTTTAGTTTGGATAATGGTCAGGCCGGTTTCATCCACATTGTATATTTTATCAGCCGGATACTTGAGTTTGGCATAGGCTTCTTCTAACAATTGGAAAAAAGCTCTTACATTGTCTTTGTTAAACCCTAAGGCGCGAGAAAAAGAAGTCCCACAATGTTTACGTAGAGACAACGTATCTTTGTGATGTTGTAGGAATAGATCAACCCAAGCGCGGCCTGCTTCTCCTTGCTTAAAATATTATTGCACTGTCACACGTGAAAGAGCAGAACTGAGGATTTTACAAAACAACAAAAACGTATTGGAGCGCTGTTTCATATTTTTCCTCGACGCTGCAGACCTCCCAGTACGTCAAACCCTGGTAGTCGGAATTTAGACCTTCTTGTCTACTATTCTCCCGCCGTACTTAAAATGTCTTATTTATACAAATCCTTTTGTTTTGTTAATTGTATTAAAAACATTTGTAATTTTATGTCAAAATTAAAAAATATAATTAATAACCATTTTTTTTTCAAAGCATTAAATATACAAGATGTCCGATTTCGATACTTTTCATGTTTTGAGCCTGCATATTATTTTGTATTAGTGATTCCTGAAAGTAGTTTAAAAATACAGAAATAAACTACATTTACAAATATAAAAAACTGTTTTTTTTTTTTTGAAATCTAACGCATGACCGGCCAGTAGGACAGTGGACATAAAACCTCTTGACAGCGCAGTTGATGGTATTACTCATTGTAGTAGTTCTCAAACTCACAGTTAAAATACATAGCTTATATATTTTCTGTACTATTTCTGTAAGTGAAATCAACAATAAAAGTTTGTTGCATTGCGGAGTTCCCACCGGTATTAAACATAGCTAATTTAAACAAAAAAAACGATTATTTAAAATATAGATACATTTTACTATGCTCTTATCAATATTGGCTCAATTGGGAAGTCAAGGTCAAATATAGATTAAAGACACCCAGTGTGTGTTTATCTATTTTTGAGTTGTATCTACTTAATAATGGTATAAGTAGTCTGTGCATAGGCCTCCTTGTAGTGATAAGTTGTTTGATGAATGTTACATGTAAGTTTTTACTTACGGTCCTAGGATCTGGTGCAACTTTGTCGCTTTAACTTTGTTTCGGTATAGCAATCCTCCTCAGAAGCACTAACACTAAATAAATATTCTGTAAGTTTATTAATATATTTAATTAGTTTTATTTAGTTATTATTGTATATTTTGTCAATTCAACTTAAGTAAATAACAATACAGCATCATTTGTTCCGTGGTTTGTTTAATCGTCATCTTCTCCCTATATTATAAACCAAGATGAATTTAAGTGAAGGAGTATATTTAGAAATATCTATCACATAGAACTATTTATTTATAACTCTTCTCATTTTCAATTTTAAATATTTTGAAAGACATTATTTTAAATTGTGTTAATTTTTACATTTTAATGGTGAATATGTAATACAGACAATATATAAAAAATGTTGATGTTAAATATCATTAGACGGTATTCAATTTAAAAATAACTCTCTAGTGTTTGCTTTACCTCACTATTTTGTTTTATCAAAAGAAACATATAAGGTTTCACCTTGAGACGGGGACGGTCATATTGAAAGAGATTGCCTTTATTTGTTTCTAAAGATATCTTTTGAAGTAGCGAAAATTGAAAGTAGAGATGGACCAATGAGATATTAGTGAAACCTTTCAAAGGGTCTTAATTTTATGCAGTTTTCGATTTTTATAAGAATATTTTTAATATAAGTCGATGATGTGCGAGAGTTTTCGCTTTAAACAAGAAAAAATATTGGTTTCGAGTCACCAACAAACTTTTCATGCTTTCATCAAGATATCTAGAAGAGCTAACAATTTCTATATATTCTGGTTTAGTGAATCTGTTAAAAGAAATTTTTAATAAAACCGAATATTCAACAAATGTTCAATGACAAGTGTGTAATCTATCATTTAAATTTAGTAATATAATACTTTATATTTTCCACATATATATTTACCCAAATATTTTTCAAACGGTAAAAAACGGAAATTAACTCACTTTTATAGCAGTTATTCGTATGAAAATTTTTGTAAAAAATTCCCTTTATGAGATTATTTCCTCTTTATTGTAGGAATTCATTACCTAATTGCCATAGAAAATTATAATATAAATTTCGTATTTTACAATCATAATCATTCAATACGAGCATTCTTCATTTATTTTAATACGTTTTAAACTCCTTCATATCTATTTCGAAACTTAAACATTTAATGTAATAATATGTAATCCTAATGATCCCACGTTGAATTGTCGTGTGGCCAACGTTAAATTATAAAGTATCCTATAGACGATATTGGATATGTAGTTTTATTTTACCTCAACTCTCAGTACAGCACAGTGTGGCAAGTTCGCTGTTGGTAATTATTTTAGTGAAACTATCATATATTTTAAGCCTTTTTTTATTAATATTTAGTTTTAAAGAATGAGATTACTAATACATAATATGAAGAGAATAATAAATTTGTAAAAAAAAATAATAATAATAATAATAAAAAAAAAAACCGATGATGATAAAGTATAGCTAATTAATTATGATATTATTACGTAATAACTCATATTTATAACTAATCGTAAGAATAACGATTTATAAATGGGTTTTAATCCTGCCTATTATTTTTATTTTCCACTGTACATCCACCTCACTTTAAAATCCACAAGCTGCCAATAAGAATAATATTGACAAACGGCATACGTAATATCGTTGATAAATGTAAGTCCTCGCTATTTAGGGCATAATACAAGTTTGTTGATGTTAGTAATCATATTACGTGAATATTATAGATTATTTTCAATGTTAATCAATTGATTTACAACATTGTAGGGAAATATTAAATCTATTTTAAAATAGTTTTTGTATTTATTTGTATTTTATACATAAATTCTGAGAAAACAATAAATGTTTTTAAAATCCATATAAAAAATGGTAAATAAATTCACGTTACTTGAATAAAAATATCAGTTGAACGTCCAACTGTTAATTTAATGAGTAGAGTTGAATACTATATATTATTAACGAGAGAGATGATTAACATATAAAATAATAAAATAACAATTCTAATTTAACCTTGATTTCACAACATTCTAGCAATTTTTCGCTGTATTTACCCAATTATAAATTTAAAATTCTAAGAAAAAAATATTATTGAAAATATCTGCATTGCATTAAACAAATATTCCACTTTCTAAATATTTCGACCATTTTCTTTCCTCACAGGAGCAAATTAAATATACCCAATACTATAGTTATAAATAACCGTTATTAAATCTATTAGACGAGCACGTTGTCTTTGTCTCATCCTAATTTACATTAGATTGTATTGCATGAAGTTGTATTTATGCATATTTTAGTTATTCTTACATTTTTTTCAATAAGTGAACATGCCTGTCTGAGGTTAAAAACTTTTTTTGTATCTCGAACAAGTTTGGCTACTGCTTTTATTTACTCCTAATTATTTTTATTTATATAATAAAACTATTTGTTTATTGAAAATATGTAAACCAACATATTTAAAATAAACTATCTTTGATTAAATACCAAGTATTTGTGATGTTAGTTGTAAAACTAATACTGGAATGTTGTAGAACTGTATGAGTACATAATAATTCACGTTTACTCACAACGATTTTATATAAATGAGGAAAGAACTTTACGGCAGATAGTCTGTGTACTACAACTTTATGGAATTTCCTGGGGAAAATAGTATGACTATAATAATTTATCTCTCATATGAAATATGATGCTCAACAAATTGTTAATTCAGTATTTTAAATTTGGAAAAAAATAAAATAAAGTGTATGTAGAACTGATCTACAATTATAGAAGCATAGTGGAACAAATATTGGAGTCATTAAAATAACAAATCAATTTTATAATATGTCCTATAAATTATCGTCATGGGATTTTAGTTTTATTGCCATTAATAGATTTACTTCAGCCATTAAATTCAATTCTATTCCAAACCCGAATCCAAATATAGCGACGCCGATTGGGCGGTCTCTACCCCTCTTTTACAATCCAACCCCTTGCTTCTATCTATACAAGGACAAGTTTTGTTATAAAAAAACCAATATACAAATTGCAGCACTTTACTGAGAATATGAGGAGGAACATTATGAGAATGGCGATCATGTGTTTGTTTTCAAACACCTTTGACAATGCGTTCAAGTCACTCTGACATAATTCTACCGTAGTCCATATTATGTATTTAACAACAAGAATATGGTAATATTACAATTAAATTGCAAAAACTTTTTAAAATGTTTTGTTTTATGTTAAGTCAATAAAAAATCTACATTATTTAGGTTTTTTTTTTTTTTTTTTTACCTAATGATGAAAATAAAAAAGAAAACAAAAATTACAGATTTATTTCTTAATTATTTAAAGACTCACTCTTTAATTAAGAACAGATCCTCCAAATTATTTAAAATAATTCTAACACCAGGCAAAATTCAAAAATTATATTATTATTTGAATAAAAATAATTTAATTCATTTAGAGGATCAATATTTGAATATTCATTCAATGGAAAACAGAAATATCTAATTATCTTTTGTCAAAGAAACAGTGTTATTAAATAAATAAGGCGGTAAACTAAGACTAGATTTCTTAACATTTTTAGCTACACAAACTCAGCAGAATTATACAAACTCAAAGATAGTATCAATATTTGTTACGAGAAGTTTATCACGGAATATTTTACATTTCATATTTATTCAGAATATTCCTCAATAAATCTGTGAGTGGTTTACCAAATTATTTTGGAATATCTATCAAAATCAAATATAAAACAACCAACACAACGATTCCTGGTAATCGTTACATTACGTTTACTTAGTTGTTTATATGGTGTAACAGGACGTTCTTATCATTTGTGCGTTATTTGTTTTGTATTATTTTTCATACATACAAATGAAAGCCAATGTTCAATAAACATTTTTGTAATATAAACAATCCACCATCATAAAAAAAAACACAAAACCCGAATTTATGTAGTATTTCCAGGCAGTGCTGTTTAGATCAAAGTGACTCTACAAAATAAAAGAACTTAATGAACCACTCCCCACTTCAGTAACAGCTGAGGCTTTCACATTTCGCTAAAAAAAAATCGGTTTTTAAAATGTATACCTAATTAATTTATGCAATTTGTTTCAAAACTTTTAAAGTGGTTGCAATAGCTAAGTTACTCTTTCAAAAATGTAAAACAACTGGGGTAATTACAAAATAACAATGCATTTTTTAAAGATTTGTTTATTACGGTGGTTTCTGGGTTCGAGAAAAAATTAATGTTTCACGAACTTGGAAAACTTTTTTATATACTCCCATAAAAAGAAATAAACCAAAAATGATATTATTCAACATCTTAATGTCATTTTTATTCAGAAGTAACAATTCCAAATGTGAGAGTGAATACAAATACTGAGTCGAAGCTTTCAAAAGCTACTCCCATCTATTATTGGAGAAATGTGAACACTTATAACTATTTATTTATAGTCATATAAATGGTTTTATCTTGTTGTTTAAAGGTGTAAAACCTCTGGGTCATAAACGCCTTACAAAACACGAAAGACATTAACATACAATAAAGACTCCTAACACTTGAATACTGTACTTCAACCTTCGAGGTTGGGAAAGGAACAAGATTTGGTCAATAGAGACCTGATTGGTAAGTTAAAAGAGAAGGATAAAATCCTAGACAACATAAGGAAAGGTGTAGATCCAGCTAGATTTCACAGGGATTTGAGTGTACCATCACAAAAGTATAATTATATTACGATATGTGAGAAGGAAAATGAAGGAATTATAAATAACACTAAAATGTATTGAACTGTCTAGGCGTTGTGTTTCCTTGCTCAAAATATAACAAATGTCCAAAAACCAAAAATTTACTTTAATACTTTTTTTGTGTGTTGCCACATCATATTTTAATAATTTCCCATGCCAAATTGTTGATATGCACTCTATAAATAAATTAATTTTTTGTGACGTTACCTAAAACAAGGAGATCAAAGGATATTTTGGTTAGTGGAAACATAAAGTGATTATACCCATATTTAGTTAAAAAATATATGAAGCACGTTAATGTTTAATGTTACAGTAATGTAGCAGAATATGCTTGAACAATCCATAAATTTGTATTTTATACCTGGACTCATAAGTACTGATTATTGGAAATTGAACTGTAGTCTTTAAAAACTTTACCGGTTATGGTTCTCTCTTCCTTGAGTTGTCCTCTGTAAAGGAGGATTTTCAATTATTTTTTGATAAAATTAATACAAAATACAAAATCCTTTATAATTTTGATTTCAAAAAGGAAGTAATTTGTACCCATTTATTGTGTACGTACATTAAAAAAAACATTAAGAATTGATTCCTATACTTATTTACATTTTTGACAAATGTTTGATATTACTTCTTTTTTAGACATCTACTAATTTTAAATTTAATTTATTAAGTTTCTTAGTGTTTTAGGAATGTTAAACAGAATACAATAATCTCTCACACAAATAACGTTTCAAGGACAAACGTGTTTCAACGACTATTTCAACAACTTCGGTGATACATTAGCTATACAAACGAAATATAATGAATAAGTTATTTTATGAAAATTTGTATTCAATTTAATTTATATAGATAAAAACGCCATTTATATAGATAAAAAACAGTAAGAAACACATTATTGATCTCTGAGGTCCTTTTGTATAAAAAACAAAAACAATAAACATTACACGCGGAATCAGTAGTTTTACAATATGTGAAGAATAATTCAATAGTGAATGATTAATTAAATATGTTATAATAATAATAATGATAATAATAATGGCAGATTGATGTCTTTAATTTTTGTAAATGTCGCTATAACTAAAGGGAATGTATTACTGAAGTTAACATATAGTCTACAGGTGAATATTTTGAAACCTATAATACAAAGATAAAACTCTATTAGATTTACACTAGGACATAAACATTTAATGAGGTTTAAAGTTCAGAATTTTTTTCTTTTTATGAATAAATACACTGAACTTATCAAATATAAAATGCTTTTCTTGTAACTTTGTTTTTATATGAAACATGTCACAGAAGTTTCAATCTCTCATAAATAATATTTTATCATTTCCCGTCCCTCTGTTTCATACTAAATATTTACTTTTTGTTATGAAGTCCGTCTCTAATATATCCATTATTAAATGAACACGGGAGAAAAAACGGACTAATACACCGTATAATTTAAAATGCTTTGGTTCTAATGGCAAATATTTTTTATTAAATTTTCCGTCCTCTAATATTTCAAAGTAAAAGATGAGAGGGGATGTCGTTTCCTGCTTCCCTTGTGACTATATAATGTTATTACTGTTTATAAATAGTCATTCGTTCATTTTAATTTGTGATGACAAAATTGGTTCCCTAAAATTAGTTTTACGTTTTATTTATTAGTTTTACATACATTATTCATTGCTTGTTTTTACTTGCTCTATTTTAAAATAATTATCTTTTTTTTAGTACTTGTAGAAATATAATCAAGTGAAATTAATTAATTTTAATACATTTAAAAACGGTCCACTTCAAATGTTAAAATGTTATTACTAATCAACTGTAAATTCACATACACTTATCTATTTTTGGAAATATATTTTTGTTCTCTGTTCCCAATCAATGTTGCTTGAGAATCCACGACTTTTGAGGATAGGTGGTAAATAGTATAACATAGTGTTTACTAGTAGTTATATTAACTGTAAACACAAACTTCAATGCGCACAGACTTTCTGATTAGTGTTTGAATATTTATTGAAAATAATACGAGCTACCAGTATGTTATATCGGAGATATTTAATATAAACGAACCAAAATAAAGAAAATTGTGTTTTCCTAATGTATTAAGTTTTATATTATTTGTATACCTCTATGATACTCAAAAAGATTTTAATTCTTATAAATGAAAACATTAAAAACCTATGTAACCATGATCTTTTGTAGGTAAAATTTCCTGGTAGAAAACTTTAGAAAAACTGTATAAATATGGTTTTTTATTTAAAGCTTTTTATACAAGTATGTGTATTTGTTTTAATTTAATTTACAGATACCAAAAGTAAAGTTAATAAGGTGTGTTGAAATATTTCTGTAATTCTGGAAATAATTATATATTTTAATGAATATGAATGTATTTAAAATTAAATTTGGTAACTTGTGCAGTTGTGTCTATACTTTGCATATTACTTCAACTAAAATCAAATGTCTCGACTGTATTAGTATATAATGAAATTTGTTCAACGAATCATCCAATTTGCGAACAACTGATTTTATTATACAGTATTAAATGGTGAAATTAAAATTATATCTTCCATAAAAAAATGAGAATTACTCAATTTAAAAGGTTACATGAAGTCATATATATATATATATATATATATATATATATATATATATATGTGTGTGTGTATATATATATAATATATATATATATATATATATATATTACAATTTTACAGTTTTAGTAAACTGTAACACAGTCTCTATACTGACGACTGTAAAAGAGTGAATGTGATTGACCTTTCTGAAAGTGGTATGATATCAAGTAGATAAATCAAACATTTCTAAAATAATATTAAACTTGACAGAGAACTCAAGTAATTCACTTTACGTCAACTCATAAACCCATGCAAATGGAACTTAATGTATTCATGCATCTGTAATTTGTTCATTTCAAAAACATACAGTGCGAATAATAGAAGAAAAATAAAAACATTTCCATATATCATATTTTAAAATCTGATTGAATATCAAAAAGATTATAAATTTATGGACTTACATTCAAGCTTTGAACTACAGATTACTACAATTAATTACCATGTCAACATAATTGTCACATCAACAGTGATTTAAACGCCTCAACTTTGAAATTGTTAATCCTATAGACTACTTTCCTAAATGAATTACATTTTTCAGATAGATATAAAGTGCACAAATTGACTATTTTGAATTTCATTCTTTCATTGTTTTTCTAATGCAATTTGTTTAAATTCCTACACTTCAAAAACATCATCTACGATTGAAAACATCGAAATCTGCTTCCGATTTCACAAAGGACAGTGAAGAAGACCCTGTTGATTTGTTTTTATTGGTGAAAGACAGAATTGTTCTTCCGTGCAGTAATAACATTTTATTTCAAAACATTTACCCCAATTGATTCAGAGAAGGCAAATGTCCGTTGCTCCACGGCCCTCCAAACAGTTTATTCTCTTCAATTAGATGTGTTTTGAGAGTTTATGAATAGTTGCCATTATTTAACATAATAAATAATGTATTTATAGTCTAGTCTTGGTTATTATTCTAAAGTTGCCCAAATCTATTACTTTAAGTACAATTCCAACATATAACTGAATATGGAATTTATCAAAATTCAAAGGCAATTGTGTATTTTTAAATGTTATATATTTTTACAACAGTTAAATAATAAACTACGAAAGGGTTGATCAAAGGCTGTTAACTTCTAATAAAAGATAAATCGTAAACTGATAAACTGTATATTTATTAATGATAAACATTCACGATATAGGTTTAAACATTTCTATTTTGGGTCCAAAAATTATCCTATTTTAAAATTCACCTAAATTACTGAAATTTTTATATATCGTAATAATTGTAAGTAGCCGTATCATTGACGAGAAAAATAATTAAAACAATGACGTTATTCGGATTAGTAGACAAAATGAAAATAACAACCTCTTTGGTCCGAAAATCACGAATTTAAATAAACAGAGGTCATTAATATTCATGAAATTAGTTGAAAAATAAAGATAAAAAAGTAAATCTCAGATTTAATCTAATAGACAATAATGTCAGCCAAAAAGTGTAGAAATAATACAGCTCTAATGTTTTTTACTTAAAGATTGGAAGTAAAAACACTTCATATTTATATTATCTGTATTGATACTTCTAGATTTAACACCTGGTGTGATTGTGCCAGTTAAATATAATAGGTAATATTTGAACTGTAAGCAAACCGTTCATGTTCTCAGCACTCACATCAAGGATGTGATCTGACAAAACGCTTTTATCATTGTTTTTAGTTTTTTAGTGTATCCTGTGTGTAGTTACTGTTTTACTTATATATTGGCATTTTTCAGTTTTATATACTGAGGTCTTGTATCCTGTAATTCGAGTTTTCAAACTTTGGTAAGTTACTAGTATTTTTTTTTAACATTATACTAGTATTTGTCCTGCTGGACTGGTTATGTTATTAACTTATTTACCTATGTTATTCCCACTACTCACAGATCGTCTTTGTTTCTTTTTTCTATTGGCCACGAAGTTTCGCCCATTATCCAGGCATTATCAAGTAAAGGTAATATTATACATTTGTTTTATAATGCGTGAATAATGAATAATAGATGAAACAACGTAACCAAAAGAAAAAAAAGAACAAAGAAGGACTGTGGATTGTTGACAAAAAAAACTAAATTATTATACTAGGCCTATGTTGTTTTTCTTTTATATCTTTAGTGTAGTTTTAGTTTCATTATAACTAGAGTTAATTCATACTATATTAAGGTTATAGTTTGATTGGTGTAGCTCGTGTATCACTGAAGAGGACGACCTTTTCGTTGAAACGCGTCTGATATTTATGCGTATTTTTTGTGAGAATTGTGTTCTGTGTGTTAGTTATACTGTATATAAAGGTAGTTATATGCTATATACACAAATTGCATCGAATATCGGAAACAAATAATAATATACATTCCCAAGAGATTCTGTCAACATTATCTAGGCATTGAAATGTAATGTAATTTACCTTTACAATAATAATGTTATTTTTTATATCATTTATTTTTTTAATAACGTTTGTTTGTTAATGAGTCATGAATAGTCAAACATTCTTATGAAAAACTTGTTTCAAGCTAACTTAAATTGTAAGCTCTCCAGAGAGAATTTTCTACATTAACAAAAAACTATGTTATCTAATATTTTCACTTAATGGGAAATAAACGGCCTTTCGAACATAAACAGTACTAAAATATCGGTCAAAAATATATCATCATGATAATTTTATTTATTGTTTTAAAAAAAAGATTCTAAATTTTTAAGTTAGATGTGATAAGTTTCGTCTATGTGACAAAGTTATCAGTAAAGACATGATTTGTTAACATCTGTATATTGTATTATTTATTATAGACTATATATTTATAACATTCTATTTCTTTGAGTAAGGAATAATAGTTTAAAGTTTTACTTTATATAATTTTCATCATCATTTTAAATATTTATTTTTGTAAATAAGACTGAATGTTATATTAGTATAATGATGTCACACAGCATAAATTATGTCTACGGTTAATGTAAGGATTTCATTTCAGGCCACCGTACATGTTTACTTTAGTTAATATTATCGTGTTATTAATATTTCGTGAAAATTTATAATTCTATTGGATGGTAAGCAATTTTCTGTGAAGCATTGTAGGATAAAATTAACAACATCAGTTTTAAAAATATTTATTTTATTTTCTTACAATTTATAAATAAATTCAGTCCACTTGTAGATCTTACATAATAATATCGAGAAGACAAAGTTATAACAGTAAATGTATTTCTACATGTAATTTACAAACATTTACACATTATCGGTTGCTTGAAATAATTATAAGATGGTGATAAGAACTAAATAGTGTATCATTTTTATTAAGAGTATATTGGATGCTGATACAAATCCTAATAACATAAAGTTTTATATTTAAAGTCCATATTTTAAGCTTTACAATTTGAATTTTTAAAAATTTTATTTAACCCTAGAACACTACTCATTCGTAAAAATTACGACCCGCCCTTTGTAAAATTCGGAGAACTCGTAGACAAAAGACGGACACGCTCTGTCGTTTTGTTTACCTTCCTGCCATTGTGAATAGAGGCCACTGTCTTTTCGGCTAAGCTCAAAGTTGAACCGTTATTACCGTACTCAAGCTCGTGTCGTATATTTTACGAAAGAATAGTGTTTGCGAAAGGTTTAACTATTAAGTGTTTGAATTTTTTTTTTTGTAAATTATGGTTTTTATATTGTTAGTTTTTAGTGTTGTAAATAGTTTATTGTGTAAATAGTGATTTTAGAGTTCAAAGTGTTTGATTTAGCTACTAAGTGTATATTAATCACTGCAAGGAATGTGATTCTCAGTGAAGACAGGACGCTAATTTTGGCATTTTAGGCATTCTATCTAATGAACTTATTGTAAATCATTTTTCTCTTTTTATATAAATTAAACACTTATAAATGATGTATTTTATGAATATCCGATTATTTTTCCAATAAAATAATATTTATATTTTTTTCGATTTTTTTCCAGATTAATTTTTTTTTTAAAACGTACTTGTAGTGGTGGTAAAAGACATTTTTTTACAGTTAAAATATGTAGGAATTTATTGTTAAATATTTTTAAAAACACTTAAAAACAATAAAGGATTTAATATAAAAAATAGTCAACACTAAAGACTTTAGTAAAGTTTAAAAAATAATAATAAAAATAAAAACAGAAAGTATTAAAATTTACGAATGAACCGTGATCACGTAACAATGAACTAAGAGTAGTAATCTAGGGTTAATAAAATTATAATATTGTTTAATAACGAATACACTTACTTAGATATAAATTAAAACCAAGTATTTGTTCCATAATCTACTCTGAGTTTTCACTTTGTTTTTTCGCGGACAACAAACAGTCCAGTCACTTAGGTGCTATAAAATACAATCATTTGAAATATATGTACGTTTTTACACTTTACACCAACTCCTAATCGGACATAAACTTAATAAAAAATTATGAAAGAGGTTTTTAAAATATTCTATAAACAAATTCTCACTTTGTAGTATTACTTACCTTTTATAAATATCATTTTTCAGTGCAACTTTCAAGTGTAAATAGCAATATTTCAAACTGAAATTAACAAAAAGTTAAATGTCGGCTAATAAAAATGAAACATAACTATGGAGTCATGTTAAAATATAGAAACAATTTGGACATTGCATCATTTCAATTACACTTTGAATACTTATGATCACTAGGTGATATTACAAATGCAATTATGACAAAGTGGAGTTATTGAAAGCAATATAATGATTGTAACTAAATTTTAGTTATTTATATTTGAGCTAATTTACGTTAATAAGAAACAGAAAAGACATCGAAATAATAAATGTATGTGCATTAGCTTCCAGTAGACATTAAGTATAGCAGTTTAATTTAATTTTTTGAAAGTGTGAAATCATTTTGGTGCAAGTTGATCATAAGATGATCAGAAAATATTTCTAATGATACAATTTAAAATTCAAAATTGTTTATCCGCTGTTTAAAAATTAGTAGTAGGAAGTTCGTGTCTAATTTCTTTACAAAAGAGTTTGTTCACTGTCAAGGTCGCACTGAATCCCGCAATCACTTTGTTTATATTTGTCATCCAATGTAGTGCCTGAAGTCTGTAAGTACCGACGTGGTTGCCGCCGTTTATACGGCTCCCACTCGGCTTGATCCCATCGTCAGTGGGTCGCAATCACATCAGGGGCAGACTTCGTCGATTGCAGACTAAATGGTCGAGTTTCGTTACCAGCAGAATTAACTAATGTCTTTTCTCGTACTTTGTCCATATTGAAAACTGTTTGATCGCACAGTTTTGGTTCGATAAGTGTCGGTGCTATTTTAGTGTTGTTCCTCGTATAGCCGAAGGTAGTGAAAGTACCCAAATTCGCCGGTGTAAAAGTGGACGGTAATGTTCTGGTGCCACTTAATTGGTTCACTCTAGGAGGAGGGGGAGGGGGAGGAGTTGCTGAACAATCGTCTAAAAGTTTAGTCGTAAAACAAACATTATGAAATAAACTTTCTCTAGTTTGACACTCGCTGTCCTTCATTTCTGGTAAATTTTGATCATAATTATCTTCCGATAGTGATAAACTATCTTCCTCGGTATCTTTCTCTTGAGGTAGTTCTTCTTTAGCTAAGAAAACATCACCGTTGTTGGTAGTGGAATGGTTATAATCTTCGGGATCTTTCTTTCTTCGGACTATAATTGGTAGAAGATCTCCTGCCGCTGGGACGTAACATTCGTTTCTCACTAACACTGGCGTTGAACTTATTTTTCTAACTGGTGATACAGAGTGCTCACTACACGATTGGGTAAGTTCTTCTTTGTGGATGATGTGCATTTTTGTAACAGAAGGAGAGTTCATGGAAGCAATTGAAGTTTTGTGATCCAATGGGTACAGTCGTGAATCTCTTGTCTGACGTTTATGTTCCTGTAAACAAAGCACTATTATGTACAACAATTAAAATCATACAGTATTTATTTCTGACCTGCAAAAATATTTTCAGTTTTATTATAGAAAAGCAAAAAATATATTTGTAAGTATTTGCGTATAATCTATGAGTAGTAAAAATGTAAATGTTAATAGAATATTAGATAGAGCCATAATAACTTTAGTTTGTGCATTATATGTTCTTGGATGAAAAGAGTTTAAAATATTCTTGAATAATGTTATGATAACGTATGTGTATAACTGGATTTCGGTTTGTATAAGATGTCATTGATGTAATAATTACACAGTTGGAAATATTTTGCCATAATTAAGAAGACTCAAATAATATAAAAATTCAGAAATTAATAAACAAGTACTCTGTCGTTTGCATAGTAACATAGTACTTTACAAAATTAGAAATATAGTAATTTAACTGTGTTAAAATTATTTTTAAACAACGCATTGATATATGTTACTAAAAATGGGGGCGGGGGGAGACATGACAATATAATAAGTTTTCAGTAAATGTAACTAATTTTCCAATTTGACCATTCGCTGCTTTTACAGGCATTTGTTTAACAAATATGAAACCAATTGTAGAATCTACTCTGGCTAGTATCATGACAATTCGATTTTATTACCGTTAACACACAACCCTTAGCCTTTAAGCCCGACTTTATATTACAGCCGTATCCAGATATGTTGACGCCGAGTGGGTGAGTTTCCTCCCTGGTTGCCCACCCCTTTTATCGGGATCCATACAAGGACAATTTTTGTTGTAAAGAAAACCAACTTTTAATGAATGATAATAATTTTCGATAAATTTATACTTTACCCTGATTTATTTTACGTTGTTCTACTTTATGAAAATTTTGGAAATTATAACATTAACGTTAGTGAAAATTATAATATTAGACATAAATTATTAGTAGCTTGCAGTTGTTGTAACAATAAGGTACAAAAAGGAATATAACAGATTTTATATCTTTGGTTAGTAAAGGAAACTTTTGTAATTATGGTATTAAACTCCAAATAATCATTATTTCAAAAAGAAAGCAGTATTTCCCAAACCACAAATAAAACACTAACATTATTTAATGTTAGGAAGTTTAATAAACCCTTATATACATATTGGTACAATATAAACGAATACTGAACAAAATAATTTAGTTCAGTATTACTTTATATCCCTCTAAAGATGGTATCTGTGTTAAAAGGCATAATGGGTTGTGTATTGTATTAACCATTAGGTTTGCTTATAGCCCAACTGGATTGTTAATAATTATTTACTATTTATTACCTTGTATTGAGGTGTCATCGTCGAACAATCCTTACTTGTAGTTTACACTATCTTATATGACGCGTTTCGACTATTTGTCAGTCATTTTCAAATATAAAAAGACATAGAAACACTTAACGACACATATTAATTCACGTTTAAAAAACACGATTAAAAACACACTATCGTATGTTAACATTATTTTCCAATTTCGATTCAGACTAAGCTTTCTCTACGGTTTACGTTTTCATTTCATTAATAAAATATAAAACACGTTAATTAACTGTATCAGTTTTTAGGATCGATAGCATAAAAATCCATGGAATTAAAGTGAAGATCAAACGATATACATTTTGATTAGTTAGAAAAAAGTGATTTCATTGATTGTTAAAAGATATTTTAATGATAATCAGAATAAAGCGAGAACAATAAGAAGAATATTTAGTTTTACAATGATTCCGTTATTGTTCCTCGATTAAACATTTATCTCTAAAATGTCATATTTTTTCTAATTCATTCAAAACATACAAATTATTAATACTCACTTTTATAGTCTGATGGTCTCTTAATAGCTTGCGTGTACAGTTATATACAAAAGTAAAGCACATTCCCGTGAGTATGAGGAAGAATATTATGAGAATGATGATCATGTGTTCGTCTTCGAGTACCTTGGCCAATGCACTCAAGTCGTTCTGAAAAATAAGTTGATTTCTTGTTATTTTTAACTCGTTAGGCGATTATAAAACAACAGTTCTGAATAACGGTGACTGTATAAGTCAGCAAGAATACTGATGTCATTATGTTAAATCATGATTTAACAGATTTTTCATTGAAAACAACTAAATAGAATTTAAAAACAAGACTTTTATACCTCTGGAAATTAAAAATATAAATCTAAGTTGTAAATTATTATCTGTAAAGATGACAAATTTAAGTTTTATAAAACCAATTAAAAGGAGGAAATGCTTGTAAAACCGTATGTTCATAATGATGTTGAATATTTTTCGGTTTATTTATACGAGTTTTTCCTTACTTTGCAATCCTCTTCGTCCCAACGGAAACGACAATTTGTCTTGCCATTACAACGAAGTCTTAAGGAAATGCATGTAGCATCTTCGCAATCATATTCATCTTCTCTGCAAGCTAGAATGGAAAACAAACTTTATGACTATTTAAATAAATGTATATAGACATACATCAAAATAATATGACGATTTTAACTAATCTTTGTGTCTAAAGTCAGAAGTGTAATCGATATTACGTTCAGAAATAGAATTTGTTTTAGATTGTTTGTTTTATTTAGTGTTGGAAGTGTAGTTCCTTATTTTTATCTATAAATAGAATGTGATAAATATTTATTTTATGCATTTTTTTCTTTTTGTGCTTTAGTATAAATATTTTGATTTATTCATTAAAAATTCATTAAGTAGTTATGTTATAATTTATATTTTATTTTTTTTATGAAAAACACCTGTATAAATAATAAATAAAAAATTACTTTAAATTATAAAAAAATGTATAACGTGTAGCTTTATTAAATTACAATTAATAAATTATTTCTATCAACAACCACTGCAGAATTCATAATCTATTTGCTTACAACAACTGGAACATATAACTGTCCGTAAATGTACTGTTTAATTACGAAATACGTTAATAATTAAATTTATTTTATATAATAATAAATTAATTTTGTTATCTCCATATTACCTTCCGAACTAATGATATAATTAATTAGTTGACATACCTGAAGTCAAAAGTAGTTCATATTTCCTATTAGTAGCTACAGCTGTTTCGCCTCAACAAAAGGCATCCTCAGGCTTAGCACACGTAAACAAACTAAAAACACGCTCAGAACATAAAACTCGTTTGTATATAAAAACACACACACACACACAAAATAGTAAACCGGGTTGGTTCTTGTTCTATTGTAAAAATAAAAGGTTGTTTTTCCCTGATGTGTGTGTTTTATGTGCAAATAAGTTTTATGTTGTGAACGTGTGCTAAGCCTGAGGATGCCTTATGTTGAGGCGAAACAGCTGTAGCTACTACTATCGGAAATATGAACTACTTTTGACTTAAGGTTTGTTAACTAATTAATTAATATTGGTTTACACTTATTTATTCCATTTTCTATTCAAAATAATTACCAAAGTTAATGGATAATTATGTATTAATTCAAAGATTCTATTTATCTATATGTATTATTTAAATAATTCTAAACTAGCGATGATAAAACCCTATATAATAATATTGTATAATTATATATAAAATTATCACTGTCTGGAGCACTTTTGCAAAATTAAACTTTTAAAATCAGGAAGAGTCTCCACGAAAAGAAACAAGGTTGGAAAATCATATAAAATAACTCACCCTATTTGTGCACACCATATAAAACCGACAAAATGGAAATCTTTGATAAAATATTATCAGTATTTAAGTTATTGTTACAATATTGTATCTTAATAAATTTCTTTTCCATTGCTTATGTATCAGTGTAAAGTAAATTACAAAGTTATGTTCGATTACTTCAAACAATACCCCATATCCATTGAATTACTTCTAAATGTAAATATCACAGAACCAATAAAAGGAAAATCTGTTCATTGTAACCGATATGCAAACTATACTGGAAACGGCGATTTACAAAGTAGGTCAATGTGACTTCACAAAACAAAAGGTCTTAATGAAGCACTGTTCACTTCAGAAATAGCTGCTGCTTTTACACTTTGCGACAACAAGGATTATAAATTCTAATATTTAATGTAGTATAATTTATTATAGCTACCTGCGTATAGGTTAGCCAGTTAATAGCTCGATTAATAGCAGTAGTGAGGTACACTTTAAAAAGTCCCTAACCACATTAGGGAATAAACAAAATAACAAAAAACAAACTCTTTGTCAAAAGTAAAATGTTTATTCCTATTAGACCTTAATAGACCGTAGTTATTGAGGGTCTAATAGGAATAAACATTTTACTTTTGACAAAAAGTTAGTTTTTTGTTATTTTGTTTATTCCCTAGCGTGGTAAGGGACTTTTGAAAGTGTACCTGTATATATTGTCACCACAGTGCTCTGGTCTTTGTTTAGCAGTAGTGAGGTTATATAATTATTACAGATTAATTTTTTTTAGTGCTTTTGTGCATTAATGATATTTCATTAACAATTTCAATAATTCTTTAAAATGTAATATTACTATATTTACGTAGAAATATTTTGATTCTACGTAATTTTAGATGATTGTAAATGACAATGAATACTAATGACAAATTGTTAGGTATACAATTAATTATATTATTATAAAATTTAAAATGATAATTTAAATATCAAATAGTTTTACTTATCCGGATGTCTACAAACACGTGATTGTAAATATATTTTATATTTAATCTGTCCGTCTCAAATAGACAAATAAATATGTTTCTATCTATAGCATCAAATATTGCAAATGGAAATACTTGAATCATTCAAACAACTAGAAGTTCTAAATAATTAGGTTAATCTTTAGGCCCAAGATGATATAAAATGTACATTCAAAAAAATTTCAAATATACATACTACAAACCTATTTTTAAACAAACTAAACCCATTTGTCCATGTCTCAATAAAATTTCAATACTAAAGTTATACTTAAAAAAAAAAAAGATGAATTCTGGACGTTATTATGTACATCCGAATATCTTTTATTCAGTTTCTGTCTAATTTTGGAGAAATCTGAAAACCAATTATATGCTTCACACAGCTTATAAACCCTATCATAATTCGGTAATCACAGTTATTTTTGTTATATTACACTTCTTTATTTACTAAAAGAATGTGGTTTTCTTTTTATTGGAATGTGACTTTTCTGGTTGATTTCGATTATTGATTTTCACATTTGGCTTTATTACATTGTTAATTTTTATCTTTAAATAATTATTCTACGACTTTCATTTCTTAGGAAATAACAAATATACTAGGTGTTTTGGAATGTATTAATTTTAGCAATCGTTTTGTATTTCGGAAACTTTTTTGCTACGAATTACCAATGATTCAAAAAATATCCCAATAAATTTGAAAGGTGTATTCTATTATTAACATTTGATTATCAAACTATTACAAAATAAATACCAGTATATAAGAAATTTTTACATCTTACTGTAGTTTTGATTATCTTGTCTACCTAATATTATTTCTTTCCTACACTTAAATGAAACCAGAGTAAACATTCCAAATACTTACGCTCGTCTTTAGGTTTATCTCTATAGGCTGTATATAAAATAGAGAATGTGGAATTTATAGCTTTAGGCTCCGCCATGAAACGGACGTGTAGTACGTTGCTTTTAGATGAGACCATTTCCGCTATCGATCCACAAAAGTTGTGCAGACGCGACGGTAAGTCAGTTTTCTCTGGAAATACGTCAATAAAGTTACTGTCGCAGTCGTTGGGTCGGTCCAAACTGAATCTGAAGAATTGGAGATGAATCTGAAATATTGGACTTATATAGTATGTATGCTCCGTGTTATCTATGATTAGTAGTTTTATAGATATTAGAGTAACTAACATGTATTTACTCTCTGTTTGAAGTTATTTGTTAATGATGGATGTTCACTTTTATTATTATATATTTTTCGGACATTTGCCATCATTTGTGTGTTAAAAATCAAAACACGACGTTTTGGGAATAAGAATCAATTCCCGTTATCAAGTGACTAAAAATTAAAGAAACATGAAATTTGTTCGACTTCTCAGTTTTAGCTCTGAGATGCAGCTTAGATATTAAGGTTGGTGGTATTCTTATTTAATTTAACTTTTACATAGGCTTAGTTTCTAGTTTCATGTTTCTTTAATATTTAGTCACTTGATAACGGGAATTGATTCTTACTCCCGAAACGTCGTGTTTTGATTTGTAACACACAAATGATGTCAAATGTCCGAAAAATGTATAATAATAAAAATGTATTTACTGTAAATATACTAAAATAATTTAAAGAAAATGTTTTATTTAGTTATTAGTTATAGAGTATTTCCTTATATTTAATTTATTATTTAGTTTTTATTTGAAGAGCAGTCACTCGAAGATCAATTATAGTTATTTTTGAAAGGAAAATATATTTATTATTATTGTTTCAGTATCAGTTAAAATTTGTTTTAACAATACAATTTAAAATGCAGATAGGATTTTGCTAAAATTATATAGTACAAAACATTAAATTCATCTATTTAAATATTTTTAAACAGTTTAGCTGAAACAATGTTTACCTTCGTTTTAAAAATTATCTCATTCTCTCATTTATTATGATAATGATAAGACACAATAATATGTCAATGAAACATTATTATAATATTGATATTTTTGTAATTGATATTATATATATATATATATATATATATATATATATTTAAGTATCATGTACAACCCTATTTTAACTAAAATATCGAATATTTTTGCTATTGAAGTTGTTGAGATGAGATTTTATAAATTAATGTAACAATATTTGAGATTATTTGTACACGATTTCGGAGAATATCTTTCGAAATAAACTTCTTTTTTATTTGTCCTAGTGTAGGAAATTAATAATTTTGTTAAACATAGACTCGGTATCCAGCTTCACTTTGTTTTATTTATATTATATATTAAATTAACAATGTTGTTAAAAATGTACGGAGAATCTATTTTCACTTTGCTTCAATTATAATATGTATAATCTCAAAGAGTATCAATTATCGTCAATGAAACCAATTAAATAAATATCCATTTTTAGCACTTTAAACTCATTTATTAGCACAATCTCTCATCATTTTTACACTTTCAATAAAACGTAAAGAAACATTTAATAACTTTTTTATATTATTATTATTTATTTTTTTAGAAGTAAATATAGATAAAACAACGATTGTTGTACAACTCTATTTACGAAAGGTTATAAATTCAAATAATCTACATTCAGAAATAATTAAGTGAAATCTTTTATTTAATTGGTATTTTTCTATGTGAGTTTTCAGTTGGGAAAATCTAATCTCTCATATTTGGAGACCATTTAAGTTGTTGAATTTAGGATTATAATTATTTTCCAAAGACGTGCTGTAATACAATGAACACTCTGAGATGTAAAAAAATTGTCTGAAATTATTGTCCTTTTAAATTTTAACACGGTATAAGATATTATAAACTGTTCACAATTTTAAAAAAAGAAGGAAAGTAAATGAATAAACGTATAAAAATTAAACAATATAAAAAAATACTATAATGTAAAACTAATTGATTTAATCTTTCTGCTTAAAAAAAGATAATAAAGTGATAAAAGCAAATATTAAAAATGAAACTGATTACCAAACCACCGTTATCATTAGAGGCACATGTCGCTTGTAAACACGCAATGCTACTTCAACACACGTACAACTATAAAAAACTTAAAAATAAACATCTCTATCAATAAAACTACTGACGTTTTTAATTGCAAACCATAAAGTATGCAGCACTTTAAATATTTAACAATTTACGATCCAAACAATGATGATTTATGTTTACACAGTATAATGATAAAAACCTAATTTAATAAGCAGCGATTAAGTAATGTATAACATAGTTTTAACAAAGTTTAATGTAGACTGTATATTTTAATATGTGGTAATTGAACATTATAATAAGTGTACATCTTTCTCTGGATTCTAAATTCAATATCCCTAATATAATAATGGAGAAACTTTGTAGTTGTTTTACAGGGACAGTATTGGGATAAGTAGGTACCGTGAAATCAATATTTAATGTTTATGCTATTTCTAAATAAAATAATATAATAATGCAGCAATTTCGTATTTATTTTCAAAAAATTTTATATGGTGGTGAGTAAGTCCAATGACGACGCTCATCGACTTATATTGAAATCGTTATAAGGGACTTAAAGACAAATAAATAATGCTGAAACGTTTTACCATTTATATTTAACACAACCTAAATATTGATCTGGGTAAGTAACTTATTGACACTCATTAACTTGTTTTTAAACTGCTATGCCACACATATAAACCATTATCATAATAGGAAAACTTTGAACTTTTAATTCTAAAATTTGAACATGATATTAAAGTTCTCATTTTTTAATATTTAAACAAAAACTAATCTTTTTCAAACAAAACCTAATAACTTTATGCATTATTGTTGTTGTTATTAACTCAACTAATGAACATATATTTTATCTATATAATCACATAACTTAAAAAAAAATTAAATTGCATATATAAGATTAGACTTTAAAAATAGCTCTCAAGATATAAGTTAAAAATTTAGTTTTGTAATAAGGTGTACATTGATAGTATTTACCTTCCAACCAGGGTTGACAGTAATCACCCACATACAGTCCAATGCAGTGTTATATTCCACAGCCCTCTGTGAAGTCTCGGGGTTGATATCAGTTCTGTTGATGTAACCCTCAGTACCGTTCACTTCCATACGACATTTCTCCAGTTCTGGTTGGAAAACAGCTGCAAATAAATATTAACATACAACTACACAATCAAAAACTTATTTAAGTTTCGTAAAACTTTTGTAATAAGTCATCATAACGTTTTAATATTGTTGCTCCATAAGCATGGAGGATAAAACTAAAACACACAAAAAAAATTTTGGTTACTTTGTGAATATTCTCAGTTACGTTTGCCAAATTTTAACAAATATTTTCTTACTCGCATTTTCATTAAAATTATAGAAGTATGGGTAGTTCTTCATCTGACAGATTTGTATGTTTACAAATGTGATTTGATATTATTTCTATATCCTCTACCTGATCTTTCCAAAATATTTCCAATAGATCGTTAGAATAAAGTGTATAAAACTTTATGTATAGTCGGTTTTCAGTTCTGTTTTCGAATAATTGATCGCGTTTTTTATAACACTGTACAATAGTGATTAGTGATTAAGTAATTCACTGGGAATTTCAACACTACAACTGTGGTTTTAATTAAATTTATTATTTGTTGTTTTACTTTTGAAACAGGTATTGGAAATCGAAATAATTAGGGTACATTACCTAGGCTTTTAAAACTTGTCTACTTATTTAATGCTATATATCTTTCAGAAATAAAATCAAACATTTTGTAGAAAAAATATTTTGTTTCTTTTTCTAAATGTAATTGGACAAAGACGTCAATTATATGAGAACACAAAAACAATATCTCGTTTATTTTGTTAAACCACGTATATGGTGTGAACACAAAGTAATATATTTGGAAAATTATATAATTACACCCAAATTAGGGAATATATGTCTATCATAACAACATAACTAAAAAATAATAAATAAAAACATCAACTTTTTAGATGAAAATAAAAAGGATTTGCAATGTTTAGGATAGTTGTGCAATTTTCCAACAACAATGGAAACTATTGAAAAAACCAAACATAACAATATATATATATATATATATATATATATATATATATATATATATATATATATATATATATATATATATATTATGAGAGAGAGAGAGAGAGAGAGAGAGAGAGAGAGAGAGAGAGAGAGAGAGAGAGAGAGAGAGAGAGAGAGAGAGAGAGAGAGAGAGAGAGAGAGAGAGAGAGAGAGAGGGGGGGAGAGAGAGAGAGAGAGAGAGAGAGAGAGAGAGAGAGAGAGAGAGAGAGAGAGAGAGAGAGAGAGAGAGAGAGAGAGAGAGAGAGAGAGAGAGAAGTTCGATATAATTTACCTTATTTATAACAAAAAATTATAAAATATAAAAATGTTTATTTTGCGGTTTATTATAAACCTTCTTAGTAAACACATAAAAACAAAAAATTACTTTATTTTATTATTATTTCACTTAAAAGAAAAGTTTATTAAGCCGAAATATAAATTATTTCCTTTTTGACTTTCATTTTATACAGCATTTATATAATCATATAATAATTAATTATTAATCATAAAATATAATATAATTTTGAATACAAATTTATGCAGAAATTTTCTTTTTTTAATGTTCTGTTACAGCAAAATGTTACATTTATATATCTAGGTACATTCGTTATTAAAATAATTGTTGCTACAAAATAATTAGTCAGTCTCCTCACGATTTTCTAGTATTATTTACGTTTAAACGTATTTACCATAGATTCGATTTTTAAATGCATTATTTTGAAAATTGTATTATTAAGGTGATGATTGTTTTGACTTTCACATTGATAAAAATAATCATATGTAAAATAAAACAACCGGTTTAATACAATAATTGTAAAAAAGTGAAAAACTAAAAGAATCGTTGGTGAATTTGTGACACAAAATGTCATATCAGTACTGCTTCAATCACGATTTTATAGAATTGCTTCTACAATCTATTACTGTATTTAAGTTAAATCAATTACAATATAACTAAAGTTAAATAAATATCGTATATACAATCAAGCATATTATCCATGATCACAGAATATCAAGAAAGGGTTATATTATTATATTACAAAAGCAAACGTCTAATATGACAATCTTTCATTACTTAGGTATAATTATTAAGAAATGTTATTAAGTTCAGTGAAGTTGTTAAATTTGTTGTAGTAGTGGTGAATGATTGTGATTACTACTGACATCTGTTATGAAAAGTATAATAATGATTCAACAATATACGGAAATATGTTTTACTTATTTTTAAAAATTAATTAAATCTAACGCCATGATTTTGACTTACTTACATGATGTAGGCTTAGGTACCATAGTGTACACTGCTCTGAACCCAGAATATTCTATGTTCTCATCAGATCGAAATCTCAGCCATAAATATCGATCAGAAGAGGTTAGCATGGGAGGAAAGTTCTTACCGCAGTACTTTCCAATTAGATGAGAATATCCATGCTCCCCATCTCGAACTTCTAAGTAGTCGAACCTACAGTCTTCACTTGGTTCTATGTGGAATTCGTCTCTAAAATCCAGGCGAAGAAGATGTCCTGGTCGAGCTAAGAAATATTATTCTTCATTAACTGCGTGTTCCATATTGATGTCATTTATAATTATTTATTTTTTGAACATCAATTAAGTTTATGTTAAATATAAATATAATTATATACTTGAAGAGAAGTTGAATTTAGGTTTTAAAATTTAAAAAAGTTTTCAACTACTAAATGGGTAATCACCCCCAAATGTTTTGCATAATGTTCTAAAACATTAAGTTCAGATAATTGAAAAGGCACTTTGATTAAACACCCCTCCCCCCAGACAAAGAATAACCTGTCGTATTTAGCATTTTACTTGCTCTGAGTACCAATAATTTAATATTTAGTTTTGTATACGTAATATGTAATTTGTACTACATACCAGGATACTATTTTTTATTATCGTAATATAAAGAAGACTATAGTCTAAGGTAAATGATTAAATTGATTTTAAAAAATGGCTGTGGTACATTTAAAGTGTTATGATATGTCTCTTAATACAATACTAAAAAAAATGTATACCAATATACATGATTGAAGCAACATTCTGCTATTTCGCTCGGAAATAAAATTATTTACGATATTTTCCTGTTTCATTTGAAGAAGTTTTGTTTCATTAAAAAATATCAACACACATAGTAAAATATTTAGTTGATGTACATTACATAACTAATCAAACATTACAATTGCATTGGACAGCTTCTATTTATAAACAATAATATTGTAAAAAATACTATTATAAATATAGGTTTTACATTTTCATGAACACTGTTTTCATTGTCCATCTGATGTTTTCGATATAACTTTTATTCGTTGATTATATTTGTCAAAACATCATTAAAAAGTTTCAGAAATTATATTACTTTCTTTGTACAGATATAAAGTGAACCAAACATTGCTCCACCTACTTAATTTGTTTTCTGATCAAGATATCTAATTTTTGTTTGAATGTTCGAAATCAATACGTGGGCTACACTAATAAAAAATATTTTAATGGGGGGGGATTTTTACACCCCCTCTCCTTAGGGAGAAACATGTTCCCAGTAACATATCGAAATAACTAAAATAATTATGTAGCATGAAAAGTAGAAATTTCTAAGATGTATATTTTATTTATATTTTTGTAGTTTTAACCAGCATACTTCACCGAGCACAGGTAACAATAAAACTTTTGTTAATCCATCCAGTTAAAATAGTAAGGAATGTATAAAATGAATCGTGGTTTATCAAGCAGTACTATTGGTTTACTCTGTATTTCGTGTATTGCCACAAACAAAAAATACGAAAACCTTGATTGATTCGATTTTGTAATATTTCCCTTATAATTTTTCATAATTTGTCTTATAGATAATAAACGATATTCCAAATTTTATTTAAAAAATAATAAAATCTAAAATTATATTTTCTAAAGGAATGTACTACAAAGACGTCATATATCCAAACCCAAATTTCTAAGTAAGTCAAAAACAAACGTCGTCATGCAATCTGTAGGCACGATGTATACGTAATCACTAAAAATACAAAATATCTATTCTCCATTAATTCCTACCACAATATCGTATTTACAAATGAGGGGACAGAAGATGTGGAAAGTATAATGCCTTTATGACTTATAAACAAAAAGATAAATGCAATTTAATCGAAAAGGATTTTGTAATGACAATATAAAATGATTATTATGTTAAAATTAATGATATTATGTGGTCAAAAGAGAATTAGGAAGGGAGGCAGTATCCAACTATTTATTTTAAATATTAATGTAGGATAATTTAAAAAATAATGTCAATAGAATCAAAGTATTTAGATTTTCACCGTTATGTTATTCATAATATTCTCTCTTGTTTTTATTTATTTAACACAAAAGAGGGCCAAATATTCAAAAAAATCCATACCAAAATACAGATTCCATAACAAACAATTAGTATTTATGATATCGCAGAGGTGTATATGATTATATAGGTATATATGTGGATAACACATTTAATATAGTGCCAAAATATGCGATTTATGAGAGATTACTCTTAAAATTAAACTTCTGTAACAACTTAGTCCGAAATTCCGTTTAAAAACCAAGTTTTAATTATTTAAAATACAATGTAATATAGTTTTTCGTATTATGAAGAGTGTTATTGTAATTAGTGAACATTATACCAGTAAATTATATAACTTTTAATTTATGAACACATAATAGATATTTTAATATAAGTTTGGGGAAAAATTGTGAAAACTTTTTTTTTCAAATTAAATGATGGTGTCTAATTAATTAATTTAATTTGTATACTACACTTTCGTTTAAATTACAATGTTCTTACTAAATAAAAAAAAGTCTAATAAATTTAATTTGTATACTACCCCTTCGTTTTAAAAAAATAATTACCAAGAGAAAAATTATTTTTCTACTATTATAAAGAGGCAAATGTTCCATGTATGAATTAAATCAGTTTTTGGTACCATTCATTAATTCTTAACCTAGTTTTTAATATGCTATTGTATTGCATGAATTATGGGTATTTTTTGGAAATTAAATTTAAATTATATCGATTCTACATAATTCTACAATAACATTGAATAATAATCACTCAACTTTCTAAGTACACACGAGTCTAATATTTGTCTTCATACGCGTCACTCCTAGAACTATTTTATTTTTTACAATGATTTACATTTTTGTTCCTGGATTCAATAACTTTTATATTATTATAAATACAAAAATAAGAATACAAGTCTAACTCTACTCCTTACCTATTAATTTCCGAGTACAATCGGAATGATTAGGGTAATTATTTGGGTAATTAGGAGAATAAAACTCCTGCTTCTCATAGTCCCCGATGTCAAACATACTGCACAATCCAGCAACTGCGTCTCCTTCTGAGTAATCCGCAACCTCTCTTCGTGTCAGATTTTTTAATGTTGTAGAGTTCATTAAAGCGGACACGAAACTTCCTTGAAATAAACATTATATTAAAACATTCAATTAACTTAATCTATTATATTGCTGGTAACAACAAATATTTATTGTACTTTATAAATATTCCAAACCTGTATTTAATATCTAGTTTAATTCATTGAAATATGCGTCGATGGTTTCAATTAGTGCTTGCAGTGCTGGTAGTACAGATTAGATTTCAGTCAGATATGGAATGGGTCGTAGAGATAGTCTCCTGAACTTCATGTCATGAATGTTATTATTTAAAATATCATATCTAAACTACCTCGCCTGCAACGAGGGAATAAAATGAAAATTCTGTAATTTAGAAAAACAAACATTCATTCTATATCGAAAATTTAAAAAAGTTGATGTAGATGATAAGATTTCTGTTGCCTTTATATTTATGCGGTTTTGCGTGAAGTCAACTGATTAAATTTGTTAAAATGAAACAGTGTTTTTGTACTGATTGTTTAAAATATATCTGGAGGTGTTATCACCTTCATGTGTGTAGATATGTTAGATTTTTTATTAATCTTTTTTTGTATTTATTGTATAATAATGTTATTATTTTCGTGTTTATCATTACGTATTATGGAATAATATTTACATAATTATTAGTAATCCATTGAATTTTAATTATGTCTCAATTTTTTACCGAGTTATGTATGTACATCAATTTTTTCTATTTCGTGTTATTGTTCTGTGTTTTTTTTTTTCAGAAATCAAAAAACATATATTACTAGTTAAAATACAACATCAGTGAATCAATTGTGTATTCAAACAAATCTATACAACTTCAATTTATGGATTATATATCTCTAAATATATGTAATTTAGTTACCCGTTATCAGTCATTAAATCCCAAAACAAGCAAATTAAAATTTAAAAAATATATAAAATCTTTAAGCTAATAGTAATATTATAAATTAACTTTACCTTTGTTAGTAAAATTCAAAGCTATATCCAGAAGTAAGTGAGCTAAAAAGAGAATAATAATAAACCGTATAAATACATATAACATTATGCACTAATATAACAAATACAGTAAATGCATATTTTACGTGATGTCAAAAATAAATCAATAAATACAAAAACACACACATATATATATATATATATATATATATATATATATATATATATATATATATATATATGAAGGTGTCCTTCGTAATACATAATTATAACAATTTGTTTGTAATAAAAAGCTAAAATATAAATTTTAGGAAATTTCACAAATTAGAGAACTATTTTTCTTTATATTTCACAAAATCCATGTTTATTAATTTGACACTATCTTAGTAAAACCAATAAAATTTGTAATAATAATCAATACTAAATAAGTAAAATGTAAACACAGAAATCATGTTGCTAGATACAAAAAATTTATCTTCTATATTTGTTCATACAAATCGGTCATTAGATTGAAACTTTCATGATTACGGTAAAGCTCTTTACAGTTTGAAATTTAAAATTCACCCTAAAATAACTAGATGAAAATGACAACCAGACCTGTCTTAATATTATAATTATAATTTAGAAGGCATGCATGATTTGTTTGCGAATATCGTTAAACGCTAGTGTGGGACGCGACACTCTCTCTTGATTATGTGCATTGTTGTAGTGCCTCGGTTATTAGTTTGCTAACATTTTATATATAAAAAAAAATTATAGGGAGGAGGGAGGGATATAGCCAGTTACGCTAAAAGTTAGCTGTTTTAGTCCCATTAAATTTTACAAACTTACGATGTTTTTATTCATCTATTAAAATGTAGTAGGTTGACTTCCTGACGATTAGAACATATTTTTTATGGAATAGTTTAGAATTAACTTAAATATGAAATTTTGTTATGGTCATATTCCAACTACAAATTTTTAAATACATTTTTTTTCCAATTTAGGCAGAGAAACCAGAATATTACAAGTTATGTAGTCAGTGTTGGTGGGTTACAATTGTAACACTACTAATTACCAAAAGTTTAAACCTAATTATCATTTAATTTTCTAATATAAACTGAATTAATGTTAGCTAATAATAATGTCAAAATTTTCATATTGTAATGTGTATATACATTTTTATGGCTTACGGTTAATCACTACTTAATGAAAGATTAGATAATAGAAATATTATATTATTTACATTTAAGTAAGTAGGCGAAATCTGAATTGAAATTATATTGTTTAGAAACACAGTGTTAACCAGATTTAATATCACTAGTTAATCATCAGAACATTGATGATTATTTATATCTGTTTACGCGTCACTTGAATTTAAAAATAACCCTATTATTCAAATTACAGTTAAATACACCTTCTAGTTTTACTTTTTTTTACACCATTGATACAATTTAAATTACACTTTAAAAGACGAAAAAATGACATGAAATCAGTCGTAGGAATTATGAATTCAAACAACTTTGAATACACCCATTTTCCATAACAGTCAATAATTTAAACGTATATAAATAAATTCAAAAAATTTAAATTAATATGGTTAATTAAAAATTGAATCAAGTTACCTAACACCATTCCCCTATTAAAATGTCAAAATATTCTTTTTCACAATGAAACGGTAATTAAAATTTTGCAGTCAGCGATCTGTTTATGTTTTAATGAACCAATTAAAGTTCGTTAAAACGTGAATAGTTTGCTGACTACAAAATATACAATAACATTGGGAAAATGTAAAAATTTTAGTAAATTGTCAGCAGATATTCATTTCTAAATGTGGAGAGAAAAGTTTAATTGGGAAAGAAATATTAAAAAAATAATAATAATATTCCAAATAGAATAGAGAGCAAACTTGTTTTATTCTATTAAGGGAGAGAGAACATGTTTTAATAGAACCTTATTAATTTTAAAAGAATAAGTAAATAAAGGGATTTATAATAAAATGACTATTAATTGACATGTTTAATTTAGGTGTAATTTTAAATGATGAATAATAAATGTTGAGCTTGACTTATGAGAAAAACTATACAGTATAACAAGTATACAATATAAGTTGTGGTTTGGTTGGTGTAGCTGGTGTATCACTGAGGAGGACGACCTTGTCGTTGAAACGCGTCTGATAGTTAGGCGTATTTTTTTATGAGAATTGTGTTCTGTGTGTTTGTTATACTGTTAAATGATGAAGTTAACATTTAGACAAATACGAGTATAAAGAATATATAATTATGTATGTTAAGATGTATAAGTAAAATTCATTGTTTTAAAGGGTTATGAGAACCATTACAGCTATGTAACTAATACCACAGGTAAATACCACAGTATATAAAATACCAGTGGGGTCCACAGTGAATATTTTACAATGTGTAAGTGAACCCTATTGTGGGCACAGAACAAGTATACGTATGTTAGAGAATATAAAAATATGGAATATTTACTGATTACCTGAAAGCTGTATTTATAAGCAAATACACTGGTTTGAAAAAATAAACACACCAAAAATAACGAATACAGATTTTTGTATATTATATGTTTATATAAATTGGGACAAAATTAGATAAATTATCTATTTAAATAGAATAAATTTCAAAATATTCGTTATCAAAATATCACACCACTTGTAGATAGAATATTAAACTAATATTAGTGATAGATATTATTAATTATTGGAAATTATTCTCCTTAAATCTATAAAATATAAACCTTAACTCAAGGTGAGTCTAACCAAAGCACTCCCTATCTTGGGATCAATGTTCCGCATCTTATTTGTTTTGAGGAGGAAAATATTCCAAAGTTGGAAGTTCGCCAAATGTTTATTCTCTCCCTGAAGAATATTGTTAGAGGTTTACCGTTGAATTTAGGTTGTAAAATGTAGCTCTGTAGATTGGAGGTTGTTTTCGTATGCAAATAATAATAATCACTGGCCTATTAAGCAACAAACAATCTTCAAAAAAAATTTGAAGTAATGTAACTTTTTTAAATAATTATTTAATACCTGCACATAATACAAATACATTGGTTAAGCGTATATATTTTATCTATCAAAAATATTTTGCCATATGCATGAATAGATACAACGCTATTGCCATTGGTAATTTTAGGGAACCTCATATAAGGATATATATTTTTAAATTCCTGCGATAATTGTATACACTTACAAAATATATTTATAATCTTGCAAGAGTTTATTTGTTATTTAAACTTGGATAAAAAGGTTTGTAACCCTTATGGATAAAATTAGATGTATTCAATTGAACTAAATATTTATTATTTTTTTACTTCATCTTTGGGTCTTTTAACATTTGACAAAATATCAATGATACATGTTTCATATAAAGATAATAATAAATATGCAAAAGTTACAAGGACCACCCAGGTGATATTTTAACTATTGAACTTTCTATTATTAGATGTAGGACGAAATGTTGTCATGTTTTTTATATAATTTGTTTCTTTAAAAAGAAAGTGGAAGTTCTTAAACTTTAAATTTTATATATGTAAAAGGTTAATCAGACGCTAATGAATATACGAAATCATTTCAGTGTGTCGCTTCACAAAATACAAATTTAAAATCTGGTTCAAATTTAAGTGTAAATGGACGACAGAGGTGGACGTTGTGATACCATTTAGAAAAGATTCCATGAGTCGAGCAGACTGCTTGAGTCGTTTTATTTTTTAAAAAAAATAATAAAAAAATAAATAAAAAATAAAAAATTAATATTGTTTCTAATTAACTTAATAAACTTAAGGAGAAAACAAACTGGTAATACTTGATTTGCTGTGTTTATTTCTGTTTTCATCTATTTCTGGGTAGGCAAATGCGTTTTAATACAATGTCAAATTTAAATTTACAAATAATAATTTTAATTACTGTAAGTTAATATCTTACATCCACTTAAAGATAGATCTCAAAATGTAAAACATAATTAACTCACCAATATTGGGGAAGAGTATAAAATTTAGGTAAAATACAACTACTTTAGGAAATGACGTCATCAGATTGGCATGTAGAAGGCAGCAGTTGACTGGAATGGAATTTAACGACAAAAATACAGCTGTTTTACTTTTTTGATTACATATTAATTTTAACGAAAAATTGCATCACTTCACTGGTGTTCCTTGTTACAAGCCATGTCTTCTTCAAAGTCTGTTTTTACTTTTTATTGTATTTTTCCATCTTTACACCATACTGCAACATACATTAGAAAATAAAGAAAATATAAGTAAAATATATTACTTTTAACAACGATTACAACTACAAATAATATGTGAATAATATACAAGTAATTTACAATTAATTGTATAATTGAAATAATGATTTGTAGATTTTTTTAAAACTGATTAAATATTAATTTTATTCTGCATTCTAAAGAAAGTATATCATAAAACCACTTCCTTATTGAAACTTAATGTACTTATATATATATATATATATATATATATATATATATATATATATATATATATATATATATTTCATGCTTTCGTGTGTTGAATTTAAATGTGCAAATTAATAAAGTGTTATTTTTCTTCCAATGTATCTAGTTTATTTTTACCTCCCTTATATTAAACATTGATATTGCTATTATTGGACAAAACATTAATAATAAATTAAACAGGCAATTTCCTATTAATTTCCTAGGCAATTAAATACGGCACGATTATGATCTCCTATACAGTTTTAACAAGTATTTGATATATCTACGTATGCATACATGATTATCCCATTTATAAGGTTCCGATAACTAATCTTTCATAAAAGTTTGTATCCCTTAATCAATTTCATTCAATTTGGATATATGCAGGAACAAATTTGGAAGAAAGAAAAGTACAAAAAATTCAAGGCAATAAATAGCAGGCGATTCAATAAATAGAAAGTTACAGTAATAGCCTTTTTCATAGGTTGATCAGGATTTGATATAAAAAAATAAAATAAGCAATAGTCATAAAAATGTATAAAACTGTCAATTCGGCTTGGAACGCAAACTATTTTTTATTCCATTATGAATTCCTATGATTTCACAAATTCTATGATTTCACATGACAGTGCACATATAGGAAAACTCTATATTTTCAGGAATTAACGCATGCAAGTTCTTTTAAACATGCTAAACAGATTTAAGTGGGAAGATAATCTAAAAGCGTAATTTCAGCGATTAATTTCAGACAGTCAAAATAGGTTTATCATAATTCAATAAATTATGTAGCCTATAACATTTTTTTTTTTCACTGAATGATGGAATTGTACGGAATTGTTACTCATTGCAAGAGAAAAGTTTAATTATTCATTTCAAATTTAATTCATTTTTCAATATTGTTTTATAATTTTTTCTTAAATATTTTGATATCAAGCAGGATCAACTTCGATATATTTCACACATATTGGGTTCACTTTCAAAAAGATGGTTTTACGGTGAACATTAAGTCGTCTTATGCCTCTAATCTAGTTCTGCATAAACTTCAGTATATTTATTTTAACTGAGTAAAACTAACAGACAAACCATTTTAATAAATAATTGTATTTTAAAACGATTGCATTGATAAGGCTTAATCATTTTAAAAAAAATAACTAGAACACTGTGGTGACTGTATATGAACAAAGAAAAACCCCAAACCACAAAATAACACAACTACACAAAACTGTAGTTTTATATTACCTTATGTATATTAAGATAACTCTGCTATCATCTTCAGAGGTACACTGATCTATCGAAATGTACATAAGTTAATATAAATGCATTACACAGTGGTTTTATTTTGTGGTTTGTGGTTTTTCTTTGTTCATACTTAATCATTTAAGTAATAATTAGATATCATTAGATGACAAACAGTTCTATACCGATCACCTATTAAACCCGAGTTATTTATATTTTATAAATATAGTTACAAAAGACATTTCTCCGTATCATTTTAGCAGTTTATTTTACATTTTAATTCTACTACAAGTCTAACACATTTAATTTATAAATTCAAATCTAACGGTAGGAGGAAAGTAAAGACCCCATACTAAAGTCGCATCTGAACCTTAATGTTGACCTCGAACTCCAATTAATGCTTCCATAGGAGGTCTAAAAAGATGTAACTTTCAAAACGTTTACACTCAGGGACTCACTCAAAGTGAGTGCAGGTGATAACAAGGAAGCTAACAGGATTTACACCTTTCATCATAATATAGTGTTGGGTTAAATACAACTGTTTCATTTTTCCTCTTTGGTCTCTCTTGACTAAGTCTTGTTGTCTTCTGACATTGACACGATTAGTGTACGAGCTAGGAAACTTTATTTTATTCTGTTTTTTCTTTCTTTTTTATAAGACTATGATATCCCAAAGATTTTATTCTTTAGGAATCAAGAAAAAATCCATAAACTAGTTAAGTTATATTTTACAAGACAAAAGATTTTATTTTACAATTAGAAGATCACGTGCTATATCCGTAGTCAAAGTTCCTGCTTCCAAGCAATGAAACCGTGAAATACAGTTTCAAAAAATGTAAAAATTAATACTAACGCCTATAAAATTATTCCGAAATACACATAGTTAATTTTTTTTCTACTGCGTGACGTAATACAAAGGAAATTTCAAATGGTCGATTTTAAAAGGGACCACAGGTTTAGGAATGAAATATCTCGGACTATGAATTCATAAGTATCTCAAAATTTCAGTGTGCCTTTTTTAAACCTTTTCAAGGTGAAGCTAATAACTCCATTACTTTAGATGCAAAGTATAGGGAAGTTCTATTTCCAATTAAACTTAATAGCCATTAAATTTGTCTGCATTTATTCAAATTATTCCAACTATATATAAATATAAGTGCATTTTGTTAGTAAACATAAAACATTCGTCAAACTTGTAGTACGAAAAACTATCACTTGATTTATGTTCTATGTAATATTGAAAAGTAAATTTTCACTAAAGAAAACTGAAAATATTTAAGAGAAAACTTTTGAGAAAATAATAACAAAGTTTGTAAGATTCTCTAACTTACTTATTCTTACGACAATTTAGGAATGAATGTGTGATGACGTTTCTCTATAAAGGTACGACATTGCATACAGAATTTAATTAAAACTTGAAATCACACATTTCTAAATTTATATTAATCTTGACAGAGAACACGTGTAAATTCACTTACCATCATCACATCAACCTGTACAAATGAAACATTCAATGGAAGTATAATATAATCATTCAACTGTAAATTGTTCATCTCTAAAATGTACAGAGCTGATGACGCTGTATGAATACAAAGTTCTTCTTCGCCATATAAATGGAATTTTAAACGTCTGTTTGTATCCAAAAGGGAATAGAAAATCATGTATTTACATTCAAATTTTGCGTTATTGATTTCTAAGCAATACATGATTTTTAATTTATTGAAAGTCACAATTATGTTGTGAAAACAGTAATATAAACTTATTCTATCTTTATAATTTTTATTATTGGAAATATTTCAATGCAATTCTATTATGGTAGAGAAGCTCAATAAACTCAAACATATATTTTATCTTATAAACAAAATATATAAATGTTGTTTTAAGTATATTTTGAGTATTAGAGAGTTAAAATAAAAGATTTCAGAAACCAAGTCCAACATTGAAATCTAACACAGATTTAACAAAGGACACAGTAAGAAAGAATCGTTTTGTTTTTATTGCTGTAAAGGAATAAATGTGCTTCCGCATTGTAATCGAAGATTTTATCTCAAGGCATTTCCTCCAAATCTTTCAAAGTAGGCAAATGTTCCCATTCCTTTGTTTTCTAATACAGTTTACTATTTTATACACAATAAAAACAAACATGTTTTGTTGTGTAGTCAATGTTTATTAGACGTTATTTTATTGGAATCAGTGTTCGATTGGTAATTTGTCATTGGTAACTGTGTTAGTTTTTTCCGAATCAATTAGAACATCAATATAAATAATTAAATAATAATATTTGACTAAAATATATGAAAATTTCATTCATTTGAAGGTAGGTACGTGTTAAATTGTTAAAAAACAAAATTGAATGTTACACACTGATGAAAGAAAATTCATCAAAATAATATAACCATTTTATCTACTATGGTAGAATATAATATAACAATTTTTTTAGAGTATTATACTGTATTGTAGGCATTTGAAGAAGGCGTTATAGTAAGGTAAACTAACTGACATAAAGATTTAAAATACTTTACTAAACGAATGAAAAAACAAACACAATATTTAGTAAATTCTACAATTTTTTTGAGTCGTGCCATGGTTTTACAAGGCAGCTTAACACAGACTAAGGAAGATATTGAAAACTGACATAATATTACAAAAAGAAGAACAGTTACTTCGCTAAAGGGGAGGGAGTGGAAGGGCGCGGGAAACATGTAGTCATAAGGAAGACAATGGTTTTAAGAAAGTTGAGTTTGACAAAAATTCTACCTGATCATTGAGTACCAGTTTGGAGTCTTTACAAAAAATTCCACTAATCTCTAACATTTCTAATGAATTAAATTTTTTGCATTGACATGGAGAATCTCAAATTTAACGTTATTGAAAAAATCAGACACTAAATGAGTTTTTAAACGATTGGAAAAACTAGTTATTTAGGGTAACACGTACGTATAGACAATTAATTTGTTTTCTTCCAATGATGCGCCTGTATAGAGTATATTATAATAATTGCAGACAATTTGCTACAATTAAATGTGTTTAAGTTCATTTACCACCACTTATATTGTATAGTTTCTATTAAGCATTTACGAAAACGTTTTTGGAGTAGGTGCTAATAAAACTGTGAAAATATAAAATGAGTCAAGCAAATTGTGAGATATTTTAATAACTCCAAATATAAATTTGTATATAAATTCAATTTGGATTACTGAAACTATGAACACAATATATGAATCAGTAAATTAACTATTGTTATCGATGGACTGATTTAAAAAATGAATATCCTCTAAGAATAATTGAAATAAAGTGTTTCCCCTCAGGAAGGTTTTTGACTAAACTATAGTAGCAAAAACAATAAAATTATTTAATCAAAATACTTTTTAATATCTTCCTTCCATAGCATGTCTGTTGTATAACTGATACAACTGTTTCACTACAACATGCGACATCTTCAAACATAGCAGGAGATAACTTTTTACAGTTACAATACTTTTGATGATGGGTATAAGAAGATATTATGATTAATTGATTACCATCAGGTAAAAAACGCTAAAATGGAAGCTATATTATTAAATAACTGTTTTTATGTCACCCACCGCCAGCTTTTGAAGTTTCCTTCAAATTAAATTAATATTTTAACAACACGTGTTTCGTTCAACATCCGGTGAATACAACACAATTCACACAGGCGTGTTTTGAATCACCTCACGATGGACTAACAATGTCCGAAAAAAACTTTGTGAAATTAAGAAATTCATTTGAAATAAACTTTAAAAGCAGGCGGTAGGTGACATAAAGAAACAACAGTTATAAAAAACATATCCATTTTGCTCTAAAGTACCAATTTTATTAGGATGAAGAAATCATGTATAATTACAAACAACAAATTACTATACGGAACTCTGAATATTTTTCTCTAAATTTACTCAATTTAACAGCAAATTAAATCCAAATATCTAAAACAGCATTAACTATGAATAGCGTAAATATTCAACAAGATATTATTTAGTCAAAAGTCCAACAAGCACTCTGAAGATATTCACAATAAACGAAATAAATAATCCCCAAACAATAAAACTGTCTTTGTACATTTCTATGTCATGGTCGTTGAACTCAAAGGGTTAAAGTACACTGAGTTACCTGTAAAACAAGCAAGAGGTATTGTTTTCATATTTCCAACTCCCTCTGTAATATTTGTATGTTAACTGTCAATACAATATACATAAAATATTCAAACACTATAATAAATATAGATTTTGTGAAAATCTAATTTGAATTTACATTACATAAAATTTGTATTTATCTGTTTTATTTTGCATATTGCTATACATTTTTTAAGCACGAATGTCTTCGCTATGAAATGCATACAGATATAAGCCACTGTAGGCAGTGATGGAATATTTTCACAATGATATTAAATATCATTATTTGATTTATTTTATTCTGTGCCATAGATTATTATTCCTTTAAGTTTATTCATATAAGTATACAGTTTTGAGATTATACAGGTTGTATATTATTATACTACATTTTAGTCTTAGTAACAGTATCATCAACAATATCGGCCATTGGATGATAAAACAGAGTAAAGTGATTTTAAAGGTTATGGTTCTGCAGGGACTATTATCAGGGTAGTTACGCTCCCTCAAGCATGACGATAAGGTTGTAACTTAATGGTACAGTACACCCGCATACCCGGCTATAAACTCTGGGAATCTGAAAACTGTGAGCGATGTTATCATCGATAAATTAACTGAAGTATGTAATTGATTTTTGAAACAATCCGTTATTCGTAATTTGTTTTACCAAAAATAAATACCTTGTAGTATACCAACACAAGTTGATTTAAGATAATATTATTGTTAAACTTTTAAATGGAAAGAGTTCCAAAATTTAGGATTTAATTTAAGATAATTTTGATGAGGTAGACACACTATAATAATTCAAAAGTTTAAATATATACTTGGAGCTATATTAAATGTTTGGTATCAATACCAATTATCATTTTAAGTATATGAAGATTGTAATCGTGCAGAGGCATTGTTAAAATTACTGTTAAACATTACAAAATGTAAATATGAAGAGAGTAGGGTAGGGTTATATCGTGCCCATTACTTTATAGCCCATTTATATTTCGAAGTGTCATCTCTTGCAAGGCGAGAATTACACAAGAATCCTTTCATTGTTATTATTATAAAAAAAATGAATTAGATAAATGGGAGAAGCTGTGCTAATTTTCGTTGAAAACTCCTATTGCAGTTTCTTTTCTACTTTTCTTAAAATGGAGAAGGATAGGATTTTTAAAAATCAATATACAATATACAAATTCAATATACAAATTCGAATATTAAAAGAAAGTAATTTTTATAGTCTACTGAATACCTTTATTTTAGATAACGAGATTCAAATGGATCCACACAATAATTCTCAATAATTGGTAAAACATATTTCAATAATGTCAAATAATGTCAGGACAATAACTTTAATGACATGATGTAAAGAATTTTAAACTATATGAAAAACATATTGTTCCACCTAAAATCAAACACCAACGAAAGCAAAGACACATCTAACATAGTATACAGAGATAACTATTTATCCTGTAAAATAGTGTACAAAAATATCACAGTTATTATTATTTTATTATTTTATTATTAATACTGAACAAACACAAAATAAACGAAATAAAAGGTTCCGTTTAAAATTGTGGATTTTTAATAAATCTATTTAGGTGAATCATGTGGTAATTTGAAAAGTACTCACTTAGTAGGACAGATCAGTATTGAATTACCGCTGCATTACATTCACAAATTCCCCCCAAAAAAATAAAGTATATGATTTTACAATAATAGTAATCACAAGATTACCAATAATACAAAAACAAGAAAACATTTTAAAAATTAAGTGAAGTTGCCAGTTAAAGGGAAATATATACTTCAATTAAAATTAAAGTCTCTCACAAGAGTAAAGTAGTTCAGAGTCGATAAACCAAAAGTCAGTGAACCTGCTGTCAATAATAATAAAAGTCAGAACTTTAGTTGGCAATAATATTGAAATATATATAACTATTTTTAAACTATCTTAAGTTAAAGAAAACAAGATAGATATTTAATGTTTTATTTAACAATTGTAAGTATATCACAAAGAATCAATAATGTGAACCAATTTTATAACGGACAAACCGAAACTTATAAATAGCACTAAATTATAAATTTGTAAGTGCATTGTAAGAAATATATAATGATGTAGCACGTAATTACATATAAATAAATAATTATGATTTCATGGAACAATGTGTGTATATCACAAAGAATCAGTTAGGTGAAACAACGGATACACCCAATTTATAACGGATACACCCCAATTTATAAATAGGACTAAATTATATATTTCTAACTGTATTGTAAGAAATATATAACGGGAGAAAAATATATAATTAAAGTGTTATGGAACAGTTTGTGTGTATCAAGAAGAATGACTAAGGTTGACCAATTTTATAAATAGCATTAAATTATAAATTTGTAAGTGCATTGTTAGAAAGATATAACGTGGTGTAGGACATCAATAAAAATATATATAATTAAGGTTTTATGGAACATTTTCTGTGTATATCACAAAGTATCAGTAAGGGTAAACAATTTTATAACGGACGCACCCTAATTTATAAATATCTGTAAAATAATTGTAAATGCGTTGTTAGAAGAGATAATAGTGTAGCACATTTTCATTCACACTTTGATAATATCATTGTAAACAGTGGTATTATTTTTCGGACCATATGTTAATTTCGTATTTTATAAGTACATTATTTTTTTTCATACACACAATCACATTTTTAATTCTTCGGGTATTTTTATTAAATGCAATAAGAATAGTGTGGAGTTCGTCACTGGGGGCATATGTATAGTGATAACAAAAATTATAAGTCAATATCTTTTTAATCATTGTTATTAATTAATACTTTCTTGTTATTGGAAATGAAATGCATTTAAATTGTCACTGTTCAATTGGATATATTACACGCTAAATGTATTTATTGTATTTAGGTCTTACAAATTATTTTTCAATACAATAAAAAATAAACATTAAATCCCCTCATAGACAATTGTTACAATGTAATTATTATTGATAGAGCAGTGATCTTACTTATCTGAATTGAAGTTAACTGTAACTCAATAGTTTAAGTAAATCGATATTTACTATAACAAATTAAGTCCGGTGGTAGAAAGGAAATAAAACGGAAATTTTAAAAGTACGTTTTATTTATATGATTAAAATTGGAGTCCATAATAATATGAACAAGGTAATAATTATTATAATAAAGTATTAACTTAAAACTAACATAAATTGTCATTTATTTGCCGTTTGAAAATACAGTTTGTATTTTGTTATGCATCGTTGACAATCTAGATGTAGTATAAAAGCTGTAGTCCTTATGCAGTACTAATTTAATAAATCAATGCACCATAAGTCAAATCTAAGCAGAACATGTTTCTTGAACACACCGTTAAGTTCTTGTACAGATAAGTTTTAAATTATGAATTATGAAACTTAAATTTTTTTTTGAGATTGTCTCTATAGTTTAAATTTCTTCAATCCATACTAATTGGTAGAGTTCATCCCCTAAAACTAGTCCGTGACTTTGAAATAATAATCATGGGCTGACATTAAAACATATATTTTTTTAATTACTTTAAAAAAATAAGTAGGAAATATTTTAAGATATTGGGTTACATTAATTCAAAAAGGTCTCCTCCATAGTGCAAACATATTTTTAGAAATATGCGTAATTATGTTTCATAAAAGTATTTCTGTCTAATACCAATATATTTCTACGATCATCTGTAAACTTTCCAAAAGAGTTTTCCAAATTTACTGATTAATAAATTCAATTACAATCGTTTACGAATAGCCTATGTCAAAAGTTTTTTTTATTTTTGTTAGTAATTTACATAGATATAAAATATAATTTTGTATAAAACGGGCAGCCTCATAGGTTGGTATTATATTACGTTACAGTTAAGATACACATTCACCATCATTATTTTATTCATCAAAACAAACTTTATGTCATATTGATGGCGTTTTTTGGTGTATATCTCTAATATTATTTCATTACTTTTTGCAGCACAGCCTAGAATGTAAATTTTAATATATTTTAAACCAGTATTTTTAATTATATACTTTGAAGCAGACTTTCTATCTTATACAAAATTGGTATTACAGAACATACAATATTTGTGTTAGTATATGGAATCAAGGTGCATCGATTTTCAATATGCGTCAAAAATTGATTTATACGTTCAAAATTAATAAATATTTACGGCTATTTAATGAACTTATCAATTATGTTAATAATTATTTTGTATATTCATTTCGATACACATGGATGTACATTCATGTTGACGTTATTAAAGTAAAAATTACAATTTCTGAATGTTAAAAAAACAATTTAACCACAATCAGTGAATCATAGAATATAAATTATTTTTAATATGTAAAAATTGTGAACTTTTGATTTGTGAATAATTATTTACCTAATTTTTGTATACAACTAATTTCAAATAGGAAATATCATTAATGAAAAAAAATCATTAAAATTCAATTTCAACTTAATTTAAAATATTTAAATATATTCACTTACGTTTTTTATATTTTTATGTTCCAATATTTTACTCCATTATTTACACAGATCAAATTGAACGTTCATTTCACACGTTATCACACGTTAGTGTATTTATTGAAGTTAGTGTGATTCACACCTCTACGTCGAACGCTACCGAATACACTACATTGTTTTTACATCTACAACGACCAACGCTCGTTCAACGACTGAAGATTTCGTCGACGCCTCACTGTAAAGCTGAAGCTATAGCGCCGGCGTCGACTTATCTCAACTCACACTTCATCATTCATTAGTATTGTATGTCTATATCAAAAAAATATGAGAGAATTCACATACTGTATGAACACACATTACATGAGTGGCATAGTAAAATAATTTACATTGAGAAATAATAATATTTTATTTATTTTATTAATGGTACTGATTATAGTTTTTTAGGTTTATTGTTTTTATATTATTAATAATTTAAAAAAAATTTTAATTACGTAATCTATTATGAAATTTATTCTCTCTCTCTCTCTCTCTGATTTTTAAATTATTTGATAATATTTTAATATGGTCGTAGATATTATTAATATGGTCGTAGATATTATTAATATGGACATTTGCTACTATTTTGTTTCTCCTTTTTGTTCTAATTTAACACTTGTTAACGAGAGTTAACTTATACTCTCGAAACGTCGTGTAATTATTTCCATATACACGTTTCATGGAACATACTCGATTAAAATTTATTAATTATAAAATAATTACGTAGGGATTTCTTTTCAGACTTCGAAAAACTGCAAAATTAAAGATTTGACATTTAAGAACATTTTAAATAACATTTTAATATTAATTTAAAAATGTATATGTAATAATAAAACGAAAATGACAATATATAATGTAATAGAAGTAAAGCAGACTTAAACATCGGAACGGTGTTTCTAGTGTAACAGTATGGCGTTATAAAAGCGGAAAAAATCATAAGTTCCAAGAAATGTGTGTAACTTTCAAAGAATCCGATCATCCAAAACCATAAATACACTAAATATAAAATATAAAAATTACACAACTATTTTTCATGACAATTACAAAATATATAACACTGTAAAACTTACTACGACATGCCATGATACTATCTAATAATAATCGCAGTTTGTAATGTTAAACCATATATTTCTATTTATATTAATTATAAGCATATTAAATTAAACAATAATGAAACCAATCTAAAGTTCTATTTTTAGTGCCGTACACATATATTCCGAGATTAGTTAATTAGATGAATTCAATTTTTTTTGTATATTGTATATTTTATACAAATTATATTTTATTAAGGAAACTGTTAACTTTAAACATACGAAATTCGAATCAAAGATTAGCAAAGTGAGTGGCTACTATATTTAATTATCGAGCTATCCGATACCAGTTAAGGCTTAAAAGAGATATTTTATAATGAGAATTACTAGAAACCCGGTATAACATAGTCGTCTAAAAGTAAGCGTGGAAAGTTCTAAGCAATATTTAAACTACGTATATTCTTGGCAGACTTAAAATTAAATGGTTCTGAGAAATTTTATGAAGATGATAAGCTGTTGATGCAGTATGTTGTAAACTGAATAGCTATTATATATTCATCTTTATCTAATGTCTAGTAAACAGAAACTTTCAAAATGTTATTTAATCCATCTACTTATATAAATTAAAGCACATCTGCAAAATTGTGTGCAAAAAAATGCAGTGTACGACATATTCCTTGACATGAGATTCAACTGCTTTGGCACATTTTTTTTAGTAGATAATAGAGGATATATTTAAATATTTCTATTTAATAAAATAAAATAAACCTATATGCAATTAAAGTTTCTGATCAATTCCTGTTTAAGTTACTGCGTTCTAAAATGTAAACTTCCACTAGGCAAAAAATGTATAAATTATTGGCACATAAGAAATGATTACACATTCTGAGAATGTTTTCGACGAGCCTGTATTTGCAGTGGGACTATTAACTATACAAGCTCCCCCAAGCGTGAGATAAAACTGTGGATGTAACTAACTCCTGTAACATGACCATAAACAATATCCTTTCTTTACTCATCCCTTAGAAATATGTCACAAAGTTAATTAAGAACTATAATGAGGTGTTTTTATAAGAACATAAACCATTCTGTAAAAGGTATGAGTTTTTGTTGTATATAACGTTTTAAAATTCTAGCTTGTGTGTGACCCTAGAAACGTCAAAATAAATGTTACTAAAGGAATATGTTTATACGCATAGAAAAATGTATACTTACATAAATTTAAGTTAACGATTGTTTAGAAAATATGTGTGTTGAGAAATAGTGTCAAAAAAATGATTTGTATGAGATTTTGTATCTGTGTTTAGGTTTTTACTTCAAGTTACCTTATAAGGAAGTTTAACAAATTTAGTTCTACCATATATTTTCAGTTTTTTATTTTTTTATATATATTATAATGTTCTAGTTACCACGTAGAAACATGGTATTATTTTTAATGAGTACCAGTTTATTTCTTTTGGAAGGCTCATTTACATAAACGTTTTAAAACACTAAGGTGACTTTCAACACCTTAATTTTGTAACTAGTTGTACAAATTGTTTTTATTTTTAAATGATGTGGAATTGAATATTGTTTTAATATTTAACATTCTGTATATACCACTTTTAGTTATAAACAGGTTACACCTATAATAATTAAAAACCTGAATACTATTTTGTGGTTAGTTTTATTGTTAATTGAAAGTCAATACGATGTTTCTAAATTAGTCTGACATATGTCTAACTGAAAATAAAATTAATATATTAAAATCGCAAAATCGCAAAATAATAGATTAAATAATGTGGTGAATTCCTTTCACAGCCTCCGTTTTTTCCCGGCGATATTTCTTTTCTAACAGCTTTACAATCGTGTTGCCTGAACAGTAAATTGCAGGGGAATTGTTTTGCATCAAATCAGTTTACCCCATCCCTCGGTGATTGAAATCCTTATCAAGCATCAAGGTTATAGAACATTTGCACAACAGCCACAAGTGATAACTGATATTCAAAGAAATGCATGTCTCCCAGTATACAGGGTAACCAATATTTCTGTACCCCCCCCCCAATTGGTCACCCACCAAATAATTGCTAATTTGCCCCTTTTGGGATGGATCAGACGCCCGTGGGTTTTCGGCGATACGTCTCCAAATTTCGTATAAAATTAAATATGTGATAACGGTAATTTTGGCCTATAACTGTTTCCTATACCTTTACTTTAAATGAGTCATTATTCCCTTAATATTATTCATAGTTAGTTCATTTAGTTTATTATGTATTATAATTAATAACATAGTTTTAATCCCTCATGAAGCTGAGTTGTAGTATTTGAGTAGTCCAGCGTATTTCCCTCCCGACCTCAAACTCTCTTAAAGTTGACCCCCACCCTTAAATCGAATCCATATTAAATCTCAGGTTGCTGCAATTATGTTTTTAAAACTATAATTTTTATGAAATATTTTGAGATTTATCAATGTTCACGGTGTGTTAGGCAGCATATCAACGTTTTTATTATAGGTTAGATTCGAAGTTTAATTTTAATTTACAATGGTATATGGTCATAATTAACTTTACGGGAAGAAAGTATTAATATAATCCAAAAATCTTATATTTTATTATTATAAATTGTGTAACAGGTCGTCATATTTTTAATATTAATATTTTTTAATCATTTACTTTACGTCGATATATAGTATTGACGTCAATATTCTGAATTGACAGAATAATATTTCTTTCTGAGTAATAACAATTGTATATTTTATTCTATAAGATATTTATAATACACACACAGTGTTATTTATATTATCTTGCTGTTTTAACTTGTATTATTATCTATATTAATATTCATTGTTTTGCCTTAGAACTACTTTAATTAATTAACATACCTTATTTGAAGTCGATAGTAATTCCTTATATTATATTAATTGCTACATGTTTCGCTACCATAGGTAGCATCATCAGGCCAGCTAATAACATAAACACATTGTTCACACACATATCACAAAAACATATAAAATTCTTGGTCTAACACAAATCATCATGCAGAACCGGCACTCGTTAAAAGTTAAAAATTGCTTTAGGTCCTCACAATTGAGTGAACAATGTGTTTATGTTATTAGCTGGCTTGATGATGCTACCTATGGTAGCGAAACATGTAGCAATTAATATAATATAAACAAATAATATAATATAAGGAACTACTATCGATTTCAAATAAGGTATGTTAAATAACAATATTATTTCAATATTCTGTTTAGGATATGAATCTTTACAACCTATATCTAAGCAAATAAAAATTTACAAAATTCAGGTCACATATTCCTGCAAGCAAGCTAAGGTTAGAGAAAGCTATTTTATTCCCCGTCGTATTTGGCTTGCATCATTTACACCCACTCAGCTCTGTAATCCGGAAATTGGAAATATGAGTTTCCTCCCTGGTTTGGGGCTTAATATCTCCAAAACAGAATGTACGCACGTCACGTTGCCAATAATAGGGGGGACTGCTGTCGTGTTCAAATAAAATGTCGTGAATACATTCTGGGACTAATTTATGAAAACCCAGAACAACTCTTTTAAAAATGGCCACTACTCTAACCTACTACTAGTTATACTTATTAAACCATCCCGTACAAGAAAATTAAAGGAATACAATTTCCAAGAAATTCTGAATCGTCATTAATAAAATTCGTAAAAATATTTAAAAATCGTTCCAATCCCTACCTTATAATATCAGTATTGTCTTTCATCAATAATACAATATTGGAAGAAACTAATTATTGTTTTTGTGTTTTATCTGGACAATCCTGCACAAACAAAAATTACGTAGGGATGGAGTATAACTGACCATGCAGGATCAACGTTTACTCCAAAATTTTTACTTAAACATAAGAACCAATCGATGACAACTTTAAATCTCCTACAGAATATTTTTCACTCCGTTTTTTAGACCACAGTTCCAAATATGCCCAGTGTGATTGTTTTGAATCTGAAAATGTGTCCGAGACTTCTGTAAAATTATTTTTAGTTAGTTATAGTAAAAATTCACTTCTACAAACCCTAACACTTCTTGTTGACTGTTAAAGACTGATACATATTCAAATATATTTCAAAACTATTATTAGTTTATAATCCACTTTAATTAATTGTTGTAATAAATAATACTTTATTTTATTTCATATATAATAAAGGAAAATTATTTCCAATCAGTATGTTATTGATTCAATACGATGTTATGTTTGATTATATTATGATAGAAATATTTTCAAATTTTAGTTACCTCTTTATCAAAATGATTTATGTTGATTCTATTTTATAAGTAATAATGAAATATAATCTCTAAAAACAGAATAATTATAATTTTTAATTAAATTGTAATAAATTTATTTCTCTTCTAAACAAACTTTTGATTTAAAAAGGTAATAATTATAAAGTGTTTTATATATAACTATAGGTTTAAAGAAGATATTATATTTATTTAATTAGGGATTTGTACTATATCGGCAATGGTTTTTAGTTTAGTACTTTTGTTGATTCTGATTTTAAAATAAATATTATGCTTTGTTATGAAAAGTGAGTAACTCAAAACATCCCCAACCAGAATATAAACTTGAAACAATACTGGACTTTTTTTCTGCTCTGTAAAATCAACTAACCTTACTACTCACGCCAACGTTTGAATAATGCATGGTAGATTGTGTAGTGAAAGTTTAATTTGTTTTACTGAAATCGAAGAACAATGCTTGGAATACATTTATTTTGTAAACAAAAAATCCTTCACGTTGTTTTCTCTCCGAATTGAGTGCCTTTTTTTATACATTAATTCCTCTTAGTAATAAAATCAAACGTGACTTGAGTTTCGATATAAGGTGACAGTAGAGTTGAATCCTGTCTTATGCAATGAATCCATTTTCAAAGAAATAATAATTACTATTTCTTAATAATAAAGTTAATTTATAATTACCAATAATAGTTATTTATACCGGGTGAATAAAAAGTCAAGACCCCCCCTCTAATATTTTTCTAAGTAAATATACAGAGATATCCTTTTGGTGGTCGTGCAATCTTAGCAGGAAGTTTCATTTTATGATTTTGAAAATTTAGTGTCCCCCCTCATTTTTGGGGGACACTCAAAATTTTCAAAATCGTAAAATGAAACTTCCTGCTAAGATTGCACGACCACCAAAAGGATATCTCTGTATATTTACTTAGAAAAATATTAGAGGGGGGGTCTTGACTTTTTATTCACCCGGAATAAAATGTAAGTGTATGAATAGATTGTAACAATGTATTTGATTACGTATTATAATTTTCGTTCATTATAGGATTAAACTTCTTTTAAAAATCGATGTTCTAAAATTGTATGATCTATTTACATAATATCATAAATGTATTGTTGATTCAGATTTACAATTTTGTTAAACATCTGTTTAAAATACATATAACCGTAGCACTAATTAATTTCCAATTATTAAGGAATATATAATTACTATTTATTTTAGATAATGTAAAACTGTGAGAATAAATAGTTGTAGACGTAGAGATAAAACTGTTTGCCTACTAATGATCTGTCATGCTTTATTGAAATAATGGATTTTGTACTCAATCGCCATCTGTTAAATTCATCACGTCTCAACCAACTCTATAACTCAAACAGTCACCGATAAATATATTTTATTGAAAATTCACTAAGCATTATGCGTTATCAAGTTTTATCCACTAAAAAACTCACAATTATGGTGGAAGTTATTTTAATTGATCACTCATAGCGAGTGTTTTTTATTCCTCCTGTATGAATATGTATTCAGAAAGTATTAAGTTCCGACCTAATAATAATACTACATAGATTCTCATGACGTCAAAACGTATTTTTACTGATTGAAAATGTATCTCGATTCTATAAAACTGTACACTATTGTTTTACAATTTCATAAAAATTTGTGTTTTCTTATTTGTCGTTTCAATTTTTTTTTGTTTCATATTTTCAAATGAATATTATTAATACGCATTTAGTATATTCACTTTTTTTTTAATATTTTATATTTGAAGAAATTTTAATTATTTTTTTCTTTACATCCAAAATGCGTCAACCCGTGGAACAATTGTACCTACTTAATGAGTGTTTAATATTACAATAAATATTTACAAGATTTAAACTTATTATCTAAAGTAATAAATAGTAATTAATTTAGTTTTGTAGGAAGTATATATCATCAAGTATTTTTCTGTAAATACAATATAAGAGCAACCAACAAGAAAGTTTGAAATTTTGTAAACCTGTCAAGACTAATCACACAAATAGACAACTGTCACTCACTTTGCGATAGTCATTATTTTGTCAGAACTTTTATATTTTATTATCTAATTCAAAAATTGTATTACTAATTTATCATAGACAAGATTCCACCTTCGTACTCTATTAAAAATATTGTACATTTTATTTTTAAAATTATATTTCTTTTACACGTATGAATCATGTAGATATAAATCTTTACTCATAAATGTATTATAAATATACCGGGTGTTCAAAAATTCTGGAGACCCCTTAATATTATTTTATAAATAAACGCAGAACAATGAAATTCTAGAATTACGTCCTCAATGTAGTTACCGACTTTTTGCTCATTTTAACTGTCTTTTTTCGCTTTGTGGAGGAAGTCTGAAAAATCTTAAATGTAAGCATAGGTTGAATAATACCTCATTTTAAAGGTCTTTGTTAGAGGCACACATTGCCGCAATCCCGACTGAAAAAGTTTGCAGACTTTTTGAACACCCGGTATATTGGGTAAAAATTACAGAGTGAAATATACTGCCAAACTATATCTACATAATTTTATTGAAAAAATATATATATACTCCAAACCAAAAACGTGAATAATTGTTTCTTCAAACAGTTTTTATAGCATTATAGCATGGCCGAGAATAACCTTTTCTATCACTGATTGGCGTAGAGTTGATGAAAAGGTCACGAATTCCGTTTAATTTGTCATTTTAACATAAACTGGCAACCTCTGATAAACGTGAGATTCTATTCCAAGTTCAATGAACAGAAACAATTTGTAGCTACTCGAATCATTCTATAAGTGAAATCTGAAGCAACTACAGAGCTTTATTTGTTACTGAAAACATACACCATAAAGTTATTAACTAATTTGGGATTTATTGTTATTTGAATAATAACGTAAAACAATATAATTTACACTTGTAAACATATTATTACAAGCAAACGTAAAAAGTGTTCTATAGATTTTCTTGACATCCATAATGCATTGCAACTTGCTTTTATAAAGTGAATTTTATTTAACTTACGTCACGCAGTCGTTGTTTACGACATATTCATTTTTATCCAATGAAAATAAATGTTCAGTGTGTGTAATTATTTTCGTCATCTGATACAGCTCTTATGTCAAAATAGAAGAATCTCCTTATCAATAACAGCTTGAAATTAATTAAATAATAATAATTTTATAGGTAATTATTTATTCACAGCCTTATTTATCCCGTTTAGGTAAGCTGAGATAGTCATATCTCATACGATAATATTTCATATTTACACCATCTGTTGTCTAATTTATTGCCTTACAGAAATAAGAACATTCAACGTCATTCATCTAGGAATGTTTCAAAATGATTGATGTAGTTATAGTTGTATTGTTTTGGGTTCAAATGAAATGTGCTATAATTAATTGTGCAATATAACTTACATGATATTAAACGAAACGTCATTCCCAGGCGTTCGATTTATTTCCAATAAGTGAATTCTTATAAATATTCAATTGTAATATCTGTACTCATGTTGTAAGTATATTATAGTAAAAAATTAAACATATAAAAATCGTTTTTCCTATGTAGCACACGTTTTCACAGCACGTATATTTCAAAATAAAAGACAAACAAAATATAATAATAAGAAAAAGAAGCGGCTTCTAACCACGAAAATATAATTATTATTACAACACTATGACTATGCACCTAAACTATTGTGCATATTGATCTTTATTGATATGTAATCACCAGTCATAGCTTTCGTTTTAGCACCAATCTTGTATCACTGCATCACTTATACAGCATAGAGTAATGGTCCCCAACTCGACAAACTCAAATTGTGGAGTTAATTAATAATAATACAATTGTATATTGATATAAGTTTTAAAAGACCGAGAATATTAACTTGGATTTACCCCACGTGAAAATTAAATTACCGTATTAAATACATAAATAAACAATTAGCGTTCCTAGTTTATTTCTTTCATTCCTTAAAGTATTCTTTCTTTAAATATCAATCCTTTTTCAGTTCGGCACATTAAATTGAATTAAATTAAGCTTAAAACATCAGCAAAAACGAAATATCTTATACCGATTACAAGATATTCCACCAATAACGTGGAAATAGTGACAAATATACTTATTTTCAATACATTTTTGTTTAGTGTTAGATTAATGGAATTTGTAGTTGCAGAGATTGTTTTAACAATACCAAAATATGCACTCGTGCAACAACGATTGTTCATAAAACTAGCTAATAACTTAGATTTATCGTAACCAAAAGCTTAATATTTTCTTGTAGTTTAAATTGTAATAACGACCATCTTTTTGCTTTAAAAGCACGTTCTATGTAACAATTTTTTGTGTTGTTGATACGGTAAGTAACAAACGTAGTGTAATACATTTTTATACCCACAAGATAAGGTTGGATGTTTTACGTGATTATTAGCTTCTCAACAGTATTTGTTCTTACAAAAAAAAAAAAAAAAAAACACTCTTCAAGGTTTTGAAACAAATTTGTTATGTATAACTTTAAACCCTGCATAAAAAGTATAAATCTTATGGATATATATGTAACAAAGTATAAAGAAAGAAACCCACGGAGAATGAAATAGACAACTAGGCTTAAGACTACCTAAACGTACCATACGCTTTATTAGAAACAACTGACCAAATAAAAGTATATTTTATAACTTTGATAAACTAAATATCTACATAAGAGTATTAAGATACGAATCCACGCGTTAACACAAATCGGAAAGAGGTTGCGATAATACACCATTTACAAAACCTACATTATCGCAAACTAATCCATTTAAATTAGGGACAATCCTATTGGTCGAGTTAGTTTGAAAATTTCGTCATTTTGGATCTCTATTATTGGGAATTTCAAATAAAAATCTTGTTTTTCTTTAACTGTATTGTGCAGATAGATTTAATGCGGTTTATGTAGGTCAAGTAGAACATATAGTTTTGAGCGAAGCGACATTCATGATACTTTCAATGATGTTGGGATCATCACATTGGACTAGCAATCGAGTAAGTAACAGTATCAGTATCTTAATGGGATATTAGTTTATGTGGGTGAATATATAACAGTGTAATATATGGTACAATGAGAGTATTCAAAACACTTTTAGCAAGAATATTAATATTTTTCAGTTTAATTACGAAATATAAATATTAGATTTATAGGTAACATGGCCAGGAGGTACACAAGGGTCTTTAAACAATTGTAAATAAATTTTACTGCGTTTAAATGTTATTTTACAGTGATGTAATAGACATTCTCTTTTATTGTCCTCAATTTAAAGAACTCACATTCGTTTACTCCCCTAATATTTGTTCAGTTAATGTTTCACCGATTTATAAAAGTATATGTTTTAAAGGAGTTATATGGATTCAGTCTTTAGTCTGACATAGAAAGTAATTGCTCCCGATTAATTGAATAACTTGCACTGATTCGAATCTTCAGTTCTATTATAAACAGATAAAGAGACAGTAAGTAAGTGTGATGACATATGAGCCGAGAATATTTTTATTACTTTTCTACTGCCCTTAAATCTTACATATTTTTTCAATTGAATTAAAACTTCAGAATTTGAGCTTTTTTTATATACTATATTTACTTAACACAAAAGCAATAAGATGCATTTTTTGTCACTTTTAAAATAGTACGAATTATATAAATAACAGCATACATGTAATTTTTTTTAACTAAAAGGTACATTATAAATTATGAAAGCCCACTATATATTGTATTCAACTTGTCTGGTTGGTTAGATTATTTAAACATTTGTTCGAAAAGCACAACTTTCAAGATAACAATTTGTAGGCCTAAACTGTGCTTTAAAACATATTTACTTGGAAAGAATATTGCTGAAATCATTTTAATTTGATCAAGTATTATATTAACTTGCATGTATATGGAATATATACTGTAACTAACTATTAATCACCATTTTACCATCACTTTATGTAACATGAAAGCATGGGACATCTTCCGTTCCAACCAATCAATAATATTAATAATATTTTAGTTCAAATCTAAAAACACATTAACGTAAATAAAACTTATTATAATTAAGTACTAAATAAATAAAAAGTGAATTTTCTAAAATAATTTAGTGCGTCAGATATTTGAAAGAACACTGTCGAAGCAAGAGAGAGGTTTGTTAACTATCATACGATGTCCAAATAAGGGAAAAGGAATGATCATAAGTTATTCCAAATAAGTTAATAAACAGGACAATTCTGAGAAAACATTTTGGAGCAGGAGGGGAAGGTCGGGTTACGTGTTACAGTAGTTGTAAGAAGTCTCCTGTAGGAGATGAAAGTTAAAGTCCTTCAGTCAAAGATAGAATCAACATTTGATATGTGAAATGGACAGACGTTTCTTAGATGGAATGTTGAAGTGTTTTAATAAACTTTTTGTAATAAGAGTAGAAGCGAAGGATATAAGGTTATGAATTGTTTGTGTAGAACAGGACTTGGCAACTACGTGAGTAAGGAAAAGATTCAGAATAGCAATTGACTACGTAATTTAATTTTTATATATAACTTTATATTAACTTATATATAATGGTGAAATCAATTTAACAATGAGCAATGATTTTAATTGATGTAATAACATTATTGACACATTTAGATTTAGGTTCAACAGAAATTTTTATTTTCAACAAATTAAATATCAATTACAAAAATGAGTTTCTAAAACATTTATTGAGAACACCTATTTATCTGATATCGCCTGAAGTAGCAAAGTGAACGAGTACATGTGAATGGTAAGAACTCAAATTTATAAAATACATAGTTGCATTACAAATAAACAAACATGATGCAAAAGCAGCTTACAAACATAACAACCACAAAGTAATCCTAAGTTCTAAATTAGCTGCATGGTAGGTACTAAAGTGTCAACTGAATATTTAAAATAAAAATTAAATTTGTCTAGATCACTAGCAGTGACATATATTTAAAAATCATCTCATTTCTTTCAGAGCATGAAAGGAAATGAATGACATAATATGTACTACTTTCACCGTATAGATTTACATTCTGTCAATTCAGTTGTATGTTGAGAAATAAATGTTAAGGTTTTTGTTATTTTTACAAACAAGGATTGCAATTGTGAAAAAACTGAAAGAGAATATAGTCATTATTTAATTCAATTTTTGTCTAAGTAGACACATGAAAGGGTTGTTTTAATATAAGATATCAAATATATATATTAGTTGTGATTTTTTTATAAATAAATGCAATATATGTTGGATTATGTTTTATTTTCTCCTAACAGACACATTAAACTTTATATTTAAAATAACGAGGAAAGTAATGAGTGTATTCAATTAAATATAAATATTGATTTATGATTTTCAAAAACATTGTAAAATATTTCAATACCCGTAAACTCCAAATTTAATTTTGTTTTAACCTTAAGCAATAGATTATTTCCAATGTTTTTTTTTATATCTGAAAAAAACTCCACGTGTAATATTTTGAGGAGCTTAGTTGATGAATATGTTTGTTGATGGATTACTGCCGGTCTGAAAACCAGGGTATTAAAGGATGATTGGATTTTAATTCGAGTCGGAAAAATTATCTAAAATTGAGTTTACATTTAATATGATTGTCTTATTACAATCAAAGATCAGCATGTAAATATGTATCGGATTAGTTTCATATTAATCTGCGCTGTTCATTTTATTTTTTAACTTTATTTTTCATGTTAATTGTTTTAGTATATATTTTGCTTTCATTCAATATAACCATTATAAATACCGTGGCAATATATTAGACTTTAGACCGTGCAGTGGACTTTATTAGATACAATTTATGCATTTTGTATGTATATGTAGTACACATAATGTATTATTTTTCACGGTGTTTCTAACGGTTAGGAATATCTATTGAATCAATGCAATAGATATACAACAACAAATAAGATTTATAAATACAGAGTTTCCATAAAATTGTCGTAACTTAAAAAATAGATAATAAATCTAGACATGATTTGTTGTTCACATTTGTCTATGAAAGCTTTCACTAGTTAGTAGACTAACAATAACAGTGTCAAATTCACTTCCAAATGGTGACCGTTTAACATTTTTTTAATGTCGATAAGTTTGAAAAAATTAGTTAATAGAAATCATTACAAAATACTTTGCTTTTCTACTGACGAATATTATGTGTTCTTTTTTATTTAGAGTAAGAATTAATTACCTGTAACTTGACTCCAGAATCTTTATCCAACAGTTGTTTTCAATTATTAGAGGAGTAAACATTAAACTTTGCAATGAATTCCACAATCGTAAACGACTCTGTCTTACAGACAATCATTAAACACATATTTTTTAAAAAAATACCTTAATTATCAATTGACCTGCAATAACACAACAAAATAATCGCATTATTTGCCACTAAAAGAAGTAAATATTGGGCCTTTCATTATTTTGGCAAATTAATAGCGTTTTAGATATTCAGCCATGAAAACATAAAATAATACCATTGTGTTTGTATAATGGTATTCGACAAAAATTTGTTTAGCAAATCTAGACTATGTATCTAAGACGTTTTAATTTTTTGTATAAGAATGACAGACTGAAAAAAATTGTTTTCAGGACTATATATTTATAAGAACTTGATTTCTAATTTTTATTCTAGTGATCCACTTATTCCAATAGAAAATTATTTATTCACAATAACACATATGAAACAAATATTATTTAAATATTTAAGTGATAAAAAGGGGAGGACACGTTCTGGAGTGAATTAAATTTTCCATTTGTTCCCTCTCCAGATAATATCAAACAAATACCATATAATCTTTGCCTAAAAACCATAACTTACCGCCTTAACTTCTTTAAGTAATGACGTCAACCGAGAATGATATTTTTAAAATGCATTAATTTTTTTTAAATAGAGATTATGAAATGCAGGTCCTTATTATAATAATAATTTTAAATTTCAAAAGCTAATCACATCTTCAAGTCACCCCAAGACAGAGTGACAGACACGTATGTTGTATTAGAAGACATCATCCCTTGGATCCATTCATCTAAATAAGCATAGTGAGTGGAATTCATTCATGTAAGAAATAAAATAATACGACCCAGTTAGGACCGAGTTATGTAAATTCGATGCGAGATATGTGCTCCATAATAGTTTATAGACAAATAGGAGAAGTTATTTCGTAATACAGAGTTATTAGTATTTTCGTTCGTTACGTAACAGAGTTTTGATTAAACTAGAACTTCCATACCACAGACGTTAATCAAAACGTCATATTATTTGTATAGTGTATTTAAGATACTTACTTCCGTTTAATATTTTAATCCAAGTAATGCGATTCTAATATCAAATGTTGACCTTGATACTACTGTGTTTCAACGATTGAAATTTAGGTCTTGGTTTTCAAGCAAATAAGTAATCTGAAAAAATGTAAAGGGTTGGATTCAAATGTAAGCTTTGAGCTCAGGTTTGTAAAGGCAACACTACTAATCAATTCCAAGAGTTTGCATTATTTACTATGATTCTAACTTGAACTCCTGAAATGGAAATTTGATTTCTTACCAAGCATGAAGGTTCTAACAAAATTAGAAAATAGGAAATATTTTATTTTATTTTTTAACCGGACAAAGTCACTATTTTAATAAGACAAAGCTGGGAGTATTTGGTTTTATTTTGCCAAAACTTGTTAATTGTCAATATTTTATCAATTAAACAATGTACAATATATTATTTTCCCTTCTATATTCTGTAATAATAGTATATTTAAATATCAATTGTTATGTTGGATCTTCTGTCAGGACTGTGGTTAATTTCACAATAATAAATTCCCTTAACCATAAACTAAGGAAACTAAGGGAAAATGGAAATAACTAAACAGAAATGTATAATTATTAGTTTATTCCCTTAATTTCCTGATGTACACCAATAACAAAGTTATCATCATCACAGGATAGATACTCCTAAACTTAAACTTAACAAATCCTAAGTAACTAAAGTTAAAATGAACAAACTTGATCTGGAGAGTGAAGGTTTGTTCATTCATCCTCCTTTACTTTGAATTTGTTTAGTTTAAGTTTAGGAGTATCTATTCTCTGATAATGATAACTTTGTTATTGGAATAAAATCAGGAAACTAATGGAATAAACAAATAATTATCCATTTGTGTTTAGTTAGTTCAGTTTTCCTTAGTTTTTGGATAAGGGAATTGTGAAATAAATTATTTAGTAATTGTTAATAAAGTCAAATTATTAAAAATTTTAAAAGTGTTTATGTTAGGTTCAATTAATTATGATTGATAATTACTATTCTATAGTACTGTTTAATTTGAAATCAGTTGCAGTTTGTGTATTTAAACCACAGCACGAAATATGATAGTAATTGGTTCAATGACAACTATTGAAATAATGATTCAGTTTAAACTGAAAACAAATCACTTAAATAGTGAAAAGTTACATTTACCTTGCATTTTATTGTAAAAAATGGATTACAATAACAATTTAAAAAATAATATAAATATTATATAATACTGACTTTATGAAATGTACAGAGCTCATTGACGATACACAAAATAATGAAAACAATGACTCCAAATTACAATAACAGGAAGCAATAACTAAAAATGTTTTCAAAATAAAATTATCTTTATTACACTATCGTAATTCACATTTTAAAGATTTAGTCATCATATATCAGAGGGTTATATCTAAATTATGTCATATAGGAAAAATAAAAACCAGTTGTAGATTGAATGCTTACTTTCATATAAGTTAGTTGTTATTTCATTGATGATGATACTCCCTCTTACTTACTTCCCTCTTCCTCTTACTTCCCTCTTACCGATACTAATTCGGAGTGTACATGCCCCCACTAAAATTCAAACTTTTAATAATGTCATTAATTGAAATAATGTCCACTGAGAGGATATTTAATTCCAGAACTAGTCATTGCACATTATATTGAAAAACAACATTTCTAATAATTATGTTTTATTATAAATAACAAACAATAAATTTTATTTACGTTTACTATGAAATAAACTAAAACGTATTAAACCCTTAAAATGTGACAAGATTCGTATTTATATAGCCTTTATAGTTATTTGTTATACACAAATAATCTATCATGTTCATACAATATCAACTGTTTTATATAGTTGTAAAGACATGATATTTAAATTTACTTTATATGAATGTTTGTGTTTACTAATTTAGAAATATAAAGTTCAACCTGACGAAATATAAGTAATTTTGTTCATTTAAAAATATTATTAGAGTTAGATTCCGAAATTTAACAACAGTCTGAATTGTAGAAAATACAATCTATTGATAGGAGGGACTATATTCTACATATGGAAAGAATATTCTATCGTTTTATGATTAATTACTGATTAAAGCATTTTATATCTATTTTTAAACAGCTTTCTTTCATAAGAATGTTGTGATCAAAGGAAGACTATCACATTGCGTAATTATTCTAATTAGAAGCGGAAATCGTATAATTGAGGCACACAGCGTGTTTTTATTCCACTGCACAAACTTGCATTCTGCCGTGAGCAATATTGTCTAGTCTCTTTGTTCCTTCTGTAAAGCATCACGTATTATTTAATTCCGAGCACATTTGTAATGAATAATGTTTATCGTTTCTGGAAAACTGCACGTTATTAGTATACACACTTTAAACCAAAAAAAACTTTCATATTGTTTTTAAACTGTTTATTATTTTTTAAATAATTTTTTTTTTGTTTTTAGTATATATGACCACTCAAATATTTTCAAGAAAATTGTGAAAATTTGCCAATCAACATTAAATATAATATTCCACTATAACCAAAACATGAACAACTCAATGTGAAGAATTAAGTTACAATCACCTGATAACAATCCTTGCACAACAGAGTAATACAATCTTTGTTTCTTTTGTGTATGTTTTTAGATTATCTTCTAGAATGTTTAATATTGATTCAAATGTGGTAGTAAATAGTTGTAAACAATTTACTTATACCACCAACTACTTGATAATATATATTTTCCTTCTCGATTTCTCTTTAATGTAAGGTTTACAAAATATAAGCTATACTTTTATAAAGATATAGGGTATTACAACAAAGTAATCAACATTAAGAGAGATAAAAAAACTTAAGAATTATCATATATAGTTTGAACATAACTGTGTTTGCGCATGATATATACAGTGTGATTCAAATACTCCTAAAACAATGAAAAAATCACTTATATAAAATGAAATATAATATTTATATAATTCTGAATGCTAAAAGTATCAGTTTAAGTGTTCAGTAAAGTTAACAACAAACTTCTATAGCAACTTCGCGTCGACAAGTCTCTTGAGTAATCGCAATACATACAAAGTTTAGTACTAAACATTGTATGAAATGTAAAGATTATTATTTTAAATTTAGTAGGCAAAGGAATATTTTTTGTTAGTGTTAGGTCCAATAAATCACAGAAATAAAAGTGTAATGATTGTAGAAGGAAATTAAGTATGTAATTATAATTTTTAGAACTGAATAATTGTTAGGGGTAAGTTAGATGTTAGATAATAATTTGTTATAATTGTTATTTGTCTTTTAAGAATGTAAGTAAGCCAGAGAGTCTTGTTATGTGAATAGGAAGCATAAAGTTGAAAACTGGAAAATCCTAACTAAGCTTGTTTGTTTACTTTATGTTTATTGTAAAAACTATACAGTTTGTGAGGTGATTTTAAAAAGTTTTAAATATTCAATGAAAACAAAGGAAGAAGGTTTTGGGGAAAGTGGGCAAGTGTGGAAGTTTGGTCTCTATAGAGCTTTAGGTGTACTGGGATACGAGAGCTCAGGTTGTCTCAAGAGTTCTATTTACATCATATGGTACTTACCCAGCTTACGGTGATTTCACTGCTTAAAAGGATTTACTGAATCCTCTAATTGAGAATATCACTACACCAGTTACTGACAGTTCCAAAGTTGTCCATGTATAAAAAAGCATTCAATTTCTTCACCATTACTTTGTGCCTGTTGATATGTCAAAATACATCTTTTCCCTTGTTATGATAAGTTTCGAAATAACATTTTTCAAAATATATGTCATTAGTCCATCTGTCCAGAAAAAAAAAACTGTAACATTTTGATCGTATTAGGAATATTTGAAGAAATTTCTCTTTTAACTGTTAAAATGACAATATAATTTAATACATATCTTCTGTATTCCTATACGCTTTTACGTAGGTATATAGAAGTATCATAATAATAATTTGAAATATTTTTATAATAATTAATAGCAGATAGAATAAAACACAAAGAAGTTCTTACAAAAATTACATTTACTTAATCGAAGGCTTTTCAAAGACAAAGTCGCCATTCTCAAAGATACATGAGCTACAATAACTAAACTATAGCGCGTTTGAACAAGTAAACACTTTTTTGTGAAAATTTTTGTTCGAGTTTTATTCTATCTATTATTACCTCACAAGTCAAGCTCAACATTTATTTAAATTAATATTCTTTGTTAATATCATGCTTACGTATAATTTAGATAACGTTAAGCCTATATCGAATATTATATAGTATTTAACTGTAATTATATTATTTAGAATTAAACTAAATCTATCATTATCACAAATTAAAATGTATAATTTGTGAAAAATTATATATAAAAAAGATAATTATAACAATTTGTTTGGGCCATTCCGAATATTGATATACTAATTCAAATATTTAAGACTTACCTTAATGACGAAGAGAAACCAGATTACATCTTTACAACTTGATAATGGCTGAATAGCCGAAACGGCTGTCGTTTGAACGACGCAAACAGAATATTGACGACGGTAAGTCTTATATATTTGGTTAAAAAAGATAAGCTAGTGGGTTCATACTCCGTTTATATGTAATTAAATTCGATTTTACATTATTGGTTAGTCAGTAATAATATTTATGATTAGTTAAGAAAACCCATTTGGGATATTTCTCTATTGCTGATTGGGGTTCATTTTCAACTTAGATGCAAATTTTAGAGTCGGTTAAATATGAACTTTTCTAAAAATTCAAAGATTGTAAAGAGAGTGCATCCATGTATATTCATAAATACCACACAAATTCTTCGAGTTTACCCCTTAATATTCGTTTTTTTTTAACTTTTTCAAAAACACTTCCACATTGCTTTAAACTAGAAACAAGGTGGCTACTTTTCACAAACCAAACAAAACAAAAATATTCCCCCCTTTTCCTTCGTCTAATCGGGTATCACTCCTAAAGTAACACTCATGCCGGGTTGTTGGGGACAGTTGTTTAAAAATGTATATTTAAAAATATATAAGTAGTAAATTTTATATTTCTAATCTATATTCCCTAACAATAATATTATTCCATAAATAATATGTTATATATTTATTTTATACATCTTGTAAATGACTTTTTATAAAAATCTAAACTCTGAATACAGATGAAAGGACAGCAGAAAATTGAGACTTACCCACATAAAAGAGATAAAATTTAAAAATTACAAACCCTAGAAACCAGGTTTGGTGTGAAAGTTGGTATGAATAAATATGCTTCCTTATTTTGTATATTTAAAACAGGCCTAAATCATCGGGAAACGATAAAAAAATATAATAAAGTGGCGGGACTGTAAAGTTGCATCCAATTTGAAAATGACCTATATTGTTTTTTAATTTTTATTATTATTTTTTTTAAATAAATTAAAAATACATTTCTCTCCTTTTCCCCATACTTAGAAAGTATATGCTTATTTGAACAAGATTTAAAAGCCTAATATGTTCCAACGAACAGTTGCGTTTAACACACATATTCATTTACATAAAATAAGTATAGCAATAATTCAGTTAATTAAACTTTTAAAGTTATTAATAAAGCCAATTGAAGCCCCTTCTTAGAAGTCGATACTCAATCTGCTCTATATAATAGAGACGAGAATAAAAACGGTTTGAATTAGAGTAATTAAGATTTATATTATTTAGTAAAAACAAGTTAAATACCGATGTTATTAAATGTCTTTTAGAGTTATCTTCACGACTCTAGTTTTTTTTAGTAAAAATAAACCCGAAGTCAAGCAGAATATTCAATGTGTGATTGCTCAGAAGGGTTTAAAGTATTTTTAAACATTAAATTTTTAGACAAAGGTTTAATAAAACGTACATAGTTTTTATTCATGCTTGGAATAACAGTTATTGGATTCAATTTAAATTAACTGAATTGTTCGAATGCAATACAGTTTACATAAATATTGTACCTAGCTAAAAGTACAATAATTTCCTATCAAGTATTTTCAGTTGGTACAATTGCATGGGTTAATAAAAAAAACCTTGGTTATTACATTTCATTTAACATTTAAGTTGTCGCTTGACGGTCTGAATATTTTTTAATGTTAATATTTCTTTTTTTAACTACACGTACATCATTTAACATCACCTAATTTTGATTAACATCTCGGTGCAAATCAATAAATCTTAATGAATGTTGTTCCAAATCGCTAACACCGTACACAATTTTCCACATTAACGTTAGGAAATTTCATGAGTAGTTATAGGTCTGAACAAGTTACTAAATAACTATGAAGTAGATTTTTTGCCAATTTATTATTTATTTTTGTGATATCTATTTCGAGTTTGCGTTATCAAATATTTCCCTTTATTTGTTTTAAATAATCTTTTATGATTTAAAAGGTTTGTACCTTGGTATTTTTCAAAGCAAAAACTGAAAAGCCAATAGGGTATTTCAATTTCAAAAATATTTGATGTAACTATATAAGTAAACTATTTTAAATAATCAAATTGTTTTCTCTCTTTGTAGCGTACGAATGTCAAATTCAGTCCCAACGGGAAAATGAGCATTCACGCCACCTAATAGACAAGAACCATGGATACACGGACCTACAGAATGACCTGAAAGCAATCAAAATATGTTCTAAAGGTAGATATATGAATGCAATCGAGGAGTACGAGATTTATAAGGCGTTCAAATCAACAGATGCAAATGGCGAACATGGACTATTGAACGACCAACTAAATATCGACTCAAATACCTTTTACGACAAGGCGATAAGAATTCAAGAAGGCCGCGGTAAGAACAGGTTCGGAGTGCACGAGATAACAGATGGTCAGTTGACGTCCGGTAGGCGGAAGGTGTACACCAAAACGGACTTTTAATGTGATATGTGTGTTTCGTGAATAATTTAGTGTTTGACGACCTCGGTCGAATAATTTAAATTAATATACCTGTGTCTGAAGATGGGATGGAAGTCCCGAAACGCGTCACGATTGCAAAAAAGAAGTCAATTGACGGAAACAAAGGTAAGAAACTTTATTTTACTATAAAAATATTTAAAATATACGCGAAACTATCTCTACAATGTGTGGAAAAATTTAATCTAGCTAAATCACCGACTTTAAATCAATTAACTATACCTATTTATATAACAGTAATTACACATGTTTATAACTTAATTACAGAAACAAATTTGAACATATCATTGGAAATTTGCTCTATTTTAAAATTGTTCAGGGAAAAAACTTTCTTGTTGTATGATCTATGACTAGTTTTTTTTTTTTTTTTTTTTTTTTTTTTACTTAAAATTTACCATTTAATGGTTTTACAACTGGACACTATATATTTATACAATTGGACACTTCAACAACTCGTTGCGTGTATCTAAGCTATACACAATACATTTATATCTGTATAATAACTCAAATAATGGACAATTGTTGTTGAATTTTTTTTTGTTTTATTTGCACAGTGAGGGATAGATTTTTTAAATATTTTCTGGTTATATAATACACAATTATAAATTAATTAGAATTAAGTTCCTTCTCCTCCAATTCCAGGAGCAATTAACTTTATTTAGAGTTAGCCTACGTCTATGTAAGGCTCAAAAAATACCTATGTTAGTTTCTCTCCTTTCACTCTTAAAATCTAAACTGAAATAACTTTAACATTGTTTTCCTCTCGCGACATAACCCCCTCTCATTTTCTTTTTAAAATACATGTTAAACTGCATTGAAATATAAATAAAAATTGGTTGATTCAAGTTAAAAATATATAATTCAATCTCTCTAAATGAAATAAATTTATTTAATTACATATGCTTAAATTACTAGTTAACCTTTTAAACGAGTTATACAGTGAATTAAAATAAATTTTAATTGTTTTATTAAATCCGTTACCCTTCAATCATTGAACAAAATATCTGATAAATTATTTTATTTAAAAGTTGAAGTTTTAAGTTCGCCTAAATAACTTGTTATTGGAATCATGGAAAGCACCAAATATTTGCTGAGATACTGAGTAAAGATAATTCTTTGCCTAATTGCTCAAGCTATTTATATTTTATTTCTCCATTTATACTTTTAAATTTATTTACAGTTAGTCTATGGACTAGCACTAGTTTCAATTCTAACAACGTTTTTTAATAAATATACAATATTTATATTTAAATATGTTGATAAAAATTCCATCCTATTTGCAATTCTTTGGAAAAGAATTAAAAGTAATTGGCATACATTATTTTGCCACCCAATAGCAAAAACGACGTAATTATGAAATTAAATACAAATATCTTATAAATTGTTTCCTCCAAGGAATAAGATGCTAAATTTGGATGATCTGTTTGAAAGCCCGTTTTAGCTCTTCACATGTCTTCCTTCAGGTTTTGATAGTCTCGTCAAAACAACTTATGTAAACTAAATGTTTATAACTTTCATTTCTCTATATACTATACATATACATAACTAAAGGTTTCTTTGTGTTGAAACTTTTAAAATTTCACAATGTTATACCTTAGATCATTGTTTATCTTAATAACCAGTACTTTTATAATAACTGTAATAATTTATTTAGGTGATATATTACAGATGTTGCTATTTAACTTTGTAAAGCAAGCAGATTCTTGCACAGAAGTTTACTAAGTTTTGAATTACATAAATTACAACCATCTTCTGTAATGTTCTAAATGAGTCTTCTTGTTCTCCATCTTCTGTTCTAAATGTGTTTTATTTAATATTTTCCTTGTAAATCCTAAACTTAACTAGTTTATAAATTTGTCTTTACATATATAGTCTGGGAAATAACTTACATAAAACTGAATGAAATATATCAGTCAAAATGTATACTTACTCTGAGTTTTACTACTCGCCATATTTACATTTTAATATTTTGTTCAGTGAATTTTATATTGAGATATCAGAACATTATCATCAAAAGAGGCGTGTGGGGGGGGGAAGCATAATGTCATAAATATATTACAAACTTCCTTTCCCCTAGTATTTGGAGGAATACAATAAATTACAAACAAGTCTACCTATAAAATATTGTTCATTGCTCACAGTAAGTTTGTTGTAAGCTGATTATTCGTGCAAAGCTTGATCAGCCTTACAAAGGTAAATTGATCCTTAGAATGTAATCTTTAGTAATCTGTTGAAGCTCTTGTTACTTACTGAGACGTATAATTTAGACTACAAAGGTCTCTTATAATTATGTTATGTAATCTGTGATCATCTTAATTCATAATAAGATGTGCCTTTAGTGAATAAGGGATTAGTGATCCCGAGAAAAACTTGCTGGTTCTACACTTTTTTACAAGATGTCTTCTTTTAGATCCTTTTCTTCCATATTTTTCAATATAGTTTATTTTGACCTAACTGTATTAACCTCTGACTTTAACAGTATTGCAGTATTCGAGGACTAGTAGTATTTATTTTACGTTATTGTATTCCTTTCTTTTATAAAACGAAAATGACCAAGAGGGTTTAAAACAACAAAGGAAACAATTTAATACGAAGTTATACGAATTACGAAAAATACAATATAAATCATAACACCGAATCATGTTAGTGTTATGTTATGGTTTCAATAAAAATGAAACACTTAACGCTTAAACATAATTACCTACAAAATATATTACTGCATAAAATTGAATGAAAAATAATTCTGTTCATAATAAAAGGTAAAACTTATCAATTAAACTGTCTACTTCGAAGTCGTCTTCCAGTAATATTCAAAATGATTTGAGTTATTAAAGTCTTAATTATTTTATGGTTAGTTCATTGTATTCTTTGTTATTATTAAACCTAGCTAGATAACTTGCTGCATTCAAATATGAACAAAATATAACATTACACTAAAACGAATGTAAAAAACCATGTCTTGTCAGTCTTCTAGTCAGTGCCATACTTGCATAATGTATATTGATATATATATAGGTGTTGTGTGATGTGCGATGTGTGATGTGTGATGTGCGATGTGTGATATGTGATGTGCGATGTGTGATGTGCTGTGTGTGATGTGCGATGTGTGATGTACGATGTGTGATGTGTGTTGTGCGATGTGTGATTTGTTATGTGTGGTATGCGATCTGTGATGTGTGATGTACGATGTGTGATGTGTGTTGTGCGATGTGTGATGTGTTATGTATGATGTGCGATGTGTGATGTGCGATGTGCAATGTGTGATGTGCAATGTTCCGTTTAAAATTGACTAGACTGAGGATGTCGGTTGTGAGCAACGAAACATGTAGCTAAGTGTGTTAACAAAAAAGGCTACACAAACGTATTTATTAAAATAAAAATAGTTATATATTATGGCTAAACAATGAATATTATATTTAGAGTAAATAAAGCGAGATAATTCAATAATGTGGATTTATATACATAAAAAATATAAAAATCATTAAAAAAATTAAATTTAAACTCTTGTAGAAGAGTTTATAACATAGGTACTATAAAGGTAGAGAACAGAAAGTGAGTCTCCAATTACTTTCTTGCAAGAGATGTTATTATGACAAAACAGAATCCTTGAGATCGAGGCTTTCTACGTTTATTAATAGGTTTAAAATGAAATAATTTAGTTTTGGTTGTCCGTCTTTGCACAATGTTCATAATGGAGATTGTGTGAATATAAACAATAATTATTTGTGTAGTTTGCTAAAATATATTGTTAAGAGCTCATTACAAATTACGAATTTATATCGAGCAAAAAGAAAATATATTTATATTTGATTCAGTTTATAAAGATATTCAGTATATCCAAACTTTCTTGTAAATTACGTTTGGTTAGTGTTAATATCAGTAAATTTTGTAAGGAGAATCTGAAATTGTAATGTTAAAACTATTTTACAAACACAAGGATTGATACAAGGGGAAACTGTCATTCTTTCATATAATAAAGAGTTACTTGTACTGAATAAATATTTATTGAAAGAAATATTTCCTTTAGATCTTTTTGTTCTAAGAATTTCTTTGACTTTTATATTCTCTTTGATACAATATCACTTTCGTCAGTCTGGTGGCGCATGCTAACCATGATCTAGTTTTTATTTTACAGTTGAAAGATTTGTCAGTTTTGATCATTTTAACTGTATTATATTCAAGTTTATGTTATTTAAAGTTAAGAATTATGAAAAGATTCAACTTTAATATCATTAGGTTGTATGAATCTGCTTGAAAAACAAGAATTGCAGAAGTGTTTTTTGGGAAGCAGATATCCTATCTATAAGCTTACATTATATTCTTTATAAATTAGATTTATTTTATCTTTACATATGCAGATTGAATGGTGAACAGTGTGCAAAAAATATATGATTGATAGTACACTTAATTTGCAACAATATTGGCCATACTAAGATCCATTCTATCTCACTTAGGTCGATTTGTACATCGAATTAAAGCCCTTATGAGTAGAAAACAATCCCGCAAACCCGACTTCAAAAGGTTTGGAAAATAAAATAGTCGTCATGAAATTCGAATTTATTTTTTATTTGTTTTAAAAAAAATTGTTTCAACCTTGGTATACAAATCACTAATCCACCCTACATTAACTTCCACGGGACATGAAATTTATACAAAATAAGAAAAACATACACGGAATGAGAATCTATATCTTTGTAAAATAAAGAAACGAAAAGGAAGATTGTGTTGATTCATCACTAGATTAAAAATTCTGACACGAAGAGCAGTCAGAAGAAAATAAGATATTGGAACAGGATTTCTTCCCTTTCATAATACTGGGAACAATATTCTTTAGATACTGCAATATAAATTTACAGAACTAAATAACACAATGTAGTTTATGTTATGAACTCAAAAACTTAAGCTGAGCTATTTATAAAGTCATCTAAAAATTGGTTAAACGTTACTTGATGAACTCTTATATGTAAAAAGTATAGTAAACTTATTTATTTTGATGGCTTTTACTTTGGTCAGCCTTCAAAATACATATGTTATCAACTTTGTACATATATATGTGTTAAGCTACATAATTGAGAAATTTTAATTTACATAGATGCTCATTTTGTTGTAAAGTAGAAGGTAGCTGTTGAATTTCTTATACGATTCAATATTTTACAATAAAAAAATATAAAAAAAACTAGGTTATCAATCAATGATTGTTAAGCAGGAGTAAATAAATTAAATTACAGTGAATCTCATTTCCGATTCACTGAAATTAGCTGTGAATTCATCCGGATTGTCTACTTGTATTATTTACTGGCTGCGCCCTATGTTGTTCTCTCCAAGTATTCTAAGTATATATCCAAAGCCACTAACAATTCTCCATCAAAATTGTAGAAGGGTCGTGAAAAATTATTTTATACTTTTTAGTCCGTTTTAAAAACGTGGTATGTTTAAAAAAAATTTCATTTATTTATATTTCTAGCCACCATGATTGTATCATATTTTAAAGTTTTGTTACCTTTTTGGTCCGTCATAATCCTTATTTGAAATAATTTTATTCAATGACCGGTTTCGACAGTTAAAAATGTCATCATCATATTTTTCATTGCAGAGTTCAACCGTAAACTCTATAAACATTTTGTTACGTGTCTTGTTTAAATTTTGTTGTGTGTTGTGTATTTTTTGCTTTTAGATTGCTAACCTAAATTAGGCTAATCTGTTGATGACAACTTTAACTGTCGAAACTTGTATAGAAAAAAAATTACAATATCAATTATTAATGGCTAAAAAAAATTGATACAACTTTCAACTACAGTAAATAAGAATATACTAATTCTGTTGAAGCATGTATTTTCTTTATTGAAAATAAGCAAAAGTTCAAAAGTTATATTGCTGAACATCTTGGCTAATACCGGCTACTTATTTATTTCCCCAATAAACTTTCTCCATTGGCTGGTGATGTTTTCTGTGTTTGTTTATCTTTGTTATTCAACACACCAAACCTTTGATGGAACCTCACTTGCCTCACTGATTAGAGGAATTCATTACTCTACAAATGTTTGTTTTCGTTATAAAAAGATATACCATTTTAAGCAATTGCTGTTTGCATATTTATGAGCTGATTGTATAATTTTTAACTCTGATTTATGCAGATCATGTTTGGTCCAGTTTGCGATTAAGACGGATAGCTTCAATTTATTGTTGAAACTTAATTATTTATTCCACTTTTATTAAATTATAGAGAAGGAAAATTTATTTTTTACTTTTTCTGAAGTTATTACAATTTTTAAGAATAAATCTCGTTTTGACTATTACCGATAAAATTGGAATTGTTAACTTGAAATTCATATTCTTTTCCTACGTTTACAACGTTCTTATTTTTGTTATTATATAAGTGTATCACTACTAGGATAATGGCACGTTCTGGGAACCCAAAAAGTTATATCATTTTATGTCTATAAAAAATTAATAAAACACACATCCTAAATAAAATCCAATGACAATATTAAAAATACCAGAGAATAAATAAATCAATAAAGATAAAGTTTAAAATTATTTTAACAATATAAATGAGATACAATTGTTTCGCCTTGCGGCATCATCGAGCAACTGATAATTAACAGATATAGACAACTATTTATTCATTCACAAGTAACAGGAAACAGATATACAATAGAGAAATCAGGAAGAGGAATGTTAACACCTAACCTAACCTAACCTAACCTATCAGGTAGGTGATGGTTGATGAACTATGTTAAGGATGGGTTTTAGAAGCTGTGAAGAATTTAATACAATTTGGTCAATTAATTTGAAAATTTGCCTAGGTGAAATAGATCTATTTATTTCTAAACATTCTAAATTATTTAATCTATTGCTTTTATTTTCTATATGTAAGAGTTTAACTTTCAATTTCGGATCAAAATTATGACCTGCGTCCAAAAGTGGGCGAGCAAAGTTTGAGTTTCTATAAGCATGTTTCCAGCTATTTACAAGTTCTTTAATCCTAACTTTTATAGCATATAACAATGTACTCAGAGTCACAATCTTGACAAGATATTTTATAAACTCAACTATTTCCTAACATTTAACCAACATTTAACTATTATCTTTATTATTAACCAACATTTTACCTAGATTTGGCAGGTGTGCCTTTACTTCAAAATCATTTAAATTACCCATAGAAATGTTTTCCATAAACAGTTTATATATATATATATTTATACAAATTTAAATCCATACTATATGATTGACCTAATTGAAGCTTTTATAACAGGTATTAAAGTCGTCAATGAGAGCCACTTCACTTAGTTGATCTTTACTTGTGTTTAATCAGAAGATGTAACTAAATAACGGTCTGAAATTGAGTCATTTGGATTTATATTATTAATAAAATTCATTTAACTACTTTTACCTCTAAACCTCATCCTTTTTTACAGAAATTAGACTCGTAATAAAAGCGGGACGTGCAGTGTTTTTCTGATTGCACAAAGGGGTGTAAAGTTTTGCTGAACATTCAGTTTCTAAACTGAGCCCTAATGAAACGGACATTGTCCTTTATTCAAGCGCAAAATAACTGATATACTTTTATTATATACAATTTGTTAGTACTGAATTATTCTACCATGAAACAGTACAAACTAATGTCACAGCTTAGTATAAAGGTTCAAACGAAACAATGCAAATTAAAATCATAAAATGAACTGAAATAATTCTATATACTCAAACTCCATCCAGTAATCACAAATACAAAAATATCGTACACATATAAACATAATTGTTCTTTTATATATGATAGGTTATTTTATATTATTTATTTCCATTTTTAGAATCAGCGTTTACAAAGTTCTTTGAATTTCAATTTTAAAAATTGTGTGAAAGACAATATACATTTCGGTTTATAATATCGATTCAGAACTATCTAAAACCAAGATAGGAATGTGGAATAGAGGGTGGAAACAAAGTTTAATCGTTTATTTCAGTTCTGCATTTCATTTGTTTGTGATATTCACTAGCCTTCTCTGTTATAATTTTTTCCCCTTTTTAACAGAATGTAATGCTTCATTATCAGTTTACCTCTTTGAACACGATTGAAAATATGTTCATAACATTTCAAAATGGCGACAGTTTTCAAACGGGTTTCTGTAGTTACTTTATATACCTGACTTTTGCTGTTATAATTCATTTCATGAAAATGGAATTTACAAATATATTTTAAACGGCAAACAAGAGAAAAAAGAGAATTTTTTAGTTGATACTGAGGATTACGTAACTCTGATTTATATATATATATATATATATATAATATATATATAATATATATATATATATATATATATATATATATATATATATATATATTTATATTTATATATTGCAGAAATATAAACTACAAAATGTTTCTGCTTCATTAAACATCATCTATGTAAAAGTAATAAATTCGTTTATAATGATTTAATTTTTTTTTAAATGTACACGTTGATATGTATATTATGATATTACAATCACAAAAAACATCTTATATTCTTTTAAAGAATGGTGGAGATTTTAACATACTCTGGAATCTCATTAGGTTTCCTGCTATCTTCATATTAACATCAGCGCTCATCGTAACAGCAAATAGCAAACAACAGGGGAAACCCTAAGGTCATATGTTTTTTTATATGGCGTTTTAAATTTAAATCCAGACATTTAGGAGTGGTGCCATTAATTAATCATTTAAAAAACATTTTACTTAAGTTGAGATTGTAAAACATACGAGTAAATTAAACTAAAATTAATTTTTAAATTGTAGAGATTTTGATAAATTCAAGGTTGTTTATGTTTTCTACGCATTAACTCGCAAAAGAAAGACAATAAATATTTTAATAATAAGTGTTGAATTTTGAGCAGTATGTCAAAACGAAGTATGTCTATTACTTCGTTTAGAAACTAATCTTTTGGTTCTATCTAACACTTACTTCGATATGTCCAATTAGAACTGTGGGGAATACAATGATTCACTGAACAACGAAAGAAAGATTTAAAAAATAAGATAACCATAAATCTAGTTTGTTTATTATAATACCTTTACGTACATTTCAATGACCTAGTTATCATCCCTAGAGGTTTACAGTGTCTTGAAATGTGTGGTCAGTGAACAAATTTACATATAATTAAAACCTATATACTTACGTTTCACTACATATAATGAGTACTTAAAAAACCAAAACTTGTGCTACAATTACTAAAGAGCGATAGTGTTAAAATATAAAAGTTGTATAGTTTACATATATTTTTTTTATTATTTTGGGGAAACTTCACGTCTCGTTATACCATCAAGAGTGATATTGTTCCCCCTATGTGAGAATCCCGTTTCCCCTTTCATTTACTATTTCTCTCATGTTACTCCCTAAAGGCATTACTTCATAAGAGAATAGATTCATGCTACAGATCTTTATTCTTATTTTACGCAGTCCTTAGGTCATTTTTTTTTCATTTTAAAATGGTGCTTATGAAATGCTTCCTGAGATTTACTCTACCGTTTCTGTCATCGCAGTATAGTAACATTATAGTTTTACCAAATTATCTCAGAACATACAGTAAGATCTATACTTGTGGTTGTAAATACACGGTATTATGATGGATTAATTTAGTTTTTATATATGACGAACTGTTTAAGAATATCACACTTGTTACAAATTAAAACGGACTTTTAAAATAAAGATATTACATTATAAAACAGAAAATAAATATGCAAGGAAATTTCAGTCACATGTTCCATTCCAATTTCAAAGAAATAAGATTATGCAACTATATCATCACACATCGACGCAATTAAACAATAAAATTGCAAAACATGTCCTTCCTTAATACAAACGTGATTTCTCAGCAACGTTAGACAATAACGAGTGTAGACTTCTCTCGTCCTAATACTTGTATTTATATATATTTATTGTATCATATAAAGTTACTCTAACATCGGTGATTTTGTTTATATTGACAAAAGTAATAAATCTGTTTAGTTTGAGATGGAGTCATCCAAATGAAAAAAAAATTCCATTGCACCTCTTTATTACGGTCGAATCACGGACATGAGATTTTCATTTGGAATATTTTCCTCATATGAACCTGTACAATTGCATGTTCAAATATTGTTGTCACAGTACTTAAACTATATATACATTGTATTGGTATTCTAAAGTTCTGGTTATTTATTCAAATATTCATAATGATTTCATACGTGAAATCGTGTATTTTTTTCTGTAATACTGAATAATTTCACGTCCTATAATATATCTTTAAACAAATTTAGTTTTTATACCGCTACCCCCATTTATACTATTCGGACCTATTTAACTTTTATAGATTTTTACATTGTTATGTCAATTTATAACTGCGCCGATTTTCACAATAAAGAAAACAAGGTTTCCTGAACCACGAAAATAAGAAACAATACTAAGATACTTACTATAGCATGTTTATTATAATAACATTATTTACATTTCGTTGATATAGTCATAATCCTCAGAGGTTTGTGGGGTATTACTTCAAAATGTATATAATTTTGTTGTAATAAACCTACTGGATTTATTGTTATTTAGTTTTGTTTCTTGTTTTTGTGGTTATATATCTTTAGCAGCAGAAAATTATGGTGTATGAGTATGCAAAAGAGGTTATTTAGTTTGGGAAGAACATACAAAATACCTCCCTAAACGAGAATTTTACTCCGTGAAGGAGTAATTGAGGCAATAATCTATGTTTGCTTCTGTACTGTTGTAATTTTGTTTCTGCCTTAAATATCTGTATTTGTTTTTATTAATAATTGATTAAATATACCATTCTCTCTTTGTGTAATATGTAAAAAAAAAATCCTATTTGTATTGAACCTTTGCTGCTTTATATATTGAAAGGAAATAATGAATTGACTTCAATTAAATTTTACTTTGTTGTCATTAAACAAAGTGTAAAGGCATAATACTGCTCCCTTTTTTTACTCTTTTAAAAAGGTATTTATTTCTCATATGGGTGTATACTGTAAATGAAGCAGAATGAAATATGTGTATATAAGACTGAAGTCACACATACACACAAAGAAGCTTAGTAGAGAGAAAGCTACTTTACTCCACCCCGTTGTAAGTCTGCATCATTTATACCCACTCAAGCCTGTAACCAGTAGGCCTAATTTCAGATAGTAGTTTCTCCCCACGGTCTAGGGTTATTATCTGCAAAACAGAATTGGGCCACTTCAAGTTCAATAATACCCTATACGAGAGGAAATGCTTTTGTGTTTAGCAGAAAGTGTATCCATTCTGTTTTTTGAAAGATTAAAAAAAAATGGATGGGTGATTCAAAATGTAAGTAGGTTCGTTTAATGAATAACAGGGGATGTTTATGTACTACTCATAACTACAATGTTTAAAATTCATATACATAAAAAAAACTTTAACAAACTGTTATTTTGTTACTCAAATTTATAAATTGATAGAACCATTCGTAAAGACATATATAAATCACCAAACTTTCCACTAAAACATATAAAGAATATGACTATTTTATTAAAAATTATCTGTATTTAAAAGTTTGGGTTCTATAACATGTGTAAGAGAAATTAATCTGTACCAGAAGAATTAATACTATAATGATATTTTAAAAAATTATGAGTTACATTTTATAGTATGTGGAGTGTCAGTAGTTTTCTGTCAAGTTGTGTAGAATTAAGTGTAACTTCTACTGGGCTGTAATGAGCCATTGTTTACTAGTAAGTCAGTATGAGTTTTGAATTGTTGTTAAGCACGAAGCACTAATGGCAACTTATGCCAAATATATAATGCAATAATCATAAAAGTTCGTGAGATAAAAATACTCTAATTACGAATTTAATATCATAGCATAGCTTGAAGTATAATGAATTGGAGGGTACACTCTCACCACTACGCCATTTTCTGCACTTTTTACGTGACTACTTTTTAATGTGTGTAATTAATCATCCTTCCGTTTCTGTATGATAAAATGTAACAGAAATTTACTAAATACGTGACAAATGTAATGGTAGAATGAAGAAAAGAAACGAAACAAAAATTATCTTTTATGAATTTATTAGGGGGGTATCAAACAAATTATATCTTATAAAGATTAGGTAAAGTTAAATACTTGTATATTGTAATTTTATATTTGGTAAACTTACATTTATTTTCATCTTGTACATAAATTGCTTCAATCAATTTTTATAATAGCGCACATTTATTAATGATATTGATTGTTTATTTTCTTTGAAATAGGTTACGTATTTAAAGGAAAAAGTTATGTAATGATATTTTGTTTTAATGAATGTGGTGTTGTGTTATAAAGTGTAAATATCAACTACCATTCACATGTTTAAGTTAACACAACAGTTAATAACTGCTTTACATTTGGTAAATAAGCTGATGTTGTACAGTACTGGTATATTGCAGGCATTGTTTACACATCAAACCGTCCGTCAAACACATCAAACACTTGCAAGCTGTAAACAAGCGCTTAGCCTATATAGTTAACTGTAAACAAGGAAATGCAATATTGTAGTTTTGCTTTACTTCAGTAATTCAGTTATTAGCAGTGGTGCAATTTCTATATTGTTGGAATATTATCGGTAAATGTTTACCTAACTACAGTTATGTATTAAATAATAAACAAATAAACATAATGTATATTGATAACGTAATATAGGTGTTTTATATCACAGACAACCTTGATTAATTTTATATCACAAACAACCTTCATTAATTTTATATCGCAAACAACCTTAATTAATTTTATAATACAAACAAACTTGATTAATTTTATATCACAAACAATCTTGATTAATTTTATATCACAAACAACCTTCATTAATTTTATATCAAACACAACCTTGATTAATTTTATATCACAGACAACCTTGATTAATTTTATATCACAAACAACCAATTTTGAATTACTAAAAAAGAAGAAGAATAGTTATGGAAATTCAATAACGAATAAATTAGATAAAAATAGGGATTAGATATATGGCAAACATTGTTCATCTTTATTATATCAAGAGTGTTTCTGGAAAACGCGTAGATAATTCAGGGGGTCGAAATAAATAAAATAAAAAAAAGTATCTATTTACAAAATATCCGGAAACTCTTCTTTTATCAGCTATCTACCATTTTGTTTTAGTAAATAATTTTTGTCTCTAGAACTGCTTAACCGATTGAGTTGAAATTTTGCACGTTACTTACCAATAATACCTAGTTACCTAATTTGAAGGGAAAATATCGACTTCTTCTAATAATCTATTGAAATAACCAGCATCTTGAAACGGTTTATTGGAACAAGTTGTTTTTTTTTTAACTAGGTCTTTACATTGTTCCGCGCTAAATTACAAATCAATTGGTGGAACCGTTCTGGAGATATTTAGAAAAAATGTGAGTCAGCTGGTAAAATGAATCTTTACTGGACATGTATACAAATAAATTCCACGAGATATTTTGATAACTCTATTATTAATTAAGAATATTCACGTACATTACAAACGCAATTACATTTGTAAAACGGTATTGTTGTCCATGTAATTTATATATTTATTAAAACACAATATACACAGCAATTCAATTAATGGTATCTGTGTATTTGTGTTTGATATAACCATATTTAACAATAGAGCATAAATTATAAGACATCTCCGTATGATAAATTAGTAATAAGTATGTATTTATAAGATAAAAATCTTTAATAATATAGAGAGTAGCTCAGTACTTTGTGGGGTTTGATACATTCGAACTTTTAGTCCTACATATGTACTGATTATTCATCTTTCAGCTTATTCTGACTTTCAGACTTATATCTTTCAGACTTGACGATATGTGTTTGCTGACAAACTTGATTAACCTTTTTTTTGCATGTAGAAAATATTGTAAACCATACAAATATAATGTTTAGGCTTGATATACACACATTAAGTACATGTGATCTTCCAATGTCTAGGAATTCCAATGACCCTTTCTGCTGATGTAACAAAGACAGTCAATATAATTACAAGGTTATATAGACCTATGCAGAATTTGTGTAAAACGATGAAATAAAGTTCTAAAGAAACGAGATGCGTTATTAAATTAGTAACAATAGGCTTAGTAGTGAATTGTTTGTAATGCGTTCACATTATTAGTGCGCCGAGAATGTACTTCTTGATTGTAAATTCGTGTAGAAGAACATAAAACACTTACTAGTCGTGCTTTTTAAATTATAAAACACTCGTTTTTGGAATAAAATAATGGATTTCTTTAGGATGTACAAGAATAGCTTGATTAAAACGTAATATAATTGTTTCTATTGTAGCCTTACCGAACTACTATATTTATGTAATTAATTTTTAAACATACCTTGTTTTTTTTCTTCGTCGAAATAAGGAATTAATTCTTTTTGTATTTGAATAATTAATTAAATGCTTAATATGTATAACATAATAAAGTATATTTAATTCATATTAATAAGAAATATATTATGTATTTTATTTGAATTTAAACGTTATCTGAAGGTTTGATACATCAGACTTTTCTCTTACAATTCTATATGTAGTGTAAACTACTGTTGTGTTTATAAAATAAGAAAGTATACAAAATACACTTTTTTTTGCAATTGTTTTCTAATGTAAATTATAAATTACATGTCCATAACTGTTTCTCCATGACGGAAGCTCACTAGCCTAATTTATCAAGATGTAAGCAGTCATTCTGGTATGTGCATGATTCAATATAATGGAATGAAGCTCTCCATTTTACTTCTCGTTAGACGCCCCTTTACACTTTGTAATATGTATAATATTGGCTACCACGTCACTCGTAATATAACCTCATGAATTTATCGGCCATTAAAATGTAAACAGGACCAGGCAAAATGAATTAAATGAGCCTATAGTCCCAATGGGGCTATAGACTTAATAACTGTAAGATAGGGTTGTAGGCTAAGCAAACGCTATTAGATAATTAAGTCTTGTAACACGAATATAAACGATCTTTCTTCTTTATACTGCCACAGATTATTATTTTTTGAATTTAATATGGAAATTAGATTTACATATATAATTAACAAAAATTACATTGTTTATTTCTTATTGTTGTTGAATGTTTTTAAATAGTAATTTGATATTTAGGAGTCTACGGAAATTAAATATATTTTTTTTAAATGAGATATTTTCAATTAAGACATAAATTTTAGACAAAATCCCCAACAAAAGTTTTTATTGATTAGTATTTTTTTTTCTTTTTAATTTTTGTTATACGGAAACGCAGTTTGAAATAAATCAGTTTAAGTCGAGATTTGATAGAATTTTTTTTTTAAATGGTATCACAAGTTATTTACTTAGAGATCATACTTCCAAATATATATTTTATAGTAATTAAATTCTAATAGAACTCGTAAGACGTATTCACTAGAATTTAATGATTAATAACTACATTTTCAGTAAACTGCTAAAACGTCTATTAAAAAAAAAACAGTTTTAAATACATGACCAAATATATTAAATAATACAAAAAGTGATATAGTCTGAGTTTGACACGGTATTTTATAGGGATGTAATTTCCTTGGGTTATTTTTACCACCTGAAAAACCTGCAATTTCCAAAACTTTAGAATCTTTACTAAAAACGACAGTGGTACCATCAGAAAAAAAAATTCCCTTGTTCCTACACAATAAGAAACATTCCCCATTTTTAGATTGAAGATTGTTACAAACCAGTAATATTCCCGATAAGAGGCCCTCATATTTTACACCATATAAGATAGACAACAATATGTTTAGAATTTTAAACCAGCAACTACTTGAACTAATTTATCTGTAATACAAACTAAGTCATAGTTGAGGTGATAAAAAATATTGTTTAAAATATATTAATAAAGTGACTACAATCACCTTTAAAACATCGTGAGAAGTAAGATTCTTAATTTATTAAGTTATTTTCTCCGTCTAGTCAAGTAAATATTGGTTTCAAAAGTAATTATCAGTACAAATTTCTCTTCAATATTAGTTTTACTTTCATACCTCTGTGATTTAATCTCGGTTTTGGCATTACACTCTCAGTTTCCACATAAACATTAACTGACCAAACAACAAAACATATTGATTGTAATTTATTATTTGTAGATTTAAATAGGTTAGATCACTCCCTCTCATCTTTCTATCAGGTCAATATTTACCAACTCTTGTTGTTTTTCTACCTCGGCTCTATTATATTATTTGAGGACCACAGGTCTTTATTTTAAGTCTTTATTTCGATTTATTGGAAGGATTAAGACTGAGTTTTTATTCAATTTAACAAGACGTTCAACAGCTAAACAAATATTTGTTTCAGTCATGACACAGTAATTTAATTAATGTTTTACGATAAAACCTTTTGATTGTATTTTACTTCTGCACACTACCTATTTAGTACTAAATTTGAGTAATATTTCATGAAATATTTAGAGTTAATTTTGAGAACATTTTATTTTCGAAGATTATTATTTATTTGTTATATTTTTTTAAGACCCAAATGCCATAATTGTACATAAGCTTCCAGCATTTATTAGGCAAATAGTTTACTTAAACTACATACAGTAGGCATATAATGAATTACCCAAAATGCAATGTTACACAGGGATAAGGAACTTATAATTTCTGCGAAAAACTAATTATATAATTGTGAATTTTGTAACCCATTTTAAATATATGTAAACTTGACCTTACAATTGCAGACCTCTATTAAGTCCAAAAAAAATTGTTTTTAAGAATATTTGTTCCTCAGTACATTTTATTACAATCCTTGATCTAATATAAGTTTAGACTGCACTTGTATTAAATATTAAGTCGGAATAATTCCAAATATTATACTCTACAAAAATGTTCAATTTATAGCAACAATCAATTAATCAATAACAATTGTGTACTGAATATGTTGGTTTACTTAACTGATTAATATAACAGATCAACATAATTACTAACCCCTTTCATATTGTTAACCAGGCATTTTCATTTCTTTCCAAAACATGATTTAATATTAGATTGAAACACTTGAATGTTTAAACACCACTTATTTCAATGACAATTAGCCCTAAAAAATATATAATAAACTATTCTATCACATACAGCCAAGAAAAATAAACTTTAAATACCATCTACAATCAGTTTTCAGTATATATGTTACAGCCAAAGTATTTAATTTATCTATTATATATAAAATCAAGACAATATTTATAATAGCTACAAAATTTGATCAAAGTGATTAATGCGGCCTTATTTATCACTTTATCCAGCCATTATACACAGAAGTCAGTGAATGTGATAATGATACTGTGTTAATCAGTTTATCTAGCTGTTATGGTTAATAACGGTTGGTTCTAGGAAAACGAATAAAACTAAACGAGTTTGTTTAATACCTTAACATCTCAAAATATCCAAACAAAGTTTGTAATACCTTATTAGTATTCTCAAAAAACATTTCACTGATTTGAAAAACTACGTGTAATAGTTTTACAAATAAGAATATAAAAATATTAAGTTATTTTTATGCTTAAGATATTTTTCATTTATAAAAAACAATTTTTATTTCTTTTTTATAACTACGAGTAGATTTTTTTAATACTTCTCCCACATTTCCAACCAGTACAATGAGAATTATTGCATTGACCAACTCATGTTAGCTATTATTCATAATGTCTAGGCAAACTGATTAATATTTGAATATAATTATTACTTTAGCCACATCGCACTACACATTACGGTTAATGACTGGTTAGAGTAATTAATTAATCACTTTAGCTAACAAATGTAGTCATTATATAATATCCATATGTTATACATAATAATAACAATGACTGTAACATATGTCAGAAACTAGTCAAATCATACTACCTATTACAGTTTTCTCCAATAGCCAATCCAATCCTACCCCTTCCATTTCATTTGAGTCATCAACCCTTAATTAAAAGATCAAGAACTACAACTCATTACTAAACAGATTATATTTTCACATGTCGAATCAAGATTTTCTTTCCCCCAAAATTCTTAATAACTAAAAAGTATTTAATAAAAATATATATATATATTTTAATTTAACCAATTGAACAATCCTCAAAATGTAAAAAAAAAAAAAAAAAAATTAAATCAACATATCAACATATCTCCGTTTTTAATTTATTAATATGTCATATGATTGTGTTTATTTTTTTTTGCCTTAAATAAAAAAAAAAATTCAGAATTAAATATCTCAACTACTGGACTTATTTGACTAATTAATCGGATTTGGTTTCACTGCAAATATAAACAAGCATATATGTTGCGCCTATGACTTATTTCTGAAGTTATTCTAATTTTCAGTTGTATACAATCTACAGTTTAAGATAAAAACAACATATGTATCAGGACTAATCAGAAATTTAATATAGTTGTTTAAAATTTCTATCTCACTGAATTAAAATAATCCAGAACCACAAATAATTAACTAGACTGTTTAGATACTTCCCTTTACTCTACTTACACATTTGTTAGACTTAAATAGAATCTCTTAATCAATATAAGATTAATATATTGACAGATAAATTTCAAAGTATTTCGTTATGAATATAGAATTCTATGCACTATTATGTAAAACTACTTTGTTCCTCAATATTAATGTTTTATGATACTAACTGTGTATAAATATTATTAATTAAGCTCATGCTTCGGTCACTTTTCCTTCTAATTGATATCAATAGTTGTAATAATAATAATAACTACCTCTTGTTTTTTAGATTACACAGAACCAAAGTAATGATAGATTATACTAAACAAACAAGTTCAATAAAAAGCTGAGTTTTACTTAATTTACTCTAAAATCTGAACCATTTAATCAACAACAACTTATTGTGAATTGTTTAAAAAGCTCGATGTGAGAGAAGTATGTTTTCTAAATCGGTAATAGTTCCAATAACATTGAATAAATCAGGGTACGAGTTCGTAATAGACATTTATTGATAAATTTAAAAATAATTAATTGATACGTATGAAATTTGGATTAATGAATTATACTTTGATTTGTGGTCCATGATGTTTGCGCGATTAGTTTATTAATCACCAACAACAGAACAATGACTTGATTAATTGCTAAGATTAATTACTGTATTTATATCTAATTGTACAAAACTATATATTATACACACTAAAGTAAGAGAAACAAGTATGTTGAATACTTAGACATGCAGTTTGTAGACTAAATTATACATCGGCAAGTAAAAAGAGCTCTAACAGGTTACTAATGAATACATTGGAAGGATTAATTTACCGTCGGTTACATCAGTCTTGGCAGGATAATCAGCTTACAACAAAATTACTTTGAGCAAACAAGGAACAAGATTTATAAAGGAGACCTGTTGATTGTAATTCATAGATCTCCTTTAACTGTGATGTAACCCAAAGTCTGTATGCTATAAAAACTTTACCTTATTTCCAGCACACTCCTAACTAGATCAAAGTTTTTACGATTATACCTCTTGTAAAATTCACCAAAATAATAAAGTACAAACCTTTTTGTTTTATTAGTGGATTACGTATGAAATCAAATATTTCCATTCAATTCCCTACTACTTTTAACTTAATTAGAAACAAAAAAAAGTATATTTATTTTATTGCAAACACAAATCTAAGTGATATTTATTTTCGAGTAGTTACTGTCTAAAAATTGTGAAATCTTTTAGTGAACTCATTCCCTGTTATCTGACTTAAGGTTTAATAATTCGTATTTGTGAGTAAATTAAATCTAAACACATTAAAGACAAGTAAGTTTGTATTTAAAAGGAATACGACAATTTTCTTACAGGTGTAAGCACATCCACATGCACACAATTACAAACTGTCATTCGACAAGTAACTTTTTACACACGGTTGTTTGATGACTATTAATCTAAACTTTTACCAATATTAGATGAACAATTTTCAAAATTGAAGGCGAGCTTAATAAGGTAATATGTTGTGTCATTGATTTAGAATAATTGAAAACAAATTAATAATAAATGAGTTTATAATAATAATAATTCATCTATAGTAATATACAAAGAACGAAAGCCTTTACAACCCCTAAACTTTACACGTGCCCTAATGGTTATTTAATCTTTTTTTTATGATGAGAAAACTCTTGAAATATCTTTTCACCAAAGCTGTAGAGTTTCTCTTCCTATTGAAAAAAAAATCTTGAGAATTCACAGTTAGAACAGCTTTCTTTCCTACCTCTGTAAACAAAAAATACATTTTCCTTCCACGCTAGAATACATATTAATTCGTTTCTAAAATATAACTTAATAATGTAAAATGTGTAGTAAAATGTGAAAAGATTTATCTACTAGGGTAGAGAATTTTACTTGTATGTTACAAACATCTATGTAGATCTTCTGTGGATTTTAATGGAATGCATTAGTCGCATATCTTATTTGATATGTGTAGAAAACTTTGTGTTTTGGATTTGTACAAAAGACTTATTTACTTTATGATTTACAACGCAATAATATAGTGACAAATTCCATTATATACTTTGATACACCGCGTATTTTTGTTGTGTTTAAATTAAACGAACAATCTTAAAGGGTAAAAGTTTATAATTTCAATTTCCACTTGCTTCTAATCTGGTGCTTTATTTAAACAAAATAAATATTTATAATTTGCTCTTGGTATTCAAGGAATAGGGAATGTATTCGTATCATCTCCTATAAAAATATATTTCAATCCAGGAATAATCGATGTACAATTTTCAAATTGTTTATCCCTACAAAATCGTCCCTGATTTTGTAAACTAAAGACAAGGAATAAAAATGTAATAATTTGGTCATGTATTAATTAAATTATTACATTTAACAAACATTTCCAAAATAGTACATTTTATTCCTTAAATTTGTTTGTATATTATTCAATGTATAATTAAAAGGAAATAATACTTAAACAAATAAATTCGTGTTTTCTTTAACGTATGTAATTTTACATTTCATTTTAATTAGTAAATAAGTATTTTCAAAATACATTTGAAATTACCATCTTAAGATGACGATTTAAATAATAATAAAAGAGTTTTAGTAGTAAAATGATTTTGATTAGTCTTTAGTATTTCTGTTAATATTACAGAATACTTAAGAAAATAATTTATGTGAACGTTTTGCATTCACGAATCAAGAACTATAAATAATGTGAAAGACCTTCTATTACCTTCAAAAGAGAAACACTTGAAAATATACATAAAGAAGTAATTTATTACTTTTCCAGAGATCTAAAAAAAATTTAAACTTTTATGTCTTTAATAACTTCTTGGCTGTTTTCTTTTTCTGTAGATCAACGAAATTATGGAACCACCATATGTTAATTACCTTAGTACGGTGAAGTATCATCGAACGAAGTATTTTAAAAAATCTAAATTATCTTAAATTTCCAGTGTTTGAATGCAGAAATATTTTACCGATTTATTTATCTCCCGTTCATTTTAATGAATACAATTAATTATATTATTTATAAATGTTTTTCAACTTCATTCCAATATTTTCAGATGAATTATTTTAAGTTTTAAGCAAGGTATAGTTTACCAGTTCATGAACGAAGTAAGTGGCTGATTAGTAGAGTACACTATTTTACTTGAAGTTTTGGCTTCCTGCATTTCTCATCATAAAACGTGTGTAGGTACACATATATAAATAAAACAATCATAGGGTTATACAATATTTTTTTACATAAAAGTTGCACTTTGTTATTCCCGAGATTTCCTATAACTCAATAACTTTCAGCCTATTTAACCTTGATGAAACACGTAGCCTATGTAAACAATAGGTGGATATTAAAGCTTTGTAACGAATCACTTTGGATACCCAGTTCCAATGATGGGATTAATGAATTGTGTATCAATTAAAGTAGATATCATTCCTTGGCTTCAACATACACCGATTGGTACTGGATGTATATACTAACAACCTGATCTCAATGAATTGTTATTACAATAACAATTTAAGATGGAAGTATCGACGAAGTGTTTACCTTTTATTATTTCTCGCCGTGAATAGGTGTTCCTATATACGTTAGCTGCTTTATTCTGTTATTTCTTGGTCTGGTGTGTTGAAAACGTATTACACAAATTTTTATAAGAATGATTTATAAATATGTCTTTGAAAAGCAAATGAGAAAGAATCGTTAGAATAGAGTTGGTTAAATATTCCATTACATGGAAAGCTTACAACACAATTATTAAAAAGGAAGTTTTATTATATCAACTTCTACACAAAACTTTAAGGAAGGAAGTCTCTGTTTTATTAAACCTTCCCTCATGCACACACCGAACTAGGTCATAATGTTTCCAAGATATCTCAGCGTAAAGTGCATGGAACTGAAAACAAATAATACAATACTCAGATTATGAACAGTAAAACTCCGTTTAACTTTGTCTCTGATGATTATTACACTTTAAAAAAAACTTATTTATAAATACAAAGTCATTGTCTGTTTGAAGTGACAGAGACTTATGTAGAGCGAATTTAATGCTGAAGTTAAATAATAGAGTGCATCAAGAAGAGACAGTGAAAAACAATAAATAAGGTCTGACCTAGTAAAGGTTTTCATTTAAAACTAGTAAACAACGCGTGATAAAGAATAAAAGTGGATTAAGAGCTTCAAAAAGAAAACTTTCAGGTTATGAGATAAGTTATTATAACTGTTAATTAAATCATATATTGATTAAGAACGATGTGGATTATGTGATGCTCAATTGGTGGGGTGTTTATTTCGCACCAGTTACTATTAGTATACCGTCATAGGTTGCTCAGGTGCAAGACATATTGACATTTTAAGCTAAAAACAATAGTACAATAAATTGTTTATAGTAATGTATAATATTGTAAGTTTACAATTTAAAATAGTTAATTTTGTAAATACTGTAATAAAAGTGGGGGAAAAAAACTTTAAAATATTATGTTATACTAAAGATATAGAATTTTATAATCAAATTGATTTTTTTTTTAAATATTGCTTTAGTATTCGTCATCATATACTGTGTTCATAAAAACCGAATCATAACCCCTTATTCACGGATTATTCACATGTAAAATAGAGTTTTGACTGATTCAAATATTCTTAAGAAGGAACCGGCCAGGCTCTTTAAAGGTTTTCCATTGTTAATAATATTATAAACCTCACTTCCGTAATCTATTAAAACATTAGTTTAAAAAAGAAAACTATGCTGTTGAATTTCAGCTACTATTGACGGGATATAAAGAGCTTAATCTCTGGGGGTTTAGGTTTACATGTGGTATTTTATCAAATAAAACAACACATGGTTGTTTGTATTATTTAGGGCCTACAATTTATTTATTGACTGTTGTTTAAAAAGGCTCAATTTTATTAGTCTTTGTTAAATTTAACTT